>CAVLGL010000091.1:19304012-19649012 GCA_963668995.1 Parnassius mnemosyne
AGTAATGTTGATTAATTTCTGCACACAATACAATTCTCTAAGGAAAATATTATATATTAAAGAATATATTCTTAACTAATATTGAAATGTTACCTTAAATTTTAATATTTAGTATTTAAACAGTTTAAACCTTCGTTTTATATTTGAAATGTAGGTAATGCACTGGTGTATTTAAAATTAAGTTTTAAGTAACTTTGTAATATTTTTACTGTTTGTAACCCAAATATTAGAATATAACAGAATAATTTTTATTCAATATAGATTAAAACATAATACTTATTGAAAGTCATTTTTTACATACCACTGCACTGGTTCGGAGAATATCACTGTCCTAGGAAGAACCAACAAGAAACCCAGCAGGACTTTTTTTTTAATAACATATTTCACATTATCATAATTTTGTTTTTTTGTTTGTACAAATTATAAATGAGTTTTAATAGAAACAGCATGGTAGCGATAACCTCATTTCCAGGGGTTTTTCCACTTATGTATTCTTTGGTATTATAATAACCCTTTTTGTACAATTTTTCTTTAATAAAACATTTAAACTTACTTATTGAAAAATTTTTGTACATTTTCTGGGATTTTGTTGTAAAAGCGTATACATTGCCCCATAAATGAATTGCTAGTTCTGTGGAGTCTAGTAACTGCTATTACAAGCTTATGTTTGTTCTTAGTGTTTAAAGTATGAACATCTTTATTCTTATCAAAGCTATTTATGTTTTTATGCACATACATTTTCATAAATATATTGCGATGCATAAGTTAATATATTTATTTCTTTAAATTTTTCTCTAAGGGACTCATAACAATTTAAGTTATAAATCGCCCGTACGGCTCTTTTTTGCAAAACATTATATATAGCTTCGATGTCAGTCGCATTACCCCATAGCAAAATCCCATAAGACATCACGCTATGAAAGTAACTAAAATAAACTAATCTAGCTGTCTCAACATCTCAACAATATTGAGACAGCTAGATTAGTTCTAATCTTTCTTAGAGCATTTGCTGTAGAACTAAGTCTGCTTGCTAATTTAGATATATGGGGACCCAATTGAAACTTCGCGTCAATAGTCCCATCCCCATTTAAGAGCATTTGGTATTTACAATACCTAATGTTAAATGCTTAACATTGGGTATTGTAAAAATATATTTTGTGTTATTGTCGTTTAAGAGCAAATTGTTGGCGTTAAAGCAATGTACTAATTTCAATAGAGCATTATCATCGTAATAATTAATTGACTGCCATTTGAGTTTGAAAATTAAAGAGGTATAGTCAGCAAATGATACTAAATCGTGATTGTCCCCTGCAAAATAAGCTAAGTCATTAATATAGATTAAGAACAGGAATGGGCCAAGAATCGAGCCCTGAGGAACGCCCATTGATGAAAGAGGAACCTTTACCATTGATCACAAATTTTTGAGTTCTGTTATTTAAATATGAAATATTATTGTTATATAGTCAGCTATGTGTTAAAACACGCGTAAAATAACACATAGCTGACGTGAGGCACAACTACGTTCTGGGAAGTCTGCAGTTTGTGATCATATCCTAGATGGCTCCCGCTATTTCATTAGATTTGATAAAACACAAATTATCGCGAAAGAACATCGATTCCTGCGAAGGATGATACGTGAGGCTATTGAAATTAAAAAATATTCTAATTTCAATAGAGAGGGAGGCTGGGTACTACCACCTGCTTGGGATCCTGTAATTAATTAAATTAAAACTAATCCCAAGCATACCACTGCAAGACTTCAAGACACAGTAAGTTCATTCTGTGTAGATCAGACCAAAATTAATTATTAAAAAAGCTGAAGGTACTTCGGGTTAACTCTGACATCGAGACGTTTATCACCCCAGTCCCCCGTGACCCTGGGTGCTGTAAAGCACCCGAAACGTCGGAAATTAATAAAATAAATTAATTAAACGCAATAAAATCCGTAAAAGTAGTTTTATTCAATGTGTAGTTTTTTCTTATAGGATAGGGTGACAAACGAGCACACAGTCCACCTGATGGTAAGTGGTTGCTGTGGCCCCACGGACATCTACATCTATCCTCGTCTGTGAATCAAAATGCAGATGCGTTGTCACCCGTGAAGACTAAGATGGAATGCCTCCTTTCCACTAAAAATGATCTCCGGTTCCCTACACTTACCATATGAAACAAAGCAGTAGTAAGCTGCTATTAACTGGTATTCTGTGAGAGCTTGGTCCTTCCCCGGTCGAGCCGACCCATTCGTCCTACAACTATACTACTAATATAGCTGCAGCATGGCTCTACCACGTACAAAAGTGTTCGCATAAATATGAGAAATCATTAAATTAAACCATTATATAAACAGGAATTTATGTTATTTGCTTAATAATGCAACATTATATCAAAATATATTAAAAAATCACACCTACCTATGCATTTTTTTTCATACAACAAACGTTTTAATATCTATTCAATTCGAAAACGTTTTAAAACGTTACATTACGGCTTTGTCTTTAATATAATATGTTGTTCAAAGATTAAATAGCGTTTACTTTTTAATTTCATAGTGGAATCGTGCTTAATTGTCAAATGGGCAAATGGGGTCAGCTATCACATGGCCATGCATAACCTTTGAGTAATGGTAACACTTGAGGGGACGGGCATGCATAAGCTTTTAACTACATTAGGTAAAACTTTAGTGGTTATACTTTGTCCCATGACGGAATTACTGACTCTTTGGAATCGAGTAACTGGTATAACTTGTGCTTGTTGGAAGAAGAATTCTCTATGTAACTATTTTTAATAAGTTTTATTAATATTTTATTTTTGTTTTTGTGTACACACATTAGATTTTTTATTTATTTTTTATTTATTTATTAACAGTGGTAGAGCCACGCGGCAGCTTTTGCTGTCACACGGATGGGCCGGTTCGAACCGGGGTGGTATCACGACCTCACAGAAAACCAGCGTGAAGTAGAGGTTTACCTCTGCGTTTCGCTTGGCGAGTGCAGGTGGCCGGAGGCCCTTTTTACTGGAAATGAGGCATTCCATCTTAGTCCTCACGGGTGACAACGCATCTACATTTTGATTTGTAATAGAGGATAGATGTAGATGTCTATGGGCCGCAGCATCCACTTACCATCAGGTGGACTGTGTGCTCGTTTGTCACCCTTATCCTATAAAAAAATTCGTAAATATATTGAGAGGCCAAAATTAAATATTAATATCTTTAAATTTTCAAATTGAAATAAAAAAGGGATTTCTTCAGACCTACGCTATAAATTGTTCGTATTGCTCTCTTCTGTAAAATAAAGATGGTTTCATGTCAGTCGCATTACCCCATAGCAAGAGTCCATAATATGACATTATGTTACCGAAGTAACTAATCCATTTTTACAGTATATGCTGTAAAACTAAGTTTGCTAGCTAGTTTTGATATATGTGGGTGCCAATGAAGCTTTGCATCAACTGTAATTCCGTGAAAAGCAGTTGATTCAACAAGACTCCACTCTTCCCCATTTAAAAGCACACTGGTATTCACCCGTTTCACATTTGCTGTTGTCAATTTAATACATTTCGTTTTATTGCCGTTTAAAAGCAAGTGACGATAAAATTAGCTCATTGACAATATAAATTTTATCTGCACTTAAAAATACATTAAGTTTAAAGTATCCAGGTTCTAGGAAGCGATTAAATTCCGAATAAATGTTTAATAAAAATTTATAAATTCTATAAAATAACAAAACATGTTGATATTTTATTTTCTTATCAGGAGAAGCATGATAGCTCAGAGGCAGGGGCTAAACGCTCGTCGAAAATTTCATCATACGCCAGCAATCCGGTTTCGCTTCCCGCCAGCAACAATCAAATTGTTAATTGCAATTTTAAGTGCTGATTTACCATGCTGTGTAGGATAATATCGTGAGGTAAACATACATCTCAGAAATTAAAGAAAGTATGGCCAAAGAAAGTAAGTCTGCAAACATGCGTTAGGGCAGCGCGGTGAATATTTGCTTGTCCTGAAAGCCTTTCAGAACTCAAAGGAGGCCTACGCCCAGATATGTTACGTACATAGGTTGTAATTTTACTTTTAACAACTATTAAATATGAAAATATTTCGTGGAGGAGTCGAAGGTCAAGTTTTCATCCAAATGCCAATTAGCGAGCGGTGCACTCTAATAAATAGACAAACGTGGTTTTGACAATCGGCTAATAGCGGAAAATTTATCTAGAACACTGAACCCGAATTTAAATTTCTATTTAAATTCGGCTTCAGCGTTTTATACAAGCAAAATAAGTTAAGGTTAATGCTCAGGCGCCACTGCAAGTGCAACGGCACTGTTGTCCGATGTACGTGTTGTTTACAAGAATTCTTGCCAGCCACACAGGCGTCGTCGCACGTGCAACAGCGCAGGCACCGTCATCTGCTACTATCGCGTATACTTTTCTCATTTTCAAAAACAGCGGTTTATTTGGCAGGGGGGGGGAGGAGGGACACATGACTCTGACTGACTTATTTTGCTTGTGTAGAACTAGGTATTACCAGGTGATAGAAATTCTTTTTTGCATAGAAGTACGTCTGGGTAGTTACTACTGTCTTACATATTTCTTCCACCAAATATCAGTGCAGACTGGAACATAGCAGTTGCACTGCCATGTTCCAGTCTGTAGGGAATATGATTGCATGCTAAAGGCACTCATTATAGGCCAGTGCGATAATAGATAGAGAGCCGATATAGTTACAGGATATGAGGCATTCTAACTTAGTTTTCAGAGGTGACAACCCATATCTAATCTTTTTTTCTGGAGTAAGTTTAAGGTGTCCATGTGCTGCAGTAGCCAATTACCATCAGCTAGAGTCTAAGTTATTTTCTGCCGACTTCCAAAAAGAACACGGTACTTAATTCGATTGTATGTTTTTTTTTGTTTATGTGTGTTATCTCATAACATTTTACTGGGTGAACCGATTTCGATGATTCTTTTTTTATTTGAAAGCTGGTGCTACTCGTGTAGTACCATATGAATTTGATCAAAGTCCGGCCTATAGTTTTTAAATTATTTTTAATAACTTATATTGAAGTCGGCTGTACAAAATTTTAAATTTAAATTATTTAACTTCAGTTTTATGGAAAAAAAATCACCTCTATCCTGTGAAGTACTGAAAATAACCGATATGAATTTTTAATAAAAAATACAATTATAATGTCAGATTCTATATTTACAAAGAAACAAATTTACGCAGCGATCACAGCATTTCCAGCGGTCGTCTAAATATAAATAAAAATAACTTTAAAATAAAAGTAAGTAAATTAAAAGTACGCAATTTACTCATGATGCCAATTTTGCATTTATTTTTCATTTTATTTTGCTTGCTTATTTTTTTTATAATAATTTGAATATTATAGAGTTTACCTGCATGCTCCTGTTGTTTTAATAATAAAGGTTAATACACATATAACTTAAAATTGCTTATGAATAGAAAGGATTATTTTAGTCTTCACGGCTTACAACGCGTCTGTATTTTGATTCTTGACCGAGAATAGACGTAGGTGTCCATGGGCTACAAGTACTTAGTAGTTATCATCAGTGGTCGATTAAGGATCAAAATGCAGATGCGTGAGTGACCCGTGAGAACTAAGATGAATAGAAACAGAAACAGAAACATTCTACCGACCCATTCGTGCTAGAACTATAGCAGTAATATAGCTGCAGCATGGCTCAACAACTTAAAAAGGTATCGAATGCTTCAAAGCTTCTCTATACACCTTAAGTTTCTTATCAGAAATACGTAGAAGGTTGTGCCTCTTCAGACTTTTAGGGTTCGAGGTAGAAAGGAGAGCCTTACTACCTAGCAAATATATAATAAATTAAACATTTATTGAATGTTTAATTATCGAGCGTATTTTTATGTTCATTTTAATTTGTTTATAATTTACTAGCCGTCAGACGCGACCGCAAGTTGTCTGTACAATCAACCATTAGTTTTTAGTTGAAAATTTTATATAAACGCTTAAAGTGCCAGTTTACATAAGTTATGATTAATTGTATAATGTTAATAGTTATTTTGTACTTTGTTAATATATATAGCTAGGGCACAATTTTGTTAACGGCAAAGTGGTTTCAAGTATATTATTTTCTTTTAAAATTTCTTTTATTTATTCTGTTTATATAAATAAGAGAATATTTAAAATTTTAAGCAGTATTTACGCATCTTATCCAACAAATTCTTGTTATAAGAGTTATGTTACAGCCTATAAATGACCTAGTGCTGGCACAGTCCTCCTCCCATTTCTGAGAGGATTTTAGGGTGAGGAAATGTATGCTGCGCTGCACTAAAGCGTGTTGGCGAAATTCACATGCCTTGAAAATATTTTTCTTCTTATTTCTCAGACATGCAGGTTTTTCATAATTATTTCAAGTTCATACTGAGTAGATCGAAACAAAAAATAATATTTTTTATCAGGAGGAGGCCGCAGGATGACATTAGAACGTCAAGCACCTCAGTCCCCCTCGTGACGATTGTACTGTAAAGTGCTCGAAATGTCGAGAATATAAAATAACTTAATATACGCGATAAAATCCGTAAAAACTAGTTTTACATAAACATGCAGGTTTCCTCACGATGTTTTCCTTCACCGCTGAGCATGTGCTAAATCAGCAGTAAGCCAGTGGGTAAATTTCACTGTACGCAACAACCCGGGTTCGATCCCCGCCGGCACCAATGTAACTGTCAATTGCAACTTGAAGTGCTTGTTATAAACAAGGTCAATAAGTAAGTTCGACTGAGTGAAATAGTTAGCAGAAAAATCTATTATATGTCCCTATGTCACTTCCACAACATTTTAAATTAAAATGAACATAATTTATTGCAAAGTAATAAAAAAGATGTAATAAATCATTCACTTTGCTTTTACCCGAATATCAGGCGAGCGAAGCCGCGCGAGTATCCTAATATGCAATAATTTTACTCTATACAGCACTAACGGACATTGGTGGATCTTATTTTTCCGTGCACTGAACTCCTAAAATTATTATGTCTCGGTCCGACTTTTGACAAGGGATCGAGATTATGTAGGTTCATTGTCAGAACTCGTGTAAAACCAGTGACGTGAAATAGATAAGGTTTTTAGACGCACCGATCGATATGTCAAATACATTTCACAGATTCCGTCTCCAAATCTTTTAAATTTTCTCTCCCTTTATATACCCTTAGAGTACATATAAAATACTGCAATTGAAATCGATTTTAACCGACTTAAAAAAGAGGAGGTTCTCAATTCGAGTGTATGTTTTTTTGTATGTATGTTACGCGATATATTCGCAGTTTGTGAACTAATTTTGATAATTCCTTTTTCATCAAATAATTTATTCTTCAAAGGTGGTCCCATACAAATTTGGAGAAAAAAATTCACCCCTAAGGGTAACAAATAAATAACTTCTTTTTTAGCAATTTGAAGTTGGTTTTTACTTTGTGTTAAAAGTTATAATTATAATTATGGAATAATTTTTACCTGACTGTTCCAGAAGGAGGGTCTCACAAAATACCAGCGTAAAGTAGCAGCAGCTTCATGCTACTGTGTTTCGTATGGTGAGTGTAGAGAACCGGAGACCCTTTTTATTGAAAAAGAGGCATTCCATCTTAGTCCTCTCGGCTGACAACGCATCTGCATTTTGATTCGCAAACGAGGATATATGTAGATGTCTATGGGCCACAGCAACCAATTACCATCAGGTGGACTGTGTGCTCGCTTGTCAGCCCATCCCTTAAAAAGATGTCATATCTATAATAAAATTTATCACACATATTGTAATGGTTTTCAAGTGTATGCTCTGTAGCGTAAATGGCTTGATGGTTTAAAAATTTGTGGTGTCGTTAACGTAAAACAGTAAAGCAGACATTTGATTATTATTACCTGATATACAAATTAAAAAATATACTGATTTAATTCTGAAAAAAATATCACAATTAAATACGGCTTAATTTACTAGAGAAGACGAGTGACAAACGATAACACAGTCCTTATGGTAAGTGGGTGCTGAGGTCCATAAACATCTACATCTATTATCGATTATGAACCAAAATTCAGATGCGTTGTTACCTCTTAGAACTAACATATAATGCCTGGTTTCGAGTAAAAAGGGTCTCCGGTTCTTTGCACTGACCAAACGAAACAGTAGCTTCAAGTTGCTATTTTATCCTGATGTTCTGTGAAGTCTAATAATATAGCTGCAGCTAGGCTTTATCACTTTTGTAAATATTTTATATAAATTTTCGGTGGTAGAGCCTTGCAGCAGCTTTTGCTGTTGCACGTATGGGCCGGCTCGAGCCGGGTTAGTACCACGACCTCACAGAATACCGGCGTGAAGTGGAAGCTCTGCTTCCGCGTTTCGTCTGGTGAGTGCAGGTGACCGGAGGCCCAATTCCCCCCCCCCCCCCCCATCAACATGGTAGCGGAATTACGTCATAAACTACCCCAGGAGGGTACCAGGACCCCTGGAGAATCCCTCGCTGAGCATCCACGACCATGCTATTCCACTCCTGAGCGTGGGTGCTCAGGCTGCCCCGCGTATTCTGGGGGGGGGGCAAAATTCCGCTCAACACAAAAACTGCTCGGGGCAAACTGAGCAACAAGACCAAGGCGACCCCTGCCACGCTATCCGTGAATTTCTGCAACATCAGGGGACTTCACTCGAACCTAAACGCCGTCCACTACCATCTTGAGACGGCAAGCCGGCCTTGCTCTTTCTGACCGAGACGCAGGTGTCCTCTCCGGCTGATACTTCGTATCTCTCCTACCCGGGGTACAAATTGGAGCACTCCTTTGTGCCTCGGGCTGGAGTTTGCGTGTATGTCAGAGAGGACATCTGTTCTCGACGCCTCGGCAGTCTTGAAGGTTCGGACCTGTCCATCCT
Source organism: Parnassius mnemosyne (assembly GCA_963668995.1). Classification (NCBI taxonomy): domain Eukaryota; kingdom Metazoa; phylum Arthropoda; class Insecta; order Lepidoptera; family Papilionidae; genus Parnassius; species Parnassius mnemosyne. Next base: position 19,312,908 of record CAVLGL010000091.1, read on the forward strand.
TTGGCTACGCGTGGACAGCGACGAACATCCGCGCGTCTACGCGTGCCTCTATAGGTCCCATAGCGGTAATGCCGAAACAGACCGACTCATCGACCACGTCCAAATGGCTGCAGATTCCTTGCTACAACAGGTCCCATCCGAAGAGATCGTGATCCTTGGTGATTTTAACGCCCACCACGCTGAATGGCTCGGTTCACGTTTAACCGATCATGCGGGGAGATCTGTTTATGACTTTGCCTTGGCATATGGTCTGACACAACTGGTTACATCGCCTACGCGGATTCCAGATGTTGAGGATCATACACCTTCCCTGTTGGACCTTCTGCTGACCTCTCATCCGGACGGATATCAGGTTTCCGTCGATGCCCCTCTTGGCTCTTCGGACCATTGTCTGATCCGGAGTGTGGTGCCACTCACGCTCCCCTCGCGGTTGCGTTCTGCAGGTTGCCGCCGTGTTTGGCATTACAGGTCAGCGGATTGGGACGGAATGCGGTCTTTCTTTGCTTCCTACCCATGGGGGCGGGTTTGCTTCTCGCCGGATGATCCCAGCGCTGTTGCTGACTCTGTCACTGATGTGGTGCTACAGGGAATGGAACTATTTATTCCATCATCTGTGGTACCCATCGGAGGCAGATCTCAGCCTTGGTTTGGTCGCTCCTGTAAGACTGCATTATGCAGTAAGCTGGAGTGTTATCAAGCCTGGGCTGCGGCTTCGGTGACTCGGGATGTAAACACCAGCACACTCAAAAAGAAGTATAACTTCGCCTCCAGGTCCTTCAAAAGAGTTATTGCCAAGGCAAAGTCAGAGCACATAGGCAGAATTGGCGAGAAACTAGTTCGCCTTCCTTCGGGAACCCGTGCATTCTGGTCTCTCGCCAAGGCTATCCAAGGGAATTTCTGTAAGCCATCACTACCATCTCTGCACAGGGAGGACGACTCACTGGCCCACGACGCAAAAGAGAAGGCAGACCTTTTAGGCTCCCTTTTTGCGTCCAACTCGACTGTTGATGACGGGGGAACACACCGCCGACCATCCCGCGGTGTGAGTGCTCCATGCCGGATGTGCGGTTCTCACAGCGCTCGGTTCGCAGAGCACTCCTCTCCCTTGACATCCACAAGTCGAGTGGGCCTGACGGAATCCCCCCAATTGTGCTGAGGACGTGTGCTCCGGAGTTGGCACCGGTTCTAACGCGTCTTTTCCGGTACTCCTACTCCCTAGGCGTAGTCCCGAAATCATGGAAGACAGCTTTTGTCCACCCGATCCCTAAAAATGGCGACCGCTCAGACCCGTCCAATAACAGGCCTATCGCCATCACCCCCTTGTTCTCCAAAATAATGGAATCCATTATTAACTGCCAGCTCATCCGGTACCTTGAGGATCACCAGCTGATTAGTGACCGCCAATATGGTTTTCGTCGGGGTCGATCAGCTGGTGATCTTCTGGTCTACCTGACCCATAGATGGGCGGAGGCAGTAGAGTGCAAGGGGGAGGTGTTGGCCGTTAGTCTGGACATTGCGAAGGCCTTCGATCGGGTTTGGCACAAAGCGCTTCTTTCGTAGCTCCCTTCCTATGGGCTTCCCGAGAAATTATGCAATTGGATCACCAGCTTTCTTGCAGATCGGAGCATCAAGGTCGTTGTAGACGGTGCATGCTCCGACTACAAGCCTATTAACGCTGGTGTTCCACAAGGCTGCGTGCTATCACCAACGCTGTTTCTTCTGCATATCAATGATATGTTGCAAGCCGGTAGCATTCATTGCTATGCGGATGACAGCACTGGTGATGCTCTATACACCGGCCGTGCCAATATTTCTCGGGAAAACGTCACTGAGTACCGGAATAAACTTGTGTCTGAAGTCGACTCTTTGCTGGACAAAGTCTCGGATTGGGGGCGACTAAATCTAGTCCAGTTTAATCCTCAGAAGACACAAGTTTGCGCGTTTACCGCTAAAAAGAACCCCATTGTCGTATCTCCTCAGTTTCAAGTTACTCCCCTTGTTGCCTCAGCCAGTATCGGAATCCTCAGCGTCGACATATCGAGTAGCGTGCAGTTTCGTGGTCACTTGGAAGAGAAGGCCAAATTGGCCTCTAAAAAGCTTGGCGTGCTCAGTAGAGCGGGACAGTATTTCATGCCGGCTCAACGCCTGCAACTTTACAAGGCGCAGGTTCGGCCTCACATGGAATACTGTTCCCATCTCTGGGCTGGGGCTCCCCAGTGCCAGCTTCTTCCACTTGACCGCATCCAGCGCAGAGCGGCTCGAATCGTCGACGACCGAGTTCTTTCCAATCGGCTCGACTCATTGGCACTGCGAAGAGATGTTGCATCTCTTAGCATTTTCTTTCGCATTTACCATGGGGAGTGCTCTGAGGAATTGTTCGGATTAATCCCAGCCGCCAAATTTCACGAACGCACATCGCGGCAGAACTCCCGATACCATCCACACCATCTGGATGATTGGCGATCCACCACTGTGCGATTTAGAAGATGTTTTCTTCCTCGCACAACTTCCTTGTGAAATAGTTTACCACCAGCGATTTTTCCGGACCGATACGACTTAGGGACTGTTACGGCCTACGGCTGCTCCCTTAAAGGATCCAATCCCCTGGGGCCCATGAGCTGAAGACCTCCCGAACAGACGTAGGTCGGGCCTCCTAAAGCCACGTGGAATCTCTCTAATTACACTAAAATATATGGCGGAGCGTTATACTACGGCCAGTCGACCGGAAGGAATATTGATGAAGCTTACTTACCTATCCAAGGCGACTGGTCCCTCCGGAGTCGGTCAGGTCGCATGTGGTTGTGTAGTGCAAGGACAGAATGGTGATGTGGTGTGTATCTGGGTGTGACTGATGGTTATTGAACCTAGACCTTGGCCGTCGGCAGCAGCCCGAGCGTCGACACCGCTCCAACTTGAGGGCGCCTTTCGAGGTTGTCCACAGTCACTTTCTTCTATCGTCACGATGACAGTCACTTAACTCTATCGTACGATTTACTAACTTACAGAAGCCACTAACTATCGCTGGGTATAATGGTTACCGCACAAACGCACACGGAGTTTAAAGGGTCAAAGGTCCCTACCGTTTCGCGAAGCAATAGTTAATTAGAATATCAGAGGCCGCACTATCTAATATTGCCGAATGCACTTATGCAGGTTTTGAGTCGAACACAATGAGTCCCTGGGAAGCTCTCCAGCAGGAATGCGCGTCACAATGATAGACCGTATATTTACTGGCCGCGCCGAATTATTCCGAGTTCCCTGACAGAATGGACCGCGTGCTCACGTCAGCACCGATTAAAGACGACTCAATGACAGAGTGCCAATCGTGAGCACTGTCTAAGGACGATTGACTTTTCTCTCGCGACTCGCGCGCTCGTGCCACGCCTAGCCGAACTTCAAACCGGAATCGCGCCGAGCCGAGTGACATCTGGTGTCGACTCCGACAACAGTGTTTTGCGCGAACAAACCCCCGTCCCGGACATAAGGATTTAGGTCCGCGAGCAAACTGGGCAGCGAGACAAGGTCGCGACGGCAAGTTGCAAGACCGAATCTACAACCAAACTAGGCCACCTTAGGCAACCCATCAGATCTTGCAACCCTAATCAACGCCTCAAAAGATAGCCCTAAGGTGGCAAGCCGGAGGGTCAGCCTCCATTGGATGCCCCTCCTGGGCATTGCAGCACTTTAATAAGTCCTGTACTGGACAGAAGTCCGACGACCTCTTTCAAACACCTATCTGTGCCCCTATGATTAGTTCCGCAATCCGACCGGATCAGCTCTGCAAACAGCGACGCTACACGAAGCTGCCCAGACAAATTTTGTGCCAGCAGTTGCTTCAGTGCAGAGCGCACCCACAAATTCCACATGAACGTCGTCTGTGGAGAGCCCAACGAAACGCACAGATAGTCCCTAGTATGAATTTTCAACAAGTAGGTCTAGCCAGGCCACCCACCATATTATCATTTACTAAATAGCGCGGCAGCTGATTTCAATCAGATAATCTCCAAAACTAGCTAGCCTGTTAGGCAAGTAGTCCTATGCTCATATTTCAACTAATTTTTCAAAAGCATCAATGTTCAGCTACAGAATTAATTCAACCAAATTAATCACCGATGCGCATAGGTCAACTTGCAAATTAAACAAAACAATAACGTAAGGGACAGCCCTACTCCTTCGCAAAGCAAAATGATTAAACACTATCATAAACATATAGATAATTTTTCAAATAGTGCGCCATTCAATTTCAGATGAATTCAAATTTTCCTTTCAGCCAACAGACGCAACAATCAAATACAGTGATTAAATATATGTACAAAACACATGCAGTAGCATTTAAAGGAGTAGATTAAATTCAATTCTTTTAATTTAAACCGCTACAAATAGGAAAATTTCGCGGAAAGCCCAAAGCAATTTTTAATTTTAATTCAAGTATTTTTTGACTAAGTGCTCGACCAACCCAAATCTAATACCCCTTGACAACGTGATTCAACGCTCCAGGGGGGCCCTAATCTTCCCACCACCAAGGGGAGGCCACATGGCGTGAACCCGAGATAAATAGAGCACAACCTTTAACAGTTGCCACTCGGGTTGTACGCCTTCACTGAGGCCGTCGGCAACAGAACATTTTGACAAGTGGACTGTTGACGGCTTAAGGCTCAGTGGAGGCGGCCGTGGTGGGAACTAAGGCAGCAGCTAGACAGGGCCGCCTCCATCAAATGGGGAACAGTGGTACACCAGTCGCGGCCACTCAGCTAACGGAAGTGAGAAGGGTCCAGCGGACCGATGAGTGGCCGTGAAGTTCCTCTCCACACGCTGAGGGGGGGTGATGACACCCCCGCCCCTGGGGGAATTACCCCCCGACTGGTCGGGGGAGGGACTCCTTTCAAACTTAGGGGCCTGGTGGCTGGCCGGCGGGCGCCGAGAGTCACCCTGCAGAGGGCGTGGCTGAGCGCCCCCGCCCGTGGGGGTCGAGGGCCTGGCAGAGCCCCGAGAGGAGATGCCGTTCGCACCCAGGCACAAAACGGCATGGTGATTGCCCTGGCAATGCAGACAGGGCCGTCGATGCGGACAGTCTCGCTGGAGGTGCCCTCCCAGACATGACCAGCACCAGCGGCGCTCCTTGGCGATAGTTTGCCTCGCTGGAACCGGCTTACCTAATAATTTCGGGCACGACGTTACCCGGTGATCATATGCTCGACAATAGGAGCAGGGGGGGGTTGACGACGACTTGCCTGGCGGGTTCAGCCTCTCACTGGGCACGTCTCGTAATTCGTCAACGGTGCCTGCCGCGTTCTCGATCTGCCGGCACTGCTCCTCCAAAAACCGCAGCAGGTCATAGAAGGGCGGAATATAGGAGGCCTCGTCCCCGCCGTACCTCTCCTCAAAATGGATTCGCAGGTCGAGAGGTAGACGGGACAGCACGATGCGGAGCAACAAAAAAGCCCATTCGCCCACTGGTAAACCCAGCCGCCTCAATGTATTACAGGCCACCAAGACTGGATCCAACAGGTCCGGACGCAGTCTGGCCCGGTCACTAAGCAGCGGGAGGCTTAGAAGCTGCTTAACATGCTCGTCTGCAATTCGCCGGACGTTGGCGTATCTTCTGGCTAGGAGGTCCCGAGCAGTCTGGTAGGCGTCGTCCGACAATCTCAAGTGGCCGACGACGCCCAGGGCCTCCCCCTCCAGTGAGGCCAGGAGGTACGCCATCTTTTGTCTCGGGGTCAGGTCACTCCGGGCGTCCACTAGGCTGTCGAAAAGACCAACGAAGGTCAGCCATTCGGAATGGACCCCGGAGAACTTTGGCAGGTCCAGAGTTGGGAGTCGTCCCAACAGCTCCGGCTGAAGCTGCTTCAGAGAGGACTCGGATAGGTTACTCATCCGAGCTTCACGCGCCTCCTCGGCATACCTGCCTTCAGCCTCGATCAACTCGTCCGTGAGCCACGAGAACTGCTCATAGTCCGCAAAGCAAGAGTCCAAGACTCCCTTCTCCACATCCGAATCCTCGAGCTCAGCGTAAGCCTCCTCCACTGCGGCCCTTCGAGCATCCACCTGCTCGAACCGCTTCATAAAGTTATGGACCCTATCCGGTCGACCTATCAAAGCATGGGCGCTTGTGGCCCAGCGCAACTCAGTCCGCAGACAACGGATCAGTAGCTTAGGCGATGTCATCACTATTAAAAACAAATTACGACGCGGCTTGAGCACAGATTACAAAGATAACAAACAAAAAATACAACAAAAATTAACAGTTAATAAATGCAGTTCCTATCAAATCGCGTTGAATAGAAATTACACAAATACGAATTACTACGTATCAACCAAATACAAGTTAGCTCAAAAGAAAAGACACAATCAAATTAACAAATAACAAATACTAGTGCGATGAAATCAAGTTAAATTCAAAGTACGCAAATACAATTACTACTCTTTAGTTCAAATACAAATTACAGTATAAACGAAGATACACATCACGGTCGATCAACAAAAATGCCTAGCTCGGAAATCGAACCTTCGATAAGTAATCCACTACAACTATCCGACAACGATAATTAACCGATTACGTAAAAATAACCATCTACCTACATGACGTATATCTCTAGAAACACTCCCGCTTGCACAACCTAGGGCGCGGCTTTTCAAATTACCCTCTAACCAAAAAAAAGGCAAGCAACAAAGCAACAAAGGAAAATAATTCTATTATTACGTACAAAAAGAATATTTTTACGTATTACGGACGGGCGTGATTGTAGATACAAATTAAACCAATCACACCAACGCTCCCTGCCACCAAAATTGTTTAATGTTTATCTAGCACTATGGTCGGGATCGACCGGGGAATCGAACCCGGAACCGCGCTCTGCTGCCAAATTGTTACGGCCTACGGCTGCTCCTTTAAAGGATCCAATCTTCAGGGGCCCATGAGCTGAAGACCTCCCGAACAGACGTAGGTCGGGCCTCCTAAGGCCACGTGGAATCTCTCTAATTACACTAAAATATATGGCGGAGCGTTATACTACGGCCAGTCGACCGGAAGGAATATTGATGAAGCTTACTTACCTATCCAAGGCGACTGGTCCCTCCGGAGTCGGTCAGGTCGCATGTGGTTGTGTAGTGCAAGGAAAGAATGGTGATGTGGTGTGTATCTGGGTGTGACTGATGGTTATTGAACCTAGACCTTGGCCGTCGGCAGCAGCCCGAGCGTCGACACCGCTCCAACTTGAGGGCGCCTTTCGAGGTTGTCCACAATCACTTTCTTCTATCGTCACGATGACAGTCACTTAACTCTATCGTACGATTTACTAACTTACAGAAGCCACTAACTATCGCTGGGTATAATGGTTACCGCACAAACGCACACGGAGTTTAAAGGGTCAAAGGTCCCTACCGTTTCGCGAAGCAATAGTTAATTAGAATATCAGAGGCCGCACTATCTAATATTGCCGAATGCACTTATGCAGGTTTTGAGTCGAACACAATGAGTCCCTGGGAAGCTCTCCAGCAGGAATGCGCGTCACAATGATAGACCGTATATTTACTGGCCGCGCCGAATTATTCCGAGTTCCCTGACAGAATGGACCGCGTGCTCACGTCAGCACCGATTAAAGACGACTCAATGACAGAGTGCCAATCGTGAGCACTGTCTAAGGACGACTGACTTTTCTCTCGCGACTCGCGCGCTCGTGCCACGCCTAGCCGAACTTCAAACCGGAATCGCGCCGAGCCGAGTGACATCTGGTGTCGACTCCGACAACAGTGTTTTGCGCGAACAGGGACCTTCAAGAAAAGAGCCTACTCCTTTTTAAAAGGCCGCCAACGCATCTGCAATTCCCCTGATGTTGCGGTGGTTCATGGGCGGCGGTAGTCACTTACCATCAGGTGAGCCGCATGCTCGTTTGCCCCCTCTCCTATAAAAAAATAAATAAATAAATAAATAAATGTACTTACAGATTTGTATACTAAACTGTAATCATACCTGTAAAACAAAGAAGCATTATTTAATATGCACCAAGAGATACTAAAATATAATGTAACTAAATATTTTATTATTTATTTTATCATTTATATTTTAATAATCGTTTTTCATTTAAGTAAAGCAACTTCTTTTACTTAATTTGTTTTGCTACAAGTAACAGACTATGTCGTGTATTAGCTACGCAAGAGAATGAACTAACCCATATCATCCCAAGGATGTCGTAAGAGGTGATAGAGTGATACAAAACAACATTCCCGCATGTTCAGCCAAACTTTTAGACATAGGTTGCCTCATTTTTTTATAGGATAAGTGTGACAGACGAGCACACATTCCACTTGATGGTAAGTAGTTGCTGTGGCCCATGGATATCTACATCTATCCTTGATTAGGAGTCAAAATGCAGATGTGTTGTCATCCGTGAGGACTCTACAGTAAAAAAGGTCCCCGGTTCTCTACACTCGCCATACGAAACACAGCAGCGTTAAGCTGCTATTTTACGCTATTATTCTGTGAGAGCGTGGTCCTTCCCCGGCTGAGCCAACTAATTCGTGCTACATCTATACTACTAATATAGCTGCAGCATGGCTCTTCCACGTATAAATGTGACAAAAATCTGCTATATTTGCTACGTTTGGCACGCTTGGTTGGCAATTGCAGTTTTTTTATTATTATTTTGATGTGTTTTATTTCACTGTGTCATCTCTTAAGAAATCCATGGGATGATATGGGGTAGTGCTTTCCCTTAAGTAGCCACTACTCTTGGGTCATAAGCCGCTATAAAACCACTTTTTAAGTTTTGTTTTTTATTATTGACAGGCTAACCCAATAGTCAACGGTGCTCCAACGTCTTCGCATATGAGCAGGGTCAATGGAACGATTCGGTATACATCCGCGAACACAATCACCAGCCACCTGGTGGCCCCTCTTTGAGAGAGGAAAATTCTTTCCCCTATTTCTTTAAACAAAGTACGCCAGAATATAAGGTGCGTCTAGCAACTGCAAGGCATAGCTCTCCGACACCCCCTCGAGTACGTTTCGCGAGAGAGACGTAAAGTTAGGAAAAGTTAGTATGTAGTTAGTAAAAATAGTTCTTTGGGCGCACCGAGTTTTCCGGCGGCGGATTTAGTCTCAGCTCACAACTCAATGTAAAGTTGTAAGCCGCGTGTCCGTACGCCCTGTGCATGTTCCAGTAAAAAATAAATGTTCCGCGTTTTCCTTGCTTTCTTTACGTACGTAACCGTAACGTTACGTACGTATCTGTCTCTAGCTGGCTACTTCTGTGTATTTGAAAGCTAAATATATTAATTTGTGCATCTTTCTAGGTATGTTTTCGAATTATTGTACTACTTAAAACTCTATATTTATATTTATGTGTACATATACTATTAATTATGTATGATATAATTGTAAACATAATTAATTATTTCTGAAAATTTTGCAAATTCAAACCACTAAATACATTGCATTCAATTCTAATACAACTAGGCAATATAGAAATATTTTACAACTTTATCAAAATTGACATATATGCGATATGCAATTTAATTATTTCCGGATATCATTTATTTTTATAATTTGTATATTTGAATATAATTCTTATATATACGCGAACACTACACATTGAAATAAAACTTGTTTTACGGATTTTATCGCGTATATTAACTTATTTTATATTCCCGACGTTTCGAGTATTTAATGCTGTTAAACCCCACGGTCACGGGGGAGGTCAGGTATTAGACGTTCCAATGTCATAGTTAACCACGGCTACACCCAGATTAAAAATTATTAATTTTTGTTCCGATCTAAATGGCATGGAAATATTTGAATACTTCAATTTTAAAAAAAGAAAAACTTTGTCGTAGATTTTAGACAATATACCAAAAACGCTTTTCCTAAGTAGAGCTGTTTTTGGTAAAATCGTATGATGTCGATTGTTTTTACATTAGACCCCTTAAATAATGTTTTCCAGAAAGCCGCCTTTTGTAAACGATTTTGCACAAATAAAGTTTAAATAGGAAAATTGTAAATAATAAGCTTACTGTATATTCAAAATGTGATTTTAACTACTGATGCAAACATACGAAAATGTAATAAAACCGAGGCGCTGAAAATATTATTTATCTCTATTGCTTTCAGCATCAAGACGCGTATTTAAATATAGTCATTCGCTACAAAGGTTTACACATTCAATTACGATCATCATAACATCCTCCAAATGTGAATTTCCTTATTTAATGTTGCCTAAGTAACTAACCTAACAAAATAAATGTTGGCGAAGGTTATTGGTAAGTTTGTATAATATTTTACTGTCATAATTTACTTTGAAATATATAAATATATAATTAACTTTGAATTTACTTTGAAATATTTTTTAAACAGGATATTGGCAGCAGCGTTTTCATAATAACATTACGAAAATAAAAATCTGCGTGTGCCAACCCGCTAGCTAACTATGGCAAATATATGGAGGAGGTCTAAATTCAGCAGTGAACTTTTGAAAGGCTGTAATGATAACAGTAACTTGATAAATAACAAAATGTTATTTACTTGTCTTCATCTGGTTCAAGTCCACAGCTGGACAAGGGAACTTTCCCGCTGTAGAGAGGATGTGCCTTAATCGCCACGCTTTGTAGGAAGATTGACGATCGCAGTACCATTCATCTCGCAAGTAATTAACAATGCTGTCGAATTTTTAAATTTATTCAAAGTTTTTAAATTTATTCAAAATTTTTAAATTTATTAATTTTTTTAAAATTTATTCAAATTTTTTAATTCATAAGACTTATATTTTTATTATTTAAGGTAAAGGATTTGAAGATTTATTTGGTAGTTTATCATGGTTAAAATAACTTTGTGTTATAGACGTGAAAAAAAGTAATGTGAAAAGTACATGTAAATGGCGTGAGGAAAGTTTATGGCTTACTTACGATACCTAATAATGAATAACAAGCATTGATATTACTTAGTTTTTGGGTAAAAGGTGTGAAACAAGTAGAGAAACGGAACTAATTTTTCTATTATTTATTCTGTGACGCATCTGCAATTCCCCTGATGTTGCAGTTGTTCATGGGCGGCGGTAGTCACTTACCTTCAGGTGAACTGCATTCTCGTATGCAAGACCATTAAAAAGAAATTGCAAGAAAATTATCGGATGTTAGCATATTATCCATCTGCTCGTCTGTCGCACGGACCAGAAAGGCTCGACGCAAGACTGTCGTGTGTCTTTAATTATTTCGTATTGCATCACATTCGAAAAAATAAATATATTATAAATAAATCGGTGATTAAGTTTTCCAAACACCCAGCTGATCAAGCTGATTGTATATTGTATTGTTATTGAGTGAAATGAAAATTAATTATTAAAAAACTGTATACACTGTCCATTTTCTTCATCATGTATGTACGGGAACCGTGTACCTACGTAAAAGAAATGGCGCAATTACTCGTAGTCAACCAAGTATAAAGAATAAGTGTATGAAAAGCTTAAAGAATAAGAAATAAATTGAAAATATATTGAAAGATAAAAGCAATTATGAAAGTTAAAAGAGTAATATTTAGTACAAAAGGCCGTACAAGATGTATAGCAAATTACAATAAGATATCGTTCGAATAAATTGTAATTGTTCACGAATGTTGGTATTACATAACAATACCTGATTATCTATTCATATAAATTAAATATAAGCGTCTATCTGCAATATCGAAATAGCTGCCTTTTATTGAGCTAAGGGTGTTATTTTAATCGTTGTTACATGTCATGAATACATAAATAGCCACTTTTAAGATTTTTGTCTGTATGTCTGTTTGTTTGTGTCCGTCCGGGCTAATCTTTGTAATTGCTGACCCGATTATAATGAAACTTGACAAACAGACAGAGAGAATTGCCGAGAGTGATCTAGGCTATATTTTACCCAAAATACTTGAATTTTATTTTTATTTTGAAAAATAGAAAATTTGATAGTCTTTTTTTTTGTTAAGAACTGTGATGATTATCTTAAATCTAAATAACGCCACAATAATAGATCTTGGCCCAGGCGAATGTCTGGGCGGGTCACTAGTGACAAATAAGTGAACATACTTATCTATGTATACTATAAACTTTATGTAGCCCTATCCTATATAATATACTAAAAATAATAACACATTAGTGTATGATACATAAAATAATTCTTTTTATTATTGTGTTGGTACCATTATACTGGGGGTATTGTGGTACCAACACAATAATAAAAAAAATATTTTTACATTACGTAATACGTGTAAAAAAATTCATCGTTCTCATTGAACTTCTAATTGCTTTACCCTATATTCGCAAACACTTTCGATGTTAAAGTAAGTAGAGTCTAGAATAATAAAATGTTAATTATACTTTTACTACTGATCTATCAAAAGATCAATAAAATGGTTATTTGAAACTGTTATCTGAATCCCGACTAAAAATGTCAAGTAATGGTTTTATTGCATCAAGGAATTAGTTTCGCAATTTTATTTTCTCTTCTGTAAATTCTTTGAGGAAACTACTAACTACTACCACAGAAAAAATAATAAAACTACGTACAGAAGTTGCACTCCTTTGATCTTCACTACTTGCCGACGTTTTAATATTCTGCAGAATTATTATTAAGGCTTTAACTAGCCTGAATGACCTTGACGAAACGGCGATCGCAGAGATTTTAGCCGATGTCAACACCGTCTAGCAACTACGTTCTGTATTACTTATAAAAGTGCAAAGATTAATAGACTGCAGAGATGACAATTATATAAGTGACATACTGCCTGTTATGCTTGCGCATCACTGAGAATTATGTCGCGGTTACGCATCTTCAATTACATTGCACGGTGTGGTGCTGTAGCTTTGTCCGGTAGGCGTCACGAGCTATCAAGTGTTCAAGTTTCAAGTACGTAAGAATTTTTATTATATATGTTAAATCGTATTTATTTGTATCGTATTAGTAGATCTGGGTCAAAGCGTTCGCTGTAAATATTTTCCCGGGTTTGATCCCCGACAGCACGAATGAAATTAATTTGTAATTGCAATTTTCGTCAACACGCATTGGGGAAGCACGGCGGGCATTTCCTTGCCCTAAAACCCTCTCAGAAATAAAAAAAGAGTCCTGTGCCCAGTAGAGGGACTTGTATAGCCTATTACTTTACGTTGTAGCAATATTTATATTCGTTTCAGATATAGAAGGGTACCTTATGCTGACAAAAATATCATGTGGAGGCGGCGAAAACGTAAAACATCTTTGTACCTAGATAAAACGTTCGAAAGATTGTCAGTCATGTCATACGCAACATTTTCTATAGAGCGTAGAACATTGCAGATAGGGCAAAATAAAAAAATAATCCAATACATTATGGGAACTATTTATTAATAATATATACATTTATAGGTATTTATAATAAAAATAATGAACAAGCTGCAAGATTCAACTAATAATGGTTTTTGTAAACACAATCGTAAAATTCCTGTTTTAATTTTTACCAATGGTTAATTGATGAAACGTAGTCCAGATCACTTCGTATAAAATATATTTAATTAAAATTGACACGTGACCTATTTGGCCTTCTACTTACAACTCGGCGGAAATTTGAAAAGAAATTTTGTCTTTTCACACAAGTATTGTTTACAACTGGCGTGGTTTCGAAAAGCGTGATTAAGTGTCAGCGGTATATAATCAATTAAACACTGAACTTTATTGAAGTTTATTTTTGTTATATCTTCTTAAAAACTGACGCCATCTCACTATTTTATTATTTGTTTTTTTTTGTACGCATAAGGATAAGTTAGGCTAAGTTAGATTAACTTGGACAAGTTTATATTTTTTTTTAATTTTATCACAAAATTTCCGCAATAAATTATTACCTTTTCTACAGTGATTCTCTCCTCTTAGTTTCGGCGTGACTGTAGGACGTTATAGTGAGTCACCGTCAGTTACTAAGCGGCCATAAATCATTATATGTATGTATAGACATACATATATACATTTTTTGATTTTAATATTTATGATTTTTGAATTGTGATTGATTTTTTGAGACCTGGTAAAATTACTTTTTTCCATACCAATTGATGGGCCTGAGTATAATGCCAGTTATGCTCTTTGCATGAAGTTATTTTTTATTTTATGCTCAATTGCAGACAAAACAATATTGATTGCGCATTTCTAAAACAAAATTTTACCTCTTCTCCTTCTAATAATAGCTCCTGCACCTAACACGGCGGAATAGTTATTATTATCTATAAGACCATTTGCGAAAACAGTTTTTGTTAACAGTTATGAGTGTAACATTTTATCAGCTGCTTTGTTTATAGTGCCTTGAGCAACACTTTGCCGGTTTCTGTACAGAAAATGGTGCTGGCTTTGCCAATACGGATGGCCGCTACCATTGAATATAATACCCGCTATGTTACACTTATTTACATAGAAACTTTAATTACCATTTGCATAAAATTCTAAATAGCACTTTTTACACAAGAAATTAAACTTTTAGATCAGTCCATTTTGTTTTTCACTAATTAAGTAAAAAGTAAAACAAACCAATAGGGCCGGGAATTAAAATTTCTTGCAATTTTTTATAGAAAAGCATGACCTTATCATAATATAAAAGTCAATCATTTAGCCATGTGATAAAACTTTTAAGTGTGCCAGTCAAACATTAATGATGATATTCAGTTCATTATACTGGAAATAGTCTTTTAAATATTTTGTAGTACAATTGATAATGTTCAGTATGATTGACCGTGTATATGACTTTTATAAGTCTATGTTATTTTTGATGAAAATTATTATTGCAGATAAAAGCCCTTTCACATTTATTTTAGTCTCGAATTAAATTAATCAAAATGAAAATAATAACATTGGCTCTTTATAACTGATCTTTAAATGTAAAACACTGACTTGAAATTATATAATTATTAGCATTTTTTTAAATTTATTGAACTTTTTTAAGATTTTGTTAAAACTCTACTGGTAAAAAAAACAAATATATATATATATATATATATATATATATATATATATATATATATATATATATATATTATAGTTCTTGATGAAAATAATGTATGCGCGTTACATCGCATCCCATCAAGAATTTCTAATGTAATTCTTGGTGTAAAGCTAAGACGTGATATTAACTGTAAACAATAGAATAACAAAATAATGAAAACATTTACATTTACATACAAAACATTTACAAAAATACTTGCTTTATAACCTAATAAATATTATTTGACCGTAATAAAATAAAACAAGGTAGTGTTGGGCATGAAAGTAAAAATAAATATTTTCGATTATTTTTGCAATATCTAACAGCCGGATCAGCGGGCGATTCTGATCCATCTAAAGATGCTAAATTTCAGCAAGCACTGTCAAATTCAATAGGAGTGACAAAAAAACGGTTCTTGAAATAGAAAGGTAAATAAATTATTTAACCTATGAAGTAAAATCACTTTATTACAAATCAAAATAGCCCAATAGCTTTATTAACATGAGACATAATTGTACGAGTGCTTAACATTATTTTACTGAAATCTCAGAAAGTTTTTTTTAAATAGAATAAGGGTGACAAACGAGCACACAGTCCACCTGATGGTAAGTGGTTGCTACGGCCCATACACATCTACATCTATTCTCGATTACGGATCAAAATGTAGATGCGTTGTCACCCGTGAGGACTAAGATGTAATGCCTCGTTTCCAGTACAAAGGTTCTCCGGTTCTCTACACTCACCATACGAAACACAGCAGGGTTAAACTGCTATTTTACATGTTATTCCGTGAGAGCGTGGCCCTTCCCCGGTCGAGCCGACCCATTCGTGCTACAACTATACCTAATAAATATAGCTGTAGCATGGCTCTACCACGTAAAAAAAAATTGACGTTGAAAATTTATGTATTTTTAGAAGCAACTTTGCAATTATTTTCTATTGAGTTAATTTTTGTGGAATCGTGTTTTGCAAACCGCCACCTAAAATACGTACAATTTTTTTTCGATAATGACGTGAAATTACAAAACGATCCCCATGCATTTCAATGTGGCTCTATTCAGCCTCTTAATATGAACATACCTCGGATTTCAGAGATAATGGAAGATATAATATTATATTATTACTGTTCCGTGTGAGGCAACCTTTATACTTATATACATATTCTCATCATATTTTTATGGTTGGTTAGAAAAATTATATCTAAATGCAAACTTTCACAGTTTACATTTTTTTTACTATTTTTACCCAGCAAGTAGTAAAGCAACTACAATCCCATCGGTTAGTGGTTATGTAGTCTAAGATGGTGAATTGCACTGACTTAACAAAAACCTATTCACTCTTGCCTAATAATACTAGGTAAGTATTATTTGCGACCTATTTGTGTGTGTGTAAGTGTGTGTGTGTGTGATCGCGCGCGTGCGTGCATGCGCGCGTGTGCGTGTGTGTGTATGTGTGAAGAAAAGTGTATGAGAATACGTGAAGAGGAATAAAGGTTGAGTACTAATTCGCTTACCTGTACGAGGTTGCCACTCGAGGACCTTTCTTCCTATTTTTTATATGTTTTCCAAGTTATATAGCTAGCCCATTGCCATTTCACTGTAATATTTCGTTGAGCTATGTCAGTTACTCTGATTCTAATGCAAATACCTTCATTTCTAACTTTATCACGTAGAGAAACCCCTCTCCAATTTAAAATTTTTACATTTTTTAGATGATAGTTTGTCTAACATAAAAAAAAAAACTATAAACCCAAGAATGTCTTTATATAGTTATTTATACTTTGGTAAGCACCATTCTTTTATTTATTTAAATTGTTTGATTTAATTTGATAACAGTGTACCTAAATGTAAGTATCTGTATCTTTATTTCTCTCCCCAATAATACTTTATAAAGTCATACTTATATTTATATTTACTATATTTATTGTAATACATAATTATAAAATTCACTATCAACTAATTAATAAAAATATGCAACAATAAAATTACATAGGTATTAAAAACGATCAAAATCTAAGTAACGAGAGCATGTTCGTCGTTCCACATCTAAATTATATAAAAATGCATTTTTCAATTTCACTAATCAACGTCGCCGCAAAAATTTCTTCTTCTTTGGGCACTTTAAAAATTCATTTATTTAGAAAATAATATTTACAGTTACCAGTGTACAGATATTAACTAAATTAAGTATTTCTAGTCATAAAAATATTTATAATTGAGTATAAACTTTAAAAAAACTAATATATATTTGAACGAAGTCGCTCCAACACCGACGTGCGGTCCACCCTCGACGATGTCCGAAAACGGACTGTGACAGAGCTTACATGGCGACGGAGCATGCGCGCTCGCGTAAATATATTCAATTTCAGAGAAAAAGGATATATTCTCTTATAAAACGGGTAATAAAAATAAAACTCTCAATTAAAAATATTAATATTTTTAAGACCTTTTTTTTAGTGTAAGAACTATTTAAAAAGCTTGTGCCGTTTTGGAGAAATTTTGCAAAATATGACAAAGATAGGTACTCTTTGGGGATTTTTTTTCTAATAAGGGGTTGACAAAAATACAATTTTGTTAAATTAAAAACGTTTACCAAATCTTCTTCTGTTACCTTGTATTTTTTCTTTGTGGATTAAATGAACAGTTATTGAGATTTTTTTACTTAAATATCCTAGATTTAGGCATTTCAACCACTGTTAAGGCCTTAATTAGATAAATCACGCATGCAAACTAATTTAAACCTTATCGCTGCACGCGAACGTCCGTATTGCCACATGAGATAAGAAACCTTACCGTACGGATGCAAAGCTTCATACAACCGCGCTGTGACCCCAAAATAGTGCGTCGTTGGCCAGTGCCACTGATGCCAACTTTACGGCCACTCGGCTTGAAACTGTTACGCAAGGCCTAGGTCCGTCAAACGCCTCTCCTCCGCATTCTCCTCCTCAGGCAAGGCGCAGCGGGAACACAAGGAACACCGAGGTGGGGCAGTCATGGGGCGGATGTGTGCGAAAGCGGTCCCGTGGCAATGCCAATATCCGGCGAAAGTGGAACACCATGATTTAGATTGTTTAAAAAAACTTTACATTAATTTTTAATTTACCATTTAATTATTGAAAAGCAATAATTATAAAAGTAAAATATTTAGAACCTAGTTTGTAAAAAAAATATTATTTATAAATTAATTTGCTTAATTCCGCGTAAAGAAAGAAAATGATGTGTCCGGCCCAGTTTTAAGGGGACTTCCCACCCAGGGGACTTCCCACCCTCCCTCAATCGCGCGCTACTATACCCGTCGCCGTCAATCCCAGCACTACCGCCCCAGCAGCACCACACTAGGCACGACACACTACTCTCGAAACTACGACACGTGTTCTCCAGGGGTGCTGGTACCCTCCTGGGGTAGTCTATGATTTAATTCCGCTACCATGTTGATGGGGGGGGGAATTGGGCCTTCGGTCACCTGCACTCACCAGAGGAAACGCAGAAGCAGAGCTTCTAATTTACGCCGGTATTCTGTGAAGTCGTGGTACTACCCGGCTCGAGCCGGCCCATACGTGCAACAGCAAAAGCTGCTGCGTGGCTCTACTACCGTTAAATCACTGCAATTCGTAATCGTTCTCTCATAATTGAGAAGGGTATGAAGCAGTTTTCAGAGAAAATATCGAGTTTTAACTCCGACTTTACAATGTCAACATTATCTTGGTCTAAATTTTATATTTTTAAATTAAATTTGGAGAGTTTGAGTTTAAACTGTTGTTTGAAATTCTCTCTGTATATCGATTGGCCATAGATTATGTTATACCGCACGCCCCGGTGCATATCGACGGCCTTCATACTTGTATATCCTCGTTATTTTATTTTTGGATAAGTAAATTTACCCATAACGTTTTTCTTCACCACCGAGGATGTTGTGAATCAGAAATTTGCAATTGAAAATTTAAGTGATGTCGGCGGAGATGGAACTTGGTATGCTCGCGTAGTGTGAACTTTACATGGAGCTATTAGCCTCTGATCTATCACTGCTCTACATACAAGATTAGACATTTACATTGATTTACCAACTTCGTTATAGCGAGATTCGAAAAGAAAATTTGATTTCAATGTGTATAGTAAATATATTTACATTTCTCGTCGCTATTATAGACGTAATTGAAATTGAAAATACGCTTTGGAAATGAGTTCGTTCCTTGTATATGGCGTGATACACGAACGTTGAATCAAAACGTATTTGATATTTTCTTTGGAACGAAAATACTGTTGTCGAAAATCCCGCTGTTGAACCATTATTATTTTATCACAACGGAGAAGAATATTATTATGATATTCTATATATACCAAATGTGAAAATATATGTACGTAGAATGGAGGCTGGTAGCAGCATCAATGGTACGATAAATCTGGTACTCATGCCTCTCGTAATCGAATGCCTCGATAGTCCAAAGATCGTAAGTTTGACTGTTGATCCTGTTGACCTTATTTCCAATCCCAGGTCGGGCCAAAATTAGTTGTGTTTTTCTATCAAGAAATTCTCAGTAGCAGCTCGGAGTAAGTTAGCGGTGTTTCACTCCCGTGCCTCGGAGAGCACGTAAAGCCAATGGCTCAAACCGGTCGTTTTGGATTAGCGTCCCCATTCTATAGCGTTTCCCCGTATAGTGGTAGGTAAGAATACTCACTATCCCATATCTTCCCATGGTCGTAAGAAGCGACAGTGGGAAACTGGCAGAAGACGTGCAGCAGCATTTTTCTGATAACAGCAAAACAACTATAAAAACTGCGTGTGGCAACTATGCCAATAATAGGCCCCTTGATGAAAGATACGAAGGGACGGCCCTAAGTCCCCGGCAGACGCGCTATTCCTGGCTACGTTGGCGACCATGGCAACGGCTGGGCAGGGGGTGCTAAGGATCTCCGGTGAAGGTTCGGTTGCCACCTAAGACGACTCGAACTGGCTACATATAACGCACGCACCCTGAGGACTGACGAGAAGATCCTGGAGCTGGAAGAAGAGATAGAAAAGTTGCGCTGGAATATTATAGGATTATCCGAGGTCTGAAGGGAGGAGGAGGACATGGTAATTCTCGAATCCGGCAACTTGTTCTATCACTGGATTTATCGTCCACAAGTCTCTCGTTAACAACATTTTAAGATTGAGGGTGTGTCATCGAGGGTTGCGTACCTTATACTCAGAATCACCGAACGGTACTCGCTGGAGGTCATACAGGTTTACGCATCAATCTCGGAATATCCCGATGAGGAGATGGAGGAAATGTATAAGCATATCTCTAGAGCCATGCATTCCTTCAAAACCCACAAAACGGTGTTAATGGGAGACTTCACTTCAGCATACAGGCAACTGAACTGACAAATCTCCAAATGCATACGGCGGGACTTACACAACATACAGCACATATTGAAGAAGCAACCGAACGGAACCAGGGCTCCAAAGTCTTTGTTAGAGATCTGTCTGCTACACCGAGCTAATAATCGAAGCTGAAAAACGAGTGTAGCAGCGTCGTTTCCGGGACACCTGAGATTTTGAGTGAGATAGAAAGGTCCTATAGGCAGCTGTACACATCATAGTTGGAGCCACAGGCAAGTGTGAGTAATAATCCAAAAGCATGTCTTATCAGACACTATTCCGATGATATTCCAGTCGTCAGTCTGAGCGAGATTAGAACGGCTTTCCAGCACTTTAAAAACGGTAAGGCCTCAGGTGAGAATGGAATTACAGCGGGGCTTGTGAAAGCGGGTGGAAAATCGGTACTTGAAGTCCTTCAGAAGCTCTTTAATTCTATCCTCCATGTAGTGCCACACACCTGAGGCGTCGAGCAGAAGTGCAGTGGTCTTGTTCTTCAAGAAAGGCGACAACGCTCTCTTGAAGAACTGAAGAACAATTTCCCTTCTGAGCCGCGTCTGCGTGCTGTTTTCAAGAGTCATTACGACACAGTCCTCTAGCATCTGGACTCGATGACTTGCAGCCTCCCAAACAAGTCGGTTTCCGAAAAAGCTTTAGCACCATAGCCACATACCTACCCTTCGGCAAATTGTACAGAAGTCCGAGGAGTACAATTTGCCACTATGCCTGGCGTATGTGGACTATGAGAAAGCCTTTGATTCCGTAGAAATTTGGGCGGTGCTGCAGTCCCTTCATCGGTGCCAAGTTGACTGTCGGTATATCGAAGTGCTTGTACAGTAGGGCCACGATGGCAATTCGAGTACAGAACCAGAGTACGTAACCTATCCAACTGCAGAGAACTCTTCACCGCTGCATTGGAAGACGTTTTCAAGCTACTGGACTGGAAAAGATACGGTATTAACGTCAACGGCGAGTACATCACTCACCTTCGATTTGCCGATGAAGGACTACCTTATGGCAGAATCGCTGGAGGACCTAAGCACTATGCTCAATGACCTCAATAGCGTCTCCCAACGGATAGGTCATAAGATGAACATGGACAAAACAGAAGTCATGTGCAACGTCCATGTCACACCTATACCGGTAGTTGTTGGGAGCACTAAGCTCAAGTTTGTTTATCTGGGACAAATAGTCCGACTAGGTAAGTCGAACTTCGACCGAAAAGTTCAATCCACGGATTCAACTGGGTGGGCAGTGTTCGTGAAATTACGGCACATCTTCTCGTCAGATATACTTCAAAACTTAAAAACCAAACTGTACAACCAATGCTCGGGGTTTCTTTGCGTGAAATCTTAGAAATGAGGATATCCGCAGTAGAACCAGAGTTATCGACATAGCCCAAAGGATTAGTAACCTGAAGTGGAAATGGGCTGGCCATATCGCTCGAAGGACCGACAACCGATGGGAAAAAAGGTTCTCGAGTGGCAGCCTCGCACAGGCTGATGAAATGTAGGGCGTACCCCACTAGATGGAGTGACGACCTGGTAAGACATGCAGGAAGTCGATGGATACATTCCTTGGGGGAGGCCTATGTTCAGCAGTGGATTTGTGTGGGGCTGTAATGTAATGTATTTATAGCGTTTCAGCCAATTCAGAACTAAAATTGGAAAGGCTTTGGATGTATTGCGGAATTACACTCTTTTTATTCAAAACTTTTTTATGCAAAATCTAGGAATTAATTATGGCAATGGAGAGCAACGCCAAAGAGAGGAGACATCTGGTACTCTTCTTTACTAGAGACTCTTCTTTACAGCGAGAGAAACCCATGTCCAATAGCATTTAAACAGCGTATGGGAAATCAGTTTTTAACTCAAAAGATTAAGGATTAATCTTAAAACAAATTTTAAATATGTAGGCGTAAGTAAAGATAATTCTCAACCTTTTCCGCTTTAATAAGATCTTGTGCCAGCGATCGGAAAACCAATAGTTTCGGGAACGTGAAAGTGAATTTTTCTCTTGGAAAGCGAGTGTAAAACAAATTACGACATTTACGAGTTTCAAAGACCACTACAATAATGCCTAGCTATTTTGGTCGACATACTTGTACATTTGCAGTGTGAGTGGTTTGTCTGATCGGCCTTTTAATCAAGCAATAATAATACGATTTATTATCAATCACCATCATCATCGTCATCACTATAACATCCCATCACAAGTGCACTGTTGAGGCTTATCACATAGATTGTCACAAAATACAATAATGATCCACATCAGCTAAGTACACAGTTTTGTAAGACTTCTATTCTGCCTTTGATTCCGTCAGGACAGGTACTACTACCTTACCTGTCTCTACCGCAAAATAGCAGTGCAAGCATAAGTATGTTCCAGTTTAAAAGATATAGAAATCTAATATAATTGCAAGCTGTGAGGCATTCCATCTTAGTCCTCAGAGGTGACAAAATATCTGTAGGTCTCTTTATTTGAAGTTGGTTACAGTTGTCCCTGGGTGGCATGGTATGCCATCAAGTGGACTTTATGTTTGCTTGTCACTACAACATAAAAAAAATTCCCATCCTTCGCCTAACTTACATTCTCGGAACCAAATTTTGAAACGGCAATAGAATAAAAAGTTTACCGTTTTAAAAAAAGTGAAGTTAAGTTACAGCCTATATACGTCCTACTTGTTTTCATAGAATAAGGGTGACAAGCGAGCACAGACTTCACGTGATGGTTAGTGGATTCTGTGGCCAGTAGACGACGATTTAGAATCAAAATGCAGATAAGTTGTAACCCCTGAGGACTAAGGTGGAATGTTTCGTTTCAAGTAAGAAGGATCTCCGGTTCTCTACACTCACCATACGCAAAACAACTGCATTAAGCTGCTATTTTACGCTGGTATTCTGTGAGAGCGTGATCCTTCCCTGATCGGGTCGACCCATGCGTGCTACAACCATATTATAGCTGCAGCGTGGCTCTAACACGTAAAATGCTGAGCACAGGCCTCCTCTCATTTCTGAAACGTTTTAAAAATGCGTTTATGATATCGACGTAATAAAGATTCTGCATTACAATTCAAAAACACTGATAAAAACTAGAATTCTAGGTTTATTTAAAATTTTCACAAAGAATATATTCTTTGTTTATTGCTCCGTCTGCATGAAAACAACTCGTGTCTATTTATAAACGAGTTTTCATTAAATTTGTACTAAAGTCAGACCTTTGTTTTGTGTGTGTTTTATGTTCAACGTAAAAGCTTATTTTTGTCAAAACATTTTATTTCAGAACTACAATACTTTTTAATTAAAACAAGAGACATGAGTTAACTCAGTAAGAGCACTATATCATATTATGTGGAAACTAAAGACTAAAACACGGGACAAGTACTTTATATGCGATTCCCCTGGTGTTGCAGTTGTTCATGGGCGGCGGTAGTCACTTACCATCAGGTGAGCCGCAAGCTCGTTTGCCCCCTATAAAAAAAAAATTAACAGTTTCGATCATAGAATGTTGGTCACAGACTGAATTTTGATCACGGTAGTCACATCGGAGACTAGCAGTCTTTTCAGCACAGGATTACAGTGCACTAGGGAGTGCACAAGCACACTTTTTCCTCACTATCGAAGAGCGACGGGAAGGTAATCATACACAAACGGCGAGTGATCAGGCACAGTAACAACGGCTTTAGGTACTTTCCGATGCACGAGGTCGAAACCGTCAACTTTATAACTCCGGGCTGCTAATTGAGAATTTATTGACAAAAAAACCTCATAAAGAATTTTTGGCCAAACCCGGGACACGAACTCGGAACCTCATGATCATCAGTCGCGCTTGGGACCACTAGACAAACGAGGCAGTCAGAGACTTATGTTATATTAGCTGTTTACTCCTGTTTCCATGGACGTAAATTATACTTTCGTAATAATTACTTTAAAAAGTATCTTAAATCTTTTTCCACGATGAAATGTATAAAGTCTGCTAAATTTCATTAAAATTCCTTCAGCCGTCTGAGCGTGATTGAATGACAAACATCAAAACATATTAATTTTCACAGTTATAATTTTTTCAAGGATAGCGATTGTAAGGGTGTTAATATTGTTTATAAAACAAAGAACAGATAAAGCTTGGGTGTGATAGAGCTATGGTAATTTAAGGGCTGACGTGCACGTAATTATATGAGCTCTCTATGCACTTCAGACCGGAACACAGCAGTGCAACCACTGCTATTTGTTGGTAGAAATACGTAAGAAGGAGGTAACTGCCCAGAAGTACTCCGAGGCAGAAATAAATACTATACCTAGTAAACTATGGCAAGTGTTCCCCTAGGAGGCGATCTATGGAGTAGGCCTATGTTCAGCAATGGATTCTTGATAAAAAATGATAAAATTATTGATAGTCGCTGGGATATGGACCAAAAGCAGTTCACTATACTTATGTTGCTGGATTTCAGTAATGCTTTTAAAACCGTTGATTTTGACGTATTACTGAGTCTGCTACGTTCTATTAACATATCTCCAGCGGCAATAGAATGATTTTAAAGCTATTTGCGCGGCCGTCGGCAGCGTGTTATGATAGAGGGTGCCACATCTACGTGGTGTGAACTAACTGCTGGTGTACCACAGGGTGGCGTGTCGTCTCCTTTTCTTTTTTTTTATTTATTATTTCTATTACTTTACGAATTTTCTTCTCTCTACTATTTATATGCAGATGATCTCTAAATTTACTCCCATACATCACTACAGAATCTTACCAATGACACCAATACGAATCTTGCTGCAATACTTGATTGGAGCAGGTCGTTCGGGCTTAATTTAAATCCCAAAAAGACCCAAGCTATTATTGTTGGATGCAGCACTCTAATCTCAAGAATTTGTTGGAATAAACTTCCACCTATTGTTGTTGATGGTGTTGTGATGTGTGATGTGATACTTTAGGGGCTGACTCCATAGGGGTCTACAGATGAGAGTGTAATACAGTTGGTGGGCAACTAGCTACTGGCTGAAATTCTTAGTACTAAGTAGAGAGGTGAAACATTACATACATATGTGTGTGCGCAGCACATCTACAATACCTTTTAGTAAATCTGTAAAAGACCTAGGATTATATATTGATCAAAGTCTTTCTTGGTCCCTGGATCTTAAAGAGTCCACCAGAAAGATGTTTGCGGAAGAATCTTATTTACGGCGTTTGTGTAACCGCTTCCCATTCCTACTAGAGTTTTACTGGCACATTTCTTGTTACTCCCTATCCTTGATTATGCAGATGCATGCTACTCCAATCTTACTGAGGATCAATTAAATAAACTTGAGCGTTTTCAGAATTTCGTTATTAGGTTCATATTTGGCCTTTGCAAATATGATCATGTTTCCGAGTAACCTATTAAGCTCAAGTGGCTCCCTATCAGAATTCGTCGGAATACTCATATTCTATCTATAATATACTGTGTACTTACTATTCAATCCTAAAACACCGAGTTATCCTAAAGAAAAATTTTAGTTTATGGGGCAGATAAATATAATTCCAGAATAGCTGATAAACTTATATTGCGAATGCCTACTCACAACTCAAAATTATTTTATTCCACCTTTTGTGTAAAAGCAATCAAATTATGGAAATCGCTTCATTTATCGCTTCATTTAACAATTAAGACAGCCTAAAGGAATGAAGACTCGCCGATCGCAGTACTTATCACAACAGAGGTTTTTTTTCTATTTATTATATTATTTACAATGAATGAAATAGGTAAGTTTGAGTAAAATATTTGTTATGATTTGTCATATTATAAACAAATAGCAAGCGTGGCAACTATGGCAAATACCCCCCTATGATGAGAGTAAGAAAGAGACGGCCCCCAGACCCCGGCGGCCCCACTATTCTTGGCTACGGTGGCGACCATATAACGGCGGGGCAGGGGGTGCTAAGAATCTCCGGTGGAGGTTCGGTTGCCACCTAAAACGATTCGACCTGGCAACATACAACGTACGCACCCTGAGGACTGACGAGAAGATCGTGGAGCTGGAAGAAGAGATAGACAAGTTACACTGCATATTATAGGATTATCCGAGGTCCGAAGAGAGGGAGAGGACACGGTAATTCTTGAATCCGGCAACTTGCTCTATCACCGGGAGGGCGACCATCTGTCCCAATGAGGTGTCGGATTTATCGTCAACAAGTCTCTTTTTAACAACGTTGTAAAAATTGAAAGTGTGTCGACGAGGGTTGCGTACCTTATACTCAGAATCACCAAACGGTATTCGCTGAAGGTCATACGGGTTTACGCACCAACCTCGGTACACCCCGATGAGGAAATGGAGGAAATGTAAGAGGATATTTCTAGAGCCATGCATTCCTCCAAAACCCAATATACGGTGTTAATGGGAGACTTCAATGCAAAACTAGGCACAAGAGAGAACGGTGAGCTGAAAGTAGGGAAATTTGGAATAGAGCAACGGAACCCAAGAGGCCAGCAGCTTCATGGAGAAAGAGGGACTCTTTATGATAAACTCTTTCTTCCAGAAGCGGCCCCACAGGAAGTGGACCTGGTCGAGCCCCGACGGTTTGACAAAAAATGAGATTGATTTCATTATGACGACCAGACGACAACTGTTCAGTGATGTCTCCGTGACCGCGAAGGTGAAAACTGGTAGCGATCACCGAATGGTTAGAGGCACACTGAACCTAAACATTCAGATGGAGAGGTCTCGTCTAATGAAGTCAACGCTCCGTCCCCCTAGTGCTCTGTTCCAAAGTTCCGAAACCTTTCAGCTCGAGTTACAAAACCGTTTTCAGTGCCTAGAAGACTGCAAAGAAGTGGACGATATGAATGACAAGCTCATGGAAACTGTCCATGCGGTGGGAGCTAAGTTCTGCGAGACCCTCCGCAGAAGAACACAAAAACTCTCCGATCACACTCTTAATCTCATGGCTGTTAGACGGGAGATGAAGCTACATTCTTCAACAGATTTGACAGCATACAGGCATACGCATACGCATACGCAACTTCAATACTGAGGCTCCAAAGTCTTTGCCAGAGACCTGTCTGCCAGAAAGAGCCAACTGTCAAGCTGAAGACCGAGTGTGGCAGCATCGTTTCCGGGACACCTGAGATTTTGAGTGAGATTGAGAGGTTCTATCGGCAGCTGTACACGTCGTCGTTGGAGCCACACGCAAGTGTGAGTAACGATCCAAGAGCGAGTCTTATCCGACACTATTCCGAATATATCCCGGACGTCATTCTGAGCGAGATTTGAATAGTTCTCCAGCACCTTAAAAATGGAAGGTCCCCGGGCGTGGATGGAATTACAGCGGAGCTTCTGAAAGCGGGT
Source organism: Parnassius mnemosyne (assembly GCA_963668995.1). NCBI lineage: Eukaryota > Metazoa > Arthropoda > Insecta > Lepidoptera > Papilionidae > Parnassius > Parnassius mnemosyne. The sequence continues at coordinate 19,340,550 of CAVLGL010000091.1, forward strand.
GGAAAACCGATACTTGAAGTACTTCAGGAGCTCTTTAATTCCGTCCGCCACGGTGGCACTACTACGGAGGCGTGGAACAGAAGTGCGGTGGTCTTGTTATTCAAGAAAGGCGACAACGCTCTCTTGAAGAACTATAGACCGATTTCCCTTCTGAGCCGCGTCTACGTGCTGTTTACGAGAGTCATTACGAATCGTCTCGCACGCAGACTAGACGACTTCCAGCCTCCCGAACAAGCCGGTTTCCCATAAGACTTTAGTACCATAGACCACATACACACCTTTCGGCCAATTATACAGAAGACAGACGAGTACAATGTGCCACTTTACCTTGCGTATGTGGACTATGATAAAGCCTTCGATTCCATCGAAATTTGGGCGGTGCTGCAGTTCCTTCAGCGGTGCCACGTTGACTGTCGGTATATCGAAGTGTTGAAGTGTTTGTACAGTAAAGCTACGATGGCTATCCGAGTACAGAATCAGAGTAGGAAACCTATCCAACTGCAGAGAGGTGTAAGACAAGGGTGACGTTATATCCCCGAAACTCTTCATCGCTGCATTGGAAGAAGTTCCAAGCTGCTGGACTGGAAAGGATGCGGTATTAACATTAATGGCGAGTGCATCACTCACCTTCGATTTGCCGACGATATAGTCGTTATAGCAGAATCGCTGGAGGACCTGAACACTATGCTCAATGAACTCAATAGTGTCTCCCAACGGATAGGTCTTAAGATGAACATGGACAAATCATGTTTAACGTCCATGTCACACCTATGCCGGTAGTTGTTGGGAGCACTAAGCTCGAAGTTGTTTAGGTAAGTCCAATTTTGACCGAGGGGTCAATCGACGGATTCAACACGGCTGGGCAGCGTTCGGGAAACTACGACACATCTTCTCGTTAGACATACCTCAAAACCTTAAGGGCTATGCTTGGGGTTCTCTGCGTGATAAACTTAGAAATGAGGATATCCGCAGTAGAACTAGAGTGACCGACATAGCCCAACGGATCAGTAAGCTGAAGTGGCAGTGGGCCGGGTATATAGCTCGAAGAACCGACAACCGATGGGGAAGAAAGGTTCTCGAGTGGGAGCCTCGTACCGGTAGGCGAAGTGTGGGGAGACCCCCCACGAGATGGAGTGACAACCTGGTAAGACATGCAGGATGTCGATGGATGCAGGTGACTCAGGACCGTGCTTTGTGGCATTCCTTGACAGAGGACTTTGTTTAGCAGTTGACTTATGAAAGGCTGTAATGATGATGATGATGAAACAAATAGCTCGCCAGGCAGATGTTGTTCAGCCCTTTCCAACGACCCTTCCTATAAAAATCCTTAAATTCGCAATAAAAAATTTTGAGGATCATTTAGCGGGATAAAAACTATCCTATCTCTAAAGTTGGACCAAAATGCACACAGTGTGCAAAATTTCATTGAAATCAGTTCAGGAGTTTAGGATTCCATCGCGGACAAACAACGTGACAAGTGATTTTTATATATAAAGGTTGCACAAAATATAAAGATACAGAAAAGATCTCGAATCATCGTTATAAAGCGATATTAATTATTAAAGTGTTCACGCTATCAATATTCATTAATAAAGTGATAATTATTATATATTTGATAGGATGAAAATCGTATTTGAGTAAATTTCCTTTAAAATCTTAAAACATTTAGCACAGTAGAGGGCTCAGCGCTTGCCGTAAATGTCATAGTAAGCCAGCAATCCAATCAAATCAGATATTTTGAAGACATCTGAAGACCACAACACACATCGCAGTGAAACCTCAGAAATGAGATACCTATGGCCACAAGTGGGACGTACATAGACTGTAACTTTTCTTTACTTTTACCCATCCAATAAACATGAAAATTATATGGTGAAGGAGTTGGGGCCGATACGATATGTCAAGTTTTCAACCAAATGCCTGAAGCCGGTGGAAGGAAAAGGGGAGTTCTCTCCTGGGAAAGGTGTTCTGCCCGGAGAGCGGCCAACGCTACAAGTGGCAGATTTTTTGCGCCCAATGCAAGGCTAACCCTCCGGAAGCGGGGGAGGGAGGTGGTGAATGCTCTAAGCATACCACGCAGCCGGCTGCGTAGTTATGTAGGACTCAGTATGAAACCTAACTGCCTACCCACTAAACACCACCTGGGATTAGCTTTGGCCTGGGGTCCTAGTGGCAGTTTGGAGCTCTTCTATATATACTGCTTTTACTTCGGAACTTCAATAGCGTGATTTAGGCTTCGATATATTTTTGCTTGTGGTGCGACAATAGCGCCGCCACATGCTAATCAGCGGTTGGGTACGTAATAATAAATTGAGAGACGTGGCTTCGACAATCGGCTTATGGTTATAAATGTACCTATTACGTTAAAGCCGAAAGTAAAACTAGGTATTACGCACTGTTATGTTTCAGTCTGAAAAGTATAATTATAGACAATATAGGATAGAATGAAAATAGATGCAACGCCAGTGTAATTACAGGATATTAGGTATTCCAACTTAGTTCTCAGAATGGAGTAGCCATCTTTGTTTGAAATTGGTGGCAAGTGTCCGTGGGCTGTATGGACCATATTTTTATTTTCATCATAAAAGTCATGTCGGTTATTTTGCCGGTCTTCGCAGTACCTTCCAGGACAGAATTTTTTTAAAAAAAAACAAACGAACACACGGCCGGCCTGATGTAAAGTGTATAATGTGTCCCAAAGACATCTACATCGTTGAATTAAAATCAAAATGCAGATGCGTTGTTACTACTGAGGACTGAATATGGAATGCTTCGTTTTCAGTAAAAAGAGTCTCCGGTTCTCTACACACACTATGCGAAACATAGCAGCATTAAGATTTCCTTTTACAAGAGAGTAAGAGCTAATGCCTCTCCGCTTATACAACCTCTCTACACCCTACTCTACTTTATAAAAATACGTAAAACGTAGTACCTCACTAGAATTTTAGGATGCGTGTTAGTAAAGAGCCTTACTACTTAGTAAATTTATACATATAAATGAGCTTAAAACATCTGTAATATTGAAATAATTGAAATAATTTTTTGAGCTGAGGTAGATATTGGCATACTATTATGACATGTATAATATGTAATACCGTTTTTAAAATTTTTGTCTCTCTGGCTATCTATCCGGGCTAATCTCATTAAAATGCGGAACCGATTGTAATGAGTCTTCACCGACAGACAGAGAGCAATGCCATGTGTGATCGAGTATTCATATTTTATTCAAAAATCTTATATGTTTTCATATAAGAAAAACGGGAACTTGCTAAAATAAATGGTCTTTAACTATCTTAAATGTAAATAACGCCACATTAATAGATCCTACCCAGGCGAAACCAGGGCGCTTCGCTAGTATACAGGGTTATTTTGCTATAACCGGCAAATTTTCAGAGAAGGTTCAGAAGAAGTAATATAGACAAATGGTGACGAAGAATTAATTTACAAAATCTCAAACATCCTGTCCTTTTTACCCGACTGACAAAGTTTGTCTTGTATGGTTGTTTGTAAATTTCTTTATTACCTTCTAAACGGCTGGATGGATTTCAATAATTAAGGTATCGTTTTATTCGTCTAAAAAACCAAGTGTTCTTAGATAAATGTTTGAAAAAATAAGTAAAATGGCAGATTTTTGGCGCAAAATAGATATACGTTAGTAAAAAAAATTAGCCAAACCTATCGAGTACTACTTTACTGCGCACGCACACATTCGTAAGGGTCAGTCGGTAGTCAAAAACGTTGTTGCCCATAAATCACGTTTAATTAGGGTCAATTTCAAATAAAAGTACAAGCCTTATTTACTCGTATTTTCAAAAGCTGCAATAACAGTATATCATTATTTATATATTTGAACTTAAGTTTAAAATTTGTTTAGTCTTTCAAAAATAACTCTGTATAATAATTTAGACATTTATTAAATGTTTAAAAATCGTGCGTATGTCTTTGTATATTTTAATTTGTTTGTAATTTAATAGCCTGTTCCACTGAAAATTAGTTTTCAGTTGTAAAGATTATGATTAATGTGCCAGTGCATATCTCGTAATAAATTATTTAATAATTAAAATTGATTTCAGTTGCAATATGTATTTTAAATATACCCCAAAAATGTGTATAAAGTGAGAGAAAATATAAAAGATCCGAAGGCAGAATCTGTGAAATGTTTTTGACGTATCGATCGGTGCGTCTAAAAACCTTATCTATTCCACGTCGCTGGTTTAACACGAGTTCTGACAATGGACCTACATAATCCGGATCCCTTGTCAAACGTTGGACTGGGATGAGATCCACCAATGTCCGTTAATGCTCTATGACGTCAAAATATTACCTACTAGCCGACTTGCTCGGCTTCGCCCGCATGATATTCGGGTAATAGCAAAGTATATCTCTTTTTGCGGCTATTACTTTGCAATACATTATGTTCATCAGTATAGCAGACAATTATCAGAATTTTGAAAAACATGCTGATTTCATTCTGAGAGAATTATAATAACACTACATAATATATAATAATAAGAAATAAATAATAAGAGTGACAAACAAGAACACAGTACACTTGATGGTAAGTGGATACTAAGGCCCATAAACTACATCTATTCTCGATTAAGTATGCAAATACAGATGTGTCATCACCCCTGAGGACTAAGATGGAATGTCTCGTTTACAGTAAAAAGGATCTCCGATTCTTTACACTCATCATGCAAAACACAGAGAAGCACTCATGAAATTATTTTATGAGAACGTAGTCCTTACCTGTCGAGCCGAGCTATTCGTGCTACAATCATATTATAGCTGCAGCGTGGTTCTATCACGTATAAATATATATAAAATGTACTTACAGATTTGTATAATAAACTTTAATCATACCTGTAAAACAAAGAAATGTCATTTTAATATGCACCAAGGGATAACTAAAATATAATGTAAGTGACATATTTTGTGTAAACTTTATCCTTTATATTTAATCACTGTTTTATTGAAATATAAGGTCATAAAGTACAGGAACGCAACAGTCTTTACTTCATTTTACTACAAGTAACAGTGTATGTTGTCAAATATGAGGATCTATGGGGAGGCCGTATGTTCAGCCCCTTTTTTTAATATAATAATTTAAAAGTTTAATGGACGATGAATGGCAGCTACTAAAACTCAACGGCCAACGGTTCTCCAACGTCTTCGCGTATTAGCAAGGTCAAGGGAACGATATTGTATACATTAACGAACACAAGCGCTGGTCGACACCTGGTGGCCCCTCCTCAAGTGATGAAAATCTTTCTGCTATTCCTTTAAACGAATCACGCCAGCACATAAGACGCGACTTCCTACAGGGCATCTATGTCAGCAAAAGCCCTATGCATGCTTCTAAAACATGTGATTTGCGCTTTCTTTGATTTCTTATCCAAAGTGTAGTTACCGTGTAGTGACCGTGTAAGAATATATACTACCCCATATCATCCCGTGGGTGTCGTGAAAGACAACAGAGGGAAACGAATGAGGAGATGGGCAGCACTGACTTCCTAATAAAGACTAAAAACAAAAGAAACTGAGGTTACCAACCCACTTGCCAAGCGTGGCAACTACATATAATATATTAAAAAAAAACGGTTGACTAAAGTAACTGGCTCTTGCTAACAACTGCTTTGTATTAGAACAATGATTAATGATCTCTTATATTTACGCGAACACTACACATTTAAATAAAACATGTTTTTACGGATATTATTGCCGATCGGAACAAAAAAAAATAAGAATAATTTTAATCTGGAGGTAGCCGTGATTAACTATGGCATTGGGACGTCAAACATCTCGGTACAGCAGTACTACGATGGCTACCCGAGTACAGAACCAGAGTATGAAACCTATCCAACTGTAGAGAGGTGTATGACAGGGTGACGTTATATCTCCGAAACTCTTCACTACTGTATTGGAAGAGGTTTTCAAGCTACTGGACTGGAAAGGGTACGGTGTTAACATCAATGGCAATTACATCACTCACCTTCGATTTGCCGATGATATAGTCCTTATGGCAGAATCGCTGGAGAACCTAAGCACTATGCTCAATGACCTAAGTAGTGTCTCCCAACGGATAACGTTTTTAAACCATAAGAACACAATAAGAAATCATTTTCACTTCGTATTTTCACGCTATCAGCATTTTTTAAATCGGTGTCGATGGAGTCTACCTTTTTCGATCTTTTATTTAGTTCTCCGTAACTCTGCAATTTCGGGCTTCGTGCGCGCTGGTGCGCTACCTTTTTTCCTATATCAATAATATCTCATTTTTCATTTAAATCTTGCCGTTTCTCTATTACGAGCCTGAAACCAAAATTTGACATGTTTTGACATCGTTGTTTATCTGGTTGTCATGGCAATTTTTAATCAAATTCGTTACCGGCCTGCTGTTTTTACTTCAATACTTCTACAAAAATACTCTTTTCCTCTTGGCCATTTACAAAAATTTGCTTTTAATTTAAATAATTTCCCGTCGAACGCGGAGCTCTCTAAAAAGGTATAAAAGCCGAACAATCGGCCAATAAACTCAGTCTCGCTTCAGCTTTCAAACTTGAAGCATCTCTTAAAGGCCTTATCCCGGGGCCGCACTGCCTCGGGATCCTGCAAGCCTCTGCCTTCACCTGAAGTCGTCGCCTAGCCACGCCCACGCCTCCACCTACTAGTGCCCGCGCTATCTTCAGCCGCTGTGCGCGCCTACTCCGGGCGCTGCGTGTGCATACTCCAGGCGCTGCGTGTGCCTACTCCAGGCGCTGCGTGTGCCTACTCCAAGCGCTGCGTGTGCCTACTCCAAGCGCTGCGTGTGCCTACTCCGGGCGCTGCGTGTGCCTACTCCGGGCGCTGCGTGTGCCTACTCCAAGCGCTGCGTGTGCCTACTCCAGGCGCTGCGTGTGCCTACTCCAAGCGCTGCGCACATAACACAGGCAAGGCCTGTTCATATTCCGTGAGCGGTGAGCACCACCGCCAAGCGCGGTGTGCCACTTTGGTCTTCGGGCTCCGCTTCAGTACTCATCTATCTTCATTATCTTTTTTAAAATAATTGTAATTCACGTCATCCATCATCATCATCATACTTCATTTTTTTATATAAAACTGTAAATATCTTTTTAAATTTTAAATAAATTATTTATTTTTGTTCTATTTTTGTTGTTTCGTTGTTGTTAGGTTAAGTTCTTTTGTTTTTAATTGTCGCTTTACGACAACTGAAAACGGTTGAACTTTGTGCTACTTTTACTTACACTGCATTAGGTCCATAAACGTTACACTTTTTTTTCGCGGCTTGAGTTGCATTTTCCCGTTTTTTGTAACAAAATTTCAAATAGTATCGAATTTCTTCATTAGATTCACTCTTTTTGGCGGACAGAAAAACAATAAATAATGGCGGGCACGTGTTTTTTTTTTTTACTTTTTATTATTCTTTTTCTGAATTTCCTTTATATGTAGATATTAAACCAGCTAAATACAAACAGCATAACCTAAGAAATTTTTCTTCAACTTTATATAAACAAAATTCGAAGAAACTTTATCACCGACCTATTATGTATATAAAATATATATAAAATATATCTTACATTTATATCTTCGAATGATGAGACGAAATAATAATGAACTACATGGCTAAATGAATATTCAAAATCAAACGCTACTAATGTAAACATTCAAAAATTGAATAACCCAGGCGCCGAAGTTATAATTTATCTTTATTGCAGCCAGCATCAAGACGCGTATTTAAATATAGTCATTCGCTACAAAGGTTTACACATTCAATTATGATCATTATAACATCTTCCAAATGTGAATTTACTTTTTTAATGTTTCCTAAATAACTAACCTAACAAAATAAATGTTGGCGAAGGTTATTAGTAGATTTTAATAATATTTTACTGTCATAAAATTTACTTTGCATATTTTTTTAAACCGTTTAGTGGCGGTGTAAGATTATCCTCTACCTCATATCGTTCCATGGGTGTCGTAGGAGGCGACAAAAGAAAACAAACCAGGATATTGGCAGCAGCGTTTTTATAATAAGATAATATACAAGAAAATAAAAATCTGCGTGTGCCAACCCGCTTGCTAACTAAGGCAAATATATCGTTAAAGGGACAATCTATGGAGGAATAGAATAGAAAAGAATGCTTTTTATTCCATAGTGATTATTACATAATATTTATTGAAAGTCATTTTTTATTTACCACTGGTTCGGAAAACACCTCTATCCTGGGAAGAACCAGCAAGAAACCACCAGCGGGACTTTTTTTAAACATAATTCACTTAACAATAATTTTATTTATACAATTTTTAAATGAATTTTCATAGAACCAGCATGGTGGCGATCACCTTATTTCCAGGGGCTATTTTCATTAATGTATTTCTTGATATTATAATAACCCTTTTTGTACAGTTTTTCTTTAATAAAACTTTTAAACTTGTTTATTGTCAAATTGATTGCGGCCGCCCATGAACAAATAGTTTCTGTGTTAATACATGATACTGTACCTATATGTGTGTGTGTGTTTGTGTGTGTGTGTGTGTGTGGGTGCGTGCGTGCGTGCGTGCGTGCGTGCGTGCGTGTGTGCGTGCGTGCGTGCGTGCGTGCGTGCGTGTCAAACCTGTTCGCAAATACGCTCAAGATGGTGTTGTGGGTGGTCCGGAGCCTGCGCCCCAGAGATGTGCACCGCTTTCGTATCGTTGTGTAGAAACAGTCGACACGAGCGTCGATGAACATCCCTGACGCGCTGCAGTGCCCAGGCAGCCCCAACAGCACCCTGAACGCATTATTATATTGCACACGGAGTGCGTTGTACTGCTTGTGGGTATATGACATCCACAGGCTGTTTATGTACAGGGACGTACAAAATGCTCTGAAAAGAGTTATTTTGACGGCCTACGAGCAACGAGTAAATCTGCGGGCGATCATATTGGCCCTCACAGACAACGCCCTCCGATCCCTATTGATGTCCGCATCGTCCCTCAGGTCAGGGGTCACGATATGCCCGAGATATTTAAACTGTTTGATTCTTTTTAACTCCACACCGTTCAAGTTAATAGGTGGAACAGTCTCCGGGCAGCCTCGCCCCCTGGCCGGAAAGACCATGCATTCACTCTTCTTTGCGTTATAGAGCAACCCGTGATCCAGTGCATAACGCTCGCAGATTCCCAGCAACCTGGACAGACACACCGAGGCACTCAGCAGCACCATGTCGTCCGCATAACTAATATTTCTGACACAAATACCGTCAATATGGCAGCCGACACGGGTGCTGCTGAGCTCCTCTATCAGTGCGCTCACGTACAGGTTGAAGAGCTTTAGCGAGGTCAGCCCTCCCTGCCTTACCCCGCACTCCAACCTGTAGCTCCGACAGAGTACCCAACCATCGAACGACGTTGACCTGGTTAAAATACCAGTACTTGAAGATTTCTACCAGTTCGAGAGGCATTGAGATGTTCTTTATGAAAGTAAAAAGAGTAATATGTAGTACAAAAGGCCGTACAAGATGAATAGCAAATTACAATCGTACGAATGAATTGTATTTCTTCACGAATGTTGGTATTACATAACAACACCTGATTATCTATACATATAAATTACATACTGTCTGTCTTTAATATCGAAATAACTGCTTTTTTTGACCTGAGGGTGTTATTAATATATAAATATTATTAAGATTTTTGTCTGTCTGTCTGTTTTTCTCTTTTTTTTATAGGAAAAGGGTCACAAGCGAGCACACAGTCCATCTTTTGGTAAGTGGTTGCGGTGGCCCATAGACATGTTCTATGAGCCACTGCAACGTTGCGTTGTCAGCCGTGAGTACTAAGACGGAATGCCTCTTTTCCAGTAAAAAGGGTCTCCGGTTCTCTACACTCACCATAAGAAACACAGCAGTGTCAAGCTGCCATTTTACGCTGGTATTCCGTGCGAGCGTGCTCCTTCCCCGGTCGATCCGACCCATTCGTGGTACAACTATACAATATAGCTGCTAATATAGCTATAGCATGACTACTACGTAAAGAAATGTTTATGTCTGTCCAGGTTAATCTATGGAATGGCTGGACTGATTGCAATGAAACTTGACAAAGCATTGCCAGAAGTGATCTAGGCTATGTCTTACCCAAAAATTTGATTTATTTTTTTACTTTGAGAAATCGAAAATTAGTAGTCCTTTCTTTAATATGATTATCTTAAATTTAAATTACTCCACATTAATAGATCATATCCAGGCGAAAGCCGGGACGAGTCGCTAGCCACAAATAGGTGTTCATACTTAACCATGTCTACTATAAACTTTATGTAGCAAAATCCTAACAATGATATGATAGTTAAAAAATGTGTATTATTTTATAATATAAAAATGAATCGCTGAATGTGTTGCTAAGCGCAAATTTCGAGAGCAGCTGAACCGATTTCGCTAATTCTTTTTTATAATATTCCTTGAAGTACGAAGATGGTTCTTACGGAGAGCAAAATTTAAAAAATTGCCTGAAAAAGTCTAAAAACTACACTTTTCTTTATTCCCATACAAAAGATTCGTAATAATACTTAAAAGTCAATTTGAACTTTAATACCATACCATAAAGTTTAAGTGTTAGTGGAGGGGTTCCGGGAAGGCAAAACAATTGAGCGACGTTAGTGTCGTATAAATATTAATGTCAATATTTGTCAATATTTATACACACTGGCAGATAGCTGATGTTATAAGGAGTAACTTGGGCTGCTTTTATTTTAGGGTTCTGCGAAAAATAACTCCACGCGGGCGAAGGTGCGGCGAACAGCTAGTAGTTTATAAAAAAAATATTTTGCTGGTACTGTGATACCTCCAACACACGTTGTGTTATTAATATGAATATTCAATAATAATAAATATTAAAAAAAATTATCATCGTTCTCATTGACCTTGTAATTTCTTTACTCTATATTCGCAAACATTTTCGATGTCAAAGTAAATAGAGTCTTGAATAATAAAATGTTAGTACTACTTTTAGTGTTGATCTATCAAAAGTCCAATAATATGGTTATTTGAAACTGTTATCTGAATCCCGACTAAGAATGCCAAAAATGGTTTTATTGGAATTCAGGAACTAGCTTATCAATTTTATTTTCTATAATGTTGGTTAAAGAGCTCCAAACTCTGGACAACTTCAACTTCAAACAAAGAGGTCTTGAGCACTAAGATGCAACCTATATTTACACCGGTTCTCTTAAGCGTCAGCATATATATTTGATTAAACTTTAATTTCATCCGTAGGAAGATCTGAGTTACCCTGACGCTTTATTACAGATGTATGAATAAGTTCAAGTGGTGGAGAACCACGTACTCACAGATTAGCAGCGTAAAATAGCAGCTTAATGGTGCTGTGATTCGTATGGTGTTTGCAGACAAGTAGAACATAAATAATGTCTGGAAAGGAGGCATTCCATCTCAGTTCTCTGGAGTGACAACGTATCTGCATTTCTATTATTAATCGAGAATAGATACAAATTTCTTTGAATCACAGCATCCACTTACCATGAGTTTATAAGTATGCTGTTAGTCTAAATTTTTCTAGGTTTTAAAAATACTCTTTTAGCAAACGTAATTTCAATGAATTTATGTTCTTTTATTTCTCCTACATATTGAATCTTAATTTTTCAAGCCCCAAATGCAAAGTTAATTATCCATCGTACGGCATGACGTCAGTTCTTTAAGCAAATCAATCTTAAGCTATAAAACTCCGTTGAGTATTCGTAAGGAGGTTAAAATTTAAGTCTAACACTTCCACTGCAATTTATAACCTTCACCCACATTTGAGAAAGTTACGAAGCAGTTTTCAGTGAGAAATTTGAGATAAAACTCAGACTTCACAATGTCAACATTATCTTGGTATGATCTCGACGGAAATTTGGAGACTTTGAGTTTAAAATGTTATTTTAGATGGTCTCTGTATATCGGCCAATAGATAATGTTATTCCGCAACGCCTCGGTGTCTGTCGGCGGCTTTCATATATTCTCGTCATTTTATTTTTGGATATGTGCATTTACCCATGATATTTTCCTTCACCGGCAAGGAAGTTGTGAATCAAAAATTTCCAATAAAAACTTTAAATGGTGTCGGCGGAGATCGAACTTGGTATACTCGCGTACTGTGAACTTTACAGCGAGCATTTAGTTTCTGGGCTATCACTGCTCTATATACACCATAATTATGACATTTAAAATAATTTAACAATTCCGGTATAGTGAGATCCAACAAGAAAATTTCATTTCAATTTGTATAGAAAGTATATTATTAACACTCGTCGTCGTTATTATAGAGGTAATTGAAATTGAAAATACGCTTTGGAAATGAGTTCGTTACTTGTATATAGCAGGATACACGTACGTTGAATCTAAACGTATTTGATATTTTTTCTGACACGAAAATACTTTTGTCAAAAATCCCGCTGTTGAATCATTATTATTTTATTAAAATGGAGAATATAAAGGAGGAAATAATAAAGTAACATGCCGTCTCGTATGTGTCAAATGTACGAGTAAAATACGTAGGGTACACAGAAAGTTTTGTGTATCTCATAAGTAAAACAACTCTTTGGTAAACTAATATATTTAATGATTTTCAAAGTGTTCTCCATAACATTTTTTTTTTAATTTGTTGAAACCATTTTTGTAAAGATAAGAACCATTGGTCATGTTTTTAACGTGCTGGTTGAAAGCTACCAGGGCCGTTTTTGGATCCGTACATGTCAAATCTCTCATCAGATATATTGTTTTTGGGAAAATTAAAAAATAACATGCTTCGAGGTCACGAGTTTCACCATTTCAGAAGCCAAAAATGACTTTGTCCTGTTCGCGGTGTACGCCGAAGTATTGTCATGATGCAATAGGATGCGAATTCGTGGTTTGTTTTTCAATAACTTTTTCCGACACTGAACAAACAATTTTTTTTGCTGAACCCGTCTGGGAAATGCTATAGTGAACTTTTCTTCTGGAAAACTAGAGTAAAACAAAAGGTTCATCCAATTCAGACCTAAAATTGGAAAAGGTTTGGATGTTTTTCGGTACTACACTATTTTTAGTCAAAACTATCTTATGCAGAATCTAGGAATTAATTATAACAACGGGGAGCAACGCCAAGGAGGTGAGACGTCTGTTTCACTTCTTTACTGGATACTCATCCTAACAGCGGGAGATACCCATGTCCAATAGCATTTACATAGCGTATGGGAAATCAGTCTTTAGTTAAAATGAATAAGGATCAATCTTAAAACAAATTTTACATATGTAGGCGTAAGTAAAGATTCTCATTCTTTTTCGCTTTAATAAGATCTTGTGCTAGCGATCGGAAAACCAATAAATTTGGGAACGTGAAACTGAACTTTTCTCTTGGAAAGCGAGTGTAAAACAAATGATCTACGACATTTACGAGTCTCTAGAACCACTAAAATAATGCCGAGCTACTTCGTATGACGTAATTGTACATTTGCAGTATTATCTTTGCATGATCGGCTTTTTAATCACCCCGCGCGAAGCAATAGCAATGCAATCTCTTTTATATCATCATTATAGTAGCCCATCACAAATGTATTGCATATAATAGGCCTTCCCCATAGACTTCCACAAAGTATAGTCCTGAGTGGGACTCCTATTCTGCCCATAATTTTATCAGGGTAGATACCAACCCCTTACCTGTTCCTACCGCATAATAGCAGCGCGAGCCCAACTGAGTTCCCGTCTGAAAGGTATAGAAATCCCGTATAATTACTAGCCACAGCTAGTAATTTGCATAGCATTCCATCCGAGTCCTTAGATGTGACAACATATCTGTAGGCTTCATTATTTGGAGTTGGTTGCAGTTGTCCCTGGGCGGCATTGTAAGATGTTAGCTGTAAGTTTGCTTGTTACTTCAATTTTAGAAAAAAAAACCTTCGAATAATTTACATTCTTAAAACCCTATTTCGAAACAGCAATAGAATAAAAAGTTTAGACATTTTAAATAAAGTTAAGTTACAGCCTACCTTTTTTATAGAATAAAGGTGACAAAAGAGCACACAGTCCACATTGTGGTGAGTAGATGATGTGGCCCATAGACAGCTACGTCTATCCTCGATTAAGAATCATAATGCAGGTACGTTGTCACCCCTGAAGACAAAGGTGAAATGCCTCGTTTCCAGTAAGAAGGGTCTTCGGTTTTCTTCACACACCATACGAAACACAGCAGTATTGAGCTGCTATTTTACCCTGATATTCTGTGAAAGCGTGTTCCTTACCCGATCAAGCCGCCCATGTGTGCTATAACCATATTATAGCTACAGCGTGACTCTACCACGTAAAATGCTGAGCACAGGTCCTCTCTCATTGCTGAGACGTTTTAAAAATGCATTAATAAAGACTCACCATTTTATTTAAATAACACAGATGAAAACACGAATTCCAGGTACATTTAAATGTTCACAAAGGATATATTCTTTGTTTATTGCTGCGTCTGCATGAAAACAACTCGTGTCTATTTATAAACGTGTATTCATTAAGTTTTTACTGAAGTCAGACATTTTTTGTTTTGTGGGTGTTTTATGTTCAACGTAAAAGTTTATTTTTGTACAAAACTATTGTAGATAGTTTTTCTAGGGTTTTCAGGACAAATAAAAGACGCTTGTTATCTTGTCAGGAAGACAAGTGAGGGCAGAGTAGAGCACTAGTTGTAGTTTGTTCTTCCTTTTTCTTAGCGGTTAGCTTCCTATTTCTGGTAAGGTCCGAATGACGAATGAATTCGCAGCAAATGGGAGCGATATTTATACGTTTTCTAGTGACTATCTAGAAAACGAATAAATATCTCGAGCAACTGAGTCCAGTATCGAAGGCCACGAGTACACAATGAAGAGGATGTACATGATGAAATCGCAGCTGATCCGACCACCTCTGTGCGCACCATAGCAAGACACACAGGCATACGAGACAGTGCATAGAATATTAAAACGAGAGAATTTACACCAATTTCATTATCAGCGCGTTCATTGTTTGCTGCGAAGAGACTATCCTGCAAGAGTTGAATTCTGTGAAAAGATGCTAAGAAAATTGAACAATGATTCCGAATTCTTCGATAAAATTCTGTGGAGCGACGAGTCCACGTGCAAAAAAGACAGATGTTTTAATATGCACAATCTGCACAGTTGGCAGCTCACCAACCCTCATTTGGTGGGAGAAGATGGGTCCCAGTATCAATTTAAAATTAACCTTTGGACTGGGATCCTAAACTGCAACATCATCGGTCCCTTCGAATTACCAGGAACATTGACCGCAGAGAGCTATTTGCATTTTTTAAGACACGATCTCCCCACTTTATTGGAAAACGTTTCTTTAGAAGAGAGAAGAAGAATGTAGCTGCAGCACGATGGTTGCCCCGCCCATTACGACCGTAGCGTTCGAGACTATCTCGACGAAATGTATCCCAGAAGATGGATCGGGCGATTAGGGACAATTTTGTGACCCCAACGATCACCGGACCTTAACCCACTCGACTTTTTTTTACTGGGGATGCCTCAAAGAAAAGGTCTACAAAGATCCTATTACCTCAGTGGACCAGCTACGGGAGCGTGTGCAAATGGCTGCACAAAAAAATTACTAAAATGAGACATGCAAACAGAATAAAGCGATCATTCTTTAGAAGGTGTAGAACATGTATTAGAGCTCATGGTGGCCACTTTGAACACCTTTTGTAAATTTTAATTTAATAAAACGATATTTTTAAATTGTTATTTTCTCTCGTTTTCCTTCATTATTAAATCCCACAGTTATGAAATCAATATTTTTAACTTAATTTCAAGTAATGTAGTAAATTTTAGCACTATTGTAAAAGGAATTAATTTTGTATTAAATGCTGGAAATACCGTGAGTTATACCATTTCGGAATTTCAATAAAACAGGCATGTTTTTTCTTAATTTGGCACTCAGGTGACCGTATTTTTTTTACACCACGTTAGGTTAAACTAAGGAAAGAAATAATCAAAACATGAAATTTGAGTTAAATCTTTGTTAAAAAAAAAACTATGCATCCAGGAATACTATCCAAAGAACAGAATGAAAAAAATCCTTCATATGGAGTCTTTCCACGAAAAAGAGTGGCAAAGGCTGTACTTTTTTTTGAATTTTTGAAAATGTCGAAATATCTCGAAAACCGAGGAACTTTTACAAAACATGAAACATATTTTTCGGAATCACCACAACGTCCTCTACTCGCAGGTACCATATTATCCATTCATTACGCCACACCCTGTATAGGGCTGGTAAAAATTATTCAACACTACCATATAACTCGATCCTTACCTTTTCAAGTCGAGGAGACCTTCTCCTCTTCCAGAATTATCAGAGTAGAAGTTCCCCAGGGCTCGGTGCTTTCTCTGACCCTATACTCACTTTACGTGAGTGATAATCCATTCGTTACCAAATACTCATCTTGCACTATACGCAGATGATACAACAATTTATTCTTCTGATACTCACCCTGTCAGAATCTGCATTTCAAGCTGCAGTAAATGCACTGTGATTGGTGCAGAAAATGGAGATTCAAAGTGAACCCCGATAAAAGTGAAACAAGAAAGTTAAACAGGAAAAAGTCAAAGTTTCAGCTCACTAAGATTTATTATATCATCCGCGGAAATTAAACAATAAAAGAGGATTTTTTTTACGTTTAGGAGTTATGTTATAATAATAATTATGTCCCCCCAAACCGAATTTCAGTTACAGCAACCAGACTCATCGGAGACTAACTAATTGCGCAGGACAGGGTCATAGTGTACCAGAGAGTGCACAAATACAGGTGTACTCTCTATTCTCTCAGTCTCATAGTCCGACGAGACGGTAATGCGATACGACCGGCGAGAGATCAGGTGCAAGACCAACGGCTTTATGTGCTTTCCGAGGCGCAGGGGTCATTGCCAACTTTTTCAGTCGCAGTCGCGCTTACGACCGCTAAGCCAACGAGACAGTCAAAGATAGTTATGTTATACTAGTCGTTATACTGTTACTCCTTCTTCGTAATAATTATTTAAAAAAGTATCCTATATCTCTTTTCTCGATAAAATGTATATTTATGCCAAATGTCATTAAAATTTCTTCAACTGTGTGAGCATGATTGAATGATGAATATCCAAACGTTAATTATCAGACTTATAATTGTACAAGTATAGAGATATAAAAAGATATAAGATAAGGATAAGAACAAGGATGATTAAGATGTTTTTTTATAGCATTGGGTGACAAACAAGCACACAGCCCACCTGATGGTAAGTGGTTGCTGTGACTTCTAAAAAATCTATCCTCAATAAAGATCAAAATGCAGATGAGTTATCACCCGTCAGGACTAAGATGGAATGCCTGTTTGCCAGTAAAAAGGTTCTCCAGTTCTCTACATTCACCATACGAAACACAGCAGGGTTAAGCTATTATTTTACGCTGGTATTTTGTGAGAGCGTGGTCCTTGCCTGGTCGAGCCGACCCATTCGTGCTAAAACTATACTACTAATATAGCTGCAGCATGGCTCTACCACGTATAAATATGTTAAGATCTAAGAGATTTTTTTTTATAGGAGAGGTGGCAAACGAGCATGCGGCTCACCTGATGGCAAGTGATTACTGCCGCAAAAGATAAAAGAAAGAACAAAAACTTATGTATGTGTGACATTTTTTTTTTTTTTGCGGATGGAAAATCATCAAATGACGCCTTTCGCTCTGGGTGGAGCGGAAGGGAGTGTCAGACTTTTACTGACTAAAAACCATCCGTGTTCCTTCAGTGCCCTTACGTTCCGGAGCCGCGGTATCTCTTTCGAACAGCCCGCAGCCCCGGCAGGCGTCGGCCCTTGCGGGCCCCTTCACGCTGCTGACAGCTCTTTGAGGCGCGCGTGGAACAAAACGCGCCGTCGACACGGCCTGTCGTCGTTAGACGGACGGACGGCGAGCTACCCATTGCTCGCCGTCCACAGGCCCGCGCCGGATATTGTAATTTACGAGGGAACTAGCGTTTTTAAAAGAAATATAATTAAAGTACACGCATCGCAGTGGATATTTTCAAATTCATTTGCTCAAAATTCAATGAAATTGTAGGACGAGCCCATTGCCAAGTGGAAGTATAAAGGCTACAACTTTACTTTCTTTATTTTCAATCTTTATATATATTCCTCTTTAAGGAAAGATACAAAGGACAGACCTAATGCATGAATGAAACCTTCAATTTAAGTAAAGTATTAAAAGTAAAGTATCGACCTACAATACACCTCCCGCAGCTGGGAACAGGCCACTTTTTATTACTGAGAGTGTTTTTAGAGCAACGAATTGTCCGCTTCAATGCTCTAGCGTGTTGGTGGACTTTACACGTTTTTCGTAATTTCTCAGACGACGATTTCCTCACAATGTTTCACTTCATTCATTAATAATTTTATTAGTGCTCGCAGGATTAGAACCATTATCATGTTTATTACAGCCCAATTCCCAAGGAGTTTTATAACACACTGTCCTGGGCAACCTGTATCCATCGACTTTATGCATCTCTTACCAGTGCGTCACTCCAATTAGTAGAGGGGCGCGATACACTATCAATTGATCAGCTTACTAATCAATGAATAGGAACCAAATTCAGGAATTAATAATCAGTAAGTAAAAAAAAACCTTTTATTAAATTTTTCTTCACATGAATCAGTTCTCTTATTCGATTTGTAAATGCTTTTAACCACTTCATAGCACTTCGAATAATAACGAATTGAACCCTTTTTATTTGACTTATAAACTTAGTTTCATTCAAAGATAAAAATTCATGATTTAATTAAACATTTGAAAAGATAAAATTGAAGTTGAATATATATTTAAAATATGAACGTATTTCCCTTCAATTTAGATTCTTCAACTTCTCCAACATTTAAAATTAAAATTTTTAAAATAGCTTTAAATTTTATTTAAGATAGCTTGCATAAATAATTTTCCACGATACCCCACTTCCTTTAACAAGGCAAACTTAAGCAAAACAACTCTGTTGAGTATTTTCAATTATTCTTTGACGATCTCTGATTCGTAGAATGTCAAAATTTAAGTCAAACTAAAATAAAATAAATTGACTCTCAACCAAGGCGCAATCATTCCCTCATTTTAGAGAAGTTTGTATGAAGCACTATTAGGCAGAGACAGATTAAAGTATAAACTTAGCCTTCACAGGCTTAGATTAAAATTTTGGTAGTGAGTAGATTGAGTTGACCATATTTTGTTCTTCGCAATGCCGAAACATTGCGGGGCGTCGGTCTTCATATGTCCTCAAAATTAAATTTTCGGACATGTAAATTTACCAAAATGTCTTTTGCAGAGTGCAATTGACAATCAACAATTTAGGCGGTGTCTGCGGAGATCAAACTTGGGTTATTGCTAGCGTATTGTCAACTTTACAGCGAGTGTTTAGTCTCTGAGCTATCACTACTCTACATATAACCAATGAAATTTACATTAATGTACGAACTCTGGTATAGCGAGATCCAACAAGAAAATTTAATTTCAATGTGTTTGAAAATATATTTACATTCCTCGTCTTCATTATAGACGTAATTGATATTGAAAATCCGCTTTGGAAATCAGTTCGGTACTTGTTTACGGCGTGACACACGAACGTTGAATCTTTTCGTATTGGATATTTTCTCTGAAACGAAAATACTGTTGTCGAAAATCCCCCTGTTTAAACATTATTAATTTATCAAAATGGATAAGAAATATCATTACTAATAAAAAGGAGGAAATAATAAAGTAATATATTGTCTCGTATATGCCAAAAGTAAAAATATTTATAGTTCGTAATGCGTACTGCAAACGAGTGGAACAAGTTACCGACAACTGTCTTACAGTAAGTTAGTACTATACTGTACCGGGTTCGATTCCCGTGTCGGGTCACAGTCAGATTTACATTTCATTGGTCTCCATTAAGAAAGCCTCAGTAGTGGACTTCGTCCGGGCCGAGTCAGGAAATTCTGTCGGCATAAATAGAATTATTATAAAAAAATAAGACCTTCAATTTTTAACAAAATACTGAGTATTTATTTACTTAAATATTTTATACTGTGTAACGGAATAAAGAATACGAATAGAGAACTTTCATGTATATATACAACTCGCACTTTTACACTACTTTGAAAGTGATTTCTTCCTGACAACCCTTTCTATTTACCCTACATAAGCGTAACAATGATTAAATAGAGAGAGGTGTACAAAAAAAGATATATGGGTACATATACAAGTATTAGGACGCTCAAGGTCGCTCAGCGAGCTATGCTCGGGGTTTCTCTGTAATATTATTTTTTATAGGATAGGGTGACAAACGAGCACACAGTCCACCTGTTGCTAAGTGGTAGCTGTTACCCATAGACATCTACATTTATCCTCAATAAAGAATCAAAATGCAGATGCGTTGTCACCCGTGAGGACTAAGATGGAATGCCTCTTTTTTTTTTCGTATTCTGTGCGAGCGTGGTCCTTCCCCGGTCGTGCTGACCTATTCGTGCTACAACTATACTTCTATTATAGCTGCAGCATGGCTCTACCACGTAGAAAATGGTGCACACTTGTGTGGTGTATCAGGCAATTCAGACCAATTTGTTTTTGGAGAATAATGGTGAAAAAGGAGCATTCTGTTCACATAGTGGTAAGTGGCTGCTGTGTGGACCCTATAGGCCACAGTACCAACTTACCATGGGGATGTCTATACATGTAAATTTATCCTCGAATAAGAATCATAAGGCAGACACTGTCAGTGACTTGTCACTGCAGAGGAGTAAGATGGAATGCCTTGATTGCAGTAAAAAGGGTCACCGGTTCTCTTAACTCACTATACAAAACACAGCAACAACGAGATGCTATTTTATTTTATGTATTCTGTAAGAGTGTGGCCCGACCCCGGTCGAGCCGACCCATTCGTGCTAAAACGATAAATCGCTGCAGCTTGCCACATATAAAAAGGCTATGGATGTTTTGCGGTGAAACATCACTTTAAGTTGAAACTTTTTTAAATAGGATCCCAGAATTGAATACGACAATAGGAAGTAGCGCGCATCGAAGGTATTAGGCGATTGGTATACGATCGTGAGTCCGCTTGCAAAGCTTGTCGCTTGTGGCAATTTTTTTATAGGAATAGGGAGACAAACGAGCACACAGTCCACGTGATGGTAAGTGGTTTCTGTGACCCCTAGATAACTACATTTTTCCTCGTTTGCGTATCAAAATGCAGATGCGTTGTCACCCGTAAGGATTAAGTTGGAATGCTTCTTTTCCAGTAAAAAGGGTCTCCGGTTCTCTATACTCACCATACGAAACATAGCAGTGTTAAACTGCTATTTTACGCTGGTATTCTGTAAGAGCGTGGTCCTTCCCCGGTAGCCGACCGATTCGTGTTACAACTATAATAATAATATAGCTGCGGCATGGCTCTACCACGTATAAAAAATATGACTTACTATGGGATTGTGGTCAAGCACTGGCTTATAATAAGTTAAACAAATAGAGAAGCCCTGTCTTATAACAATAAAGACGTGTGGAAGTCAATCTTTAGTTCAAGACGATAAGTATTAATTTCAATATATAATTAAAATGTGTGGGCGTAAGAACAAATATTACTCAAACTTGTTAATACAAGGAAGATTGAACATTATGTAAAGAAATTCAGTACAATTACAAGCTGTGGGGCATTCCATCTTAGTCGTCAGAGGTGACAACATATCTGTAGGCCTCATTATTTAAACTTGGTTACAGTTGTATCTGGGCTGTATGGTAAGCCATTAGATGTACTGAAATTTGTTAGTCACTTAATTTTTGGAACACTCCATCCTTCCAAAAATTTACCGACACAATTTTAAAACGGCAATAGAAAAGTTTATACGTATTCAAAAAAAGTTAAGTAACAGCCTACGTACATCCAAAGGCTGAGCAAAGGCCTCCTCTCATTTATGAGACGTTTGAAAAATGTGTTTTTAATTTTTTTACGTTGAAGTAATAACGATACAACATTTTAATGCAATGCCACATATAAAATGTAGAATTCCAGGTACAATAAAACCATTCACAAAGGATATATTCTTTGTTTATTGCTGCGTCTGCATGAAAACAACTCGCGTCAATTTATAAACGAGTGTTCATTAAAATTGCACTGAAGTCAGACATTTGTTTTGTGTGTTTTATGTTGAAAGTAGAAGCTTATTTTTGTACAAAAACCATTTTATTTCATAACGACAATACTGTTTAATTAAAACGTGCGACATGAGTTAAGCTTTAGCTCACAAAGTGTATTATATCATCTGTGCGAACTAAACAATAATACACGGTATAAGTAGTTATGCAACCACAAGACCAAAGGGTTGTTAGGGTTTGTACTTAGAGGGGGCTGCATTAGGCAGTATCCAGTAACTGTAGAGTCAGCGCTTTTGGTTGCATGAGATATCAGGCAGAACTCATGGGAGCGGCCACTTCGTTTTGATATCGACTTCTGTCAAGACGTATTAATTAAGTAATTAGAATTATAACTATTGTAATTAGAAATAAATAGATTTTAAATAGTTTTTAAAAAATCATTTTACGTTCCCGTAAACTTGACTAAGTTGTTGATATTTAGTTGTTGATATTTTATAGTAATAATAATGCCCATATTTAGGTCACGGCGCCCAGTCTCAACGGAGACTAGCCATATGCGCAGGACAGGATTATAGTGCACCGGTGAGTGCGCAAGCGTTGGTGAACTTTCCGTCACGACCGGAGTGAAATCAGGCGCAAGACCAACGACGTACGGAGGTGAAACACTCCGGGTTGCTACAGAGAATTTCTTGGCAAAAAAACTCAACTGCTTTTTTTAGCCCGACCTGTGCTTCCAACCCGGGGACCTTAAGTTCACCAGTCACGCTTACTACCACTAGACCAACAACGCGATCTGTTACTCCCGTTTCGCTGGGCGTAAATTATACTTTGGTAATAATTATTTTAAAAGTATAGTAATATATCCTTTTTCACAATTAAATGTACCTTTATGCCAAATTTTATTAAAATTCCTTGATGTAGTGAAAAAATTGTCTTTTATTTAAAAAAAAAATACATGCGTGAGTGTCGTGGAACACTCGGTTGGAACGAAGTTCCTTTCTAATATATTATATATTATTATTGATAAACGTATTATATTATTGATTAACAAATATAAATTAATTAATTATAAGCGTTTATTAAAATGAAGCGTAATACACTATGACACAAGGGGTAGTGACGAAAAAATCTTACACTTTTTTTCGCCGAGCTCCCATCCGCCAAACCCGTACCGTCCGATAAGGAACTTCGTTCCAATACTAGCTGTGACCCGCGGTGTTACCCGCGTATATCAAGTGTTTGAGCCGCGTAACATGACACCTAGTTCAAGCATTTAAGATTGATAATGTCTGAGAAAATTGGCAAAATTAATGAATTACTTTTATCTATCGGCATATGTACTTTAGTTAAATAAAGTTAAATTTTGTACGCTCTCCCTCTCCCGTGAGCGTTATTTAACTAAAATTTTTGATCTAACCTCGCTCATAGAAGCGTTTACTGCTCATTTCTGTCGGTTCTTATCAAAATTGTCTTGATGATGAAGTAACTTTCATTCGTAAGGATTAATATGCCATGCCTAATAATAACGCTCATAAATCACTTCTTAATTTTCAATATTTTTTTGTCACAAAATACCTTATTGTGGTTTATGTATAAGAAATAGGCATATGGTATCGCGGAGTTTTTTTTAGGTAAAATAAAGATATAGAACATTGTATTTACGTATCTATAAATATCTATTAACGTATTACGTAGATATCAATAAATCATTTCGGGAGCGCTTTTACTTCTGACTTGCTTAACAAAAATCAATATTTAAGGCTAGCTGAGATGTGTAGCCTAATGCTAGATAGCCTACACTGATCCTCATGAATTTGGCTGTAATATACCAAAGAGTAGCGTGCTTAAACAAATAAAAATACTTACGCTTTATTATATTAGTATAGATTTCTTAACTTACATGATGATTCTTTTAGTAAATTTCTAAATGCTTTTTACCACTTTTCCACTATATAATAAGGAATTAAACCCTTTTTGTTTAATCTACAATCTCTGTTACCTCTTAAGATTAAAAAAATCATGATTCACTTAAACATTTGAAAGATTAAATTGAAAGTAATAATATATTTTAAACCTATTATTAAAAGAATTCATCTGCTTGGCTTTACGAATCTTTTAAATCCGAATATCTCGACCTTTAGTCAAAAGCTGAGGTTATTTAATATCAGTGTAGTATATTATTTAAATAATATATAATATGGTTCACCATGTAATTGTAAATTGCAATTTTAAGTACTGATTTACCACGTGCTCGTCGGTAAAGGAAAACATCGTCAGGAAGCCTGCATGTCTGAGAAGAAATATATAGTATAATATAATAAGTCTGCCAACAACGAATTGGGGCAGCGCGGTTGATACTTCCTTGCCCTAAAACCCTCTCAGAAATGAGAGCAGGCCTTTGCCCACCAGTACAATGTAAATAGGCTATAACTTTAATTTTTTTGGGGTTTACCACGACTTCAGGCTCAGGACGGTGCTTTGTGGTACTCATTGGGGGAGGCCTATGTTTAGCAGTGGACTTGTGAAGGGCTGTAATGAATTAATAATAAAAATTATATTGGCATCATTGAAATTTACTAATGCTTTTTACAAATATTTGTATAATTGCAATTTCGTGGTCACTTGGAAGAGAAGGCCAAATTGGCCTCTAAAAAGCCTGGCGTGCTCAGCAGAGCGGGACAGTATTTCATGCCGGCACACCGCCTGCAACTTTACAAGGCGCAGATTCGGCCTCACATGGAATACTGTTCCCATCTCTGGGCAGGGGATCCCCAGTGCCAGCTCCTTCCACTTGACCGCATACAGCGCAGAGCGGCTCGAATCGTCGACGACCGAGCCCTTTCCGATCGACTCGATTCATTGGCACTGCGAAGAGATGTTGCATCCCTTTGCATTTTTTATCGCATCTACCATGGGGAGTGCTCTGAGGAATTGTTCGGATTAATCCCAGCCGCCAAATTTCACGAACGCACATCGCGACAGAGCTCCCGATACCATCCTCACCATTTGGATGATTGGCGGTCCACCACTGTGCGATTTAGAAGATCTTTTCTTCCTCGCACGACTTCCTTGTGGAATCGATTACCATCAGCGATTTTTCCGGACCGATGCGACTTAGGGACGTTCAAGAAAAGAGCCTACTGCTTTTTAAAAGGCCGGCTACGCATCTGCAATTCCCCTGGTTCCCCTGGTGTTGCAGTTGTTCATGGGCGGCGGTAGTCTCTTACCATCCGGTGAGCCGCATGCTCGTTTGCCCCCTCTCCTATAAAAAAATAATAATAATCATTAATTTACATTACATTAAATTATAAAATATTTATTACCATAACAAAAAAAACTAAAGCTAAAAACTTAAATAATCATACAGTCCTACTCCATGTGGTGTCGTGATAAAAACGTTCGCTGTGTTACTCGCTGAATGCCTATACTTAGCCTTTGAGCGAGAAGATAACTAGCCCTCTTATCACTACCAGCGATGAAAATTTGCGGATACAGTTCATTTAGGAATTTCACAGCACGTGGAGCCTACTGACATGGCACAATTATGTAGTCATTTCTCGGAGACTCATACTTGCGCCATTTACTCAGTCCGCCTTTAATGCCACCCGAGCTATTGACGAGGTCGGAGGATGCCCCTGAAATAGGTTTGGGCTTTACCTCTCTCCAACTAAAGTCATACCGTCAGGAAATTCTGTATAAACATCCCATTAATGTCTGTAGTTTTGAAGAAACCCACAAAAGTCAACAGCGTGACCATAAACAAAGTTAAAGTATATTACGAGAATTGCGATTTTGGTCTTGTGGTCGGAAGCCCGACTGCTGATCATGAGCTCCTGGGTTCGAATCCCGGGTCAGATCAAAAATCATTAGTTGGGTTTTCCTGTTAAAACATTCTCAGTATCTGCCTGAAGTTAAGAGTTTTTACTCCTGTGCCTCAGAAAGCACGTAAAGCTATTGGTTCTGCGCCTGATCCCTCTCCGGTCAAGTCGGATTGCCGTTCGTCTGGAACTGTATAAAGTCACTACGGTACATTTTTTCTAATCTCTCACATATTATTTTCAAGAAATGCGCACAAATATTCTTTTAAGAAACCGAATTGACAAACGAACCTACAGATCACCTAATAAGTGTGTAAGTGGTATACAATAGTAAGTGGTTACGTCGGATACGTGGATACGTCGTCACGGCTGAGGACTAAGATGGAATATCTCACAGCTCGTAATTATACTGACTCTCTATATCCTTTACGTAGGTCACTCAATAAATTTTGGGATGCTCGAAATTTAAAAATGTCTCTAAAAAGCAGATTTATTTAAAAATAGAACTCCATAAGCCAATTGCTCAATATTAAAAAAAAAAAACAAAGTTCTATTAATTTTCCTGCAACGCTTCCCGCGCTTTTCATTTAAAACGATGAATATTAACCGTGAACATTTGCGCGCTATGATATGTTATGATTTTAAATTTGTTTTAACCGAACAATTAAGTTTACCACTGCTACAATCAGCATTAGGGGACTCAGCTCCGACACGCGCAACAATTCTTAGGTGGTTTTCTGAATTCAAAAGGGGTAAAATTAATCTTAAAAATTACCAAAGAACCGGGGCCCCGCAAACAGCAGTAACGGCATACAATGTATAGACTACTGAAATGTTGGTGCTAGAAGACCCACGAATCACATATACGGACATCGAAAAGATTGTAGGAATTAGTTCGGGGAGCATTCATACCATCATACATTAACATCTTGGAGTGAGGAAGTTTTGCTGTCGGTGGATCCCTCGTTTGCTCTCCGAAAGCGAAAAACAGACTCGTGAGGATTGGTGACATGAAATGCGTCTATGTTTTGAAAACGGGGCATCTAGGCGTATTTCAGAAATCGTTACTGGTAACGAGACATGGATCTATCAATATGATCCGGAAAATAAAAGGCAATCATCGGTATGAGTCTATTCAGTATGACTGTTACCGAAAAAACTGCAAAGACCTCGCAATGTCGGCAAAAAATCAAAGTTAGGTTTTTTCGCGGAGCGGACGTTTGTCGACGTCAATACTGGAAAATTGAAGGTCAGTCAACTCTAAATGGTATACAGTTGCATTACCCAAAGCTTTTCAAGCTGTGTGGGAGAGAAGACCAAAGACTGGGCTTCCGGGAATAATGCTGCATCACGATAACGCCTCTTTACATACCTACCTTAGAACAAATGCAATTATCTGCTTGCAAATGCTTAATCTGGCGTTGAAACTCTAAATCACCCACCCTAAAGCGCTGACTTAGCTCCTTGTGATTTATTTTTGTTCCCAAGAATCAAAGAGAAAAT
Organism: Parnassius mnemosyne; assembly: GCA_963668995.1. NCBI lineage: Eukaryota > Metazoa > Arthropoda > Insecta > Lepidoptera > Papilionidae > Parnassius > Parnassius mnemosyne. Next base: position 19,367,995 of record CAVLGL010000091.1, read on the forward strand.
AAAAGGCAAGGTTTTTTCAAGCACCGAAGGAGCCGTGGCTGTCTACGAAGAAGCGGTTTCCGACCTGTCGGATCAAGACTGGCATAAGTGTTTTCAGAGTTGGTTTAGGCGAATGGGACTTTGTATAGAACATGATGGAGAATATTTTGAAAAGATGTAAAATAAATATTAATAACATCTAGAATACTTTTTGTTGAGTGACCTACTTAGATCCGAAACAGTAGTGAAAACATTGCTATTTAGCGGTAACAGACATATGTATAGTGGGCGGTAGTATAAGAGAGTAATACATAACGAGACGGACTTTAAGACAGAACAAGAGTATTTACCTTGTAGTGCCAGTGTAAGAATATCCACTATCCTATTTTTTATAGAAGAGGGGGCAAACGAGCATGCAGCTCACCTGATGGTAAGTGACTACCGCCGCCCATGAACAACCGCAACATCAGGGGAATTGCAGATGCGTTGCCCGCCTTTTAGAAAGGTGTAAGCTCTTTTCTTGAAGGTGCCTAAGTCGTATCGGTCCGGAACAATCGCCGGTGGTAAACAATTCCACAGAGAAATTGTACAAGGAAGAAAACTCCTAGTAAAACGAATTAGTCGTGAACCGCCAAGCATCCAGATGGTGAGGTAGTATCGTGAAATTTGACGCGATGTGGGTTTGTGAAATTTGGCGGCTGGAATTAATCCGAACAATTCCTCAGAGCACTCCCCGTGGTAAATTCGATAGAAAATGCAAAGGGATGCAACATCCCTACGCACCGCCGGTGTATCAAGCCGATCAGAAAGAACTCGGTCTTCGATGATTAGAACCGCTCTGCGCTGGATACGGTCAAGTGGAAAGAACTGGCACTGGGGTGCCCCGGTCCAGAGATGAGAACAGTATTCCATGTGAGACCGAACTTGCGCTTTGTAAAGTTGCAACCGATGTGTCAGCATGAAATACTGTCTCTGTCATGAAATACTGAGCACACCAAGCTTCTTAGAGGCCAATTTCATCCCATAGGATGATATGGGGTAAAGGATATCTCAAGAGGCGACAGATTGAATCAAGTTAGAAAATGGGCAGGAACGTCTTCATAATAACGACTAAAACAACCCGACAACAACTACCCAAGCGTGTTAACTATGTCAAATATACCCCATATGAGACAGCCTTTGTTCATCAGTGAACTTTTATAGAATGTAACGGTTACGGTAGCGGCATTATATTATTTATAAAAATGTATTTTATTTTATTCGACAACACAAAAATATTACTAACAGACTGACTTTTTGGTAGAAAAACTTCGCTTCGACCTTTATTGGATTTAAAATAAAGGGGTTTTCGCAGTTTTAGACGTAATACAACCAAGATTAGGCAACTTTACCTCACTTGATTATGCGTAGCTGAATAGCCTAAAAGGTAGCGGCCCCTTGTCAAATGTCATTCACAGCGTGGCGCGGCGGAAGTCAAATAAAAAGCAGTGCGGTCTAGCACGACGTGGTCGTCCGGTATAACCTCCCTTTTTAGTGTCAGTTTGTTAGCAAATTAATGCAACGACGAGGTTTTTGTTGAGTCTAGAAAAATAGACGCCGTTTGGTTATCCTAGTGCGTTCACGCGACGAATAAGCAGTAATAATTGATTGATTAACCTAAATTCGTTGGCAAGTAATTTACGTAATTGCATAGTAATTGCCGGTTGAAGTGATTGACAATAATAATTCGCGTCAACGAGTTGCTTTGTGCCATTTGATTTAACTCGGAGATATTTTCCTGTGTCGGTTAAAACCGCTAAACTTTGTGACCCGCGAGGAGCGTTCGTATTAGATTACAGATTTGTGCTAATGGACGCTAGACTTTGAGTGACACCGAGTGACGCCACTGGAGTGATACCACATAGGGTGGCGGTGCTGGAGTCAGGGTCGCTGCTGATTAAAAAGGGCTAATTCAGGTTACACATACATACACTTCTCACACACTACTTACATTCACGACAATTAACGCCTGAACGAGCCTTGGGACAGTATTCGCCTCAGAATCAGGTAAGTCGCATTAAGTACCTAGTCCATATGTATTAAATATCCATAGGCATTTGAGCCCCACACTTAGTTGTCCGTCGAACCTAACAGCTGTATGGGCCCCTGTATGGTAGACCTTAGTCTGGGCAACTAGGTGCGTGAACATAGACTATAATTTTTTATAGGATAGGGTGACAAACGAGCACACAGTCCACCTGGTGGTAAGTGGTTGCTGTGACCCATAGACATCCTAATTTATCCTCAATAAAGAATCAAAATGAAGATGCGTTGTTGCCCGTGATGACTAAGATGGAATGCCTCTTTTCCAATAAAAAGGGTCTCCGGGTCTCTACACTCACCATACGAAACACAGCAGTGTTAAGCTGCTATTTTACGCTGGTATTCTGTGAAAGCGTGATCCTTCCCCGGTCGAGCCAAACCATTCATGGTACAACTATACTACTAATATAGCTGCAGCATGGCTCTACCACGTAAAGTGGATATATAGATGAAATTTACTGTGCAATAAGGAAGAGTTCAAGGCAACCCATTATACCACAAACTCCATGCTGGCGAACTTTATAATTTTCTATAGAAGAGCGTATTAATGAGAATGTAGGCGTTCAGCTCACCTGATGGTGAGAGATTATCACTGAAGACCGGAGGAATGGCTGATGCGTTATTAGTATGTCGAAATAAAATGTTAAATAATCCTCTTGACAATATTACGAAAGCAGAGGTTAACCTTTTTTTTTAGTTTTATTTTATAGAATATGGGTGACAAACGAGCTCACAGTCCACCTGATGGTAAGTAGATAGCATGGCTCGTAGACATCTTCATCTATTTTCGATTAAGAATCAAAATGCAGATGCGTTGTCACCCCTGAGGATTAAGACGAAATGCCTCGCATCCAGTAAAAAAGGTTTCCCGGTTTTCTACACTCACCATACGAAACACAGCAGCATTAATATGCTGCTGTTTAAAATTTTACGCTGGTATTCTGTGCGAGCGTCGAGCTGACTCATTCGTACTATAACCATAATATAACTGCAGCAAGGCGGCTCTCTACCATGTTCAAAATATTTATCTTTAGGTTGTAATTTTATTTTATTACCTTGTAACGTGATTATTAGACCTTGAAAATTCAATGTAAAAATCAACACTACTTCAATTTCGACAGTCACGAAATATTACACGATATTGATTTAGATTTTAGTACAACCAGCAAAGTTAAAATTATGCTTAGTATGTTTTACTAGTGATTTATAAATGTTACTAATTTTTAGCGATTTTTAGGGAATATTGTAATATATAAATATATTATATAGGAATGGAGAAAATGTGGAATGAATAATAAAATTAATTCAATGTAAACTTGTATTTAGTTTTCACTTACTTTTATTATAATATTTAGCAAGCTGATAAGTGAATATCTTTTCGATTCTGTTATTTCTATTGAATACAAATATTTTAACGTTTTGAAGACTCATTGGCGCAGTGGCTTAGCAATGAGTTGCAGCGCTGAGAGCCGTGGGTTTGAATCCCGCACGGAACAGATATATTTACAAGAACAATAAATTAAAACTATATTTTACTTATTTTGACAATTGTATAGATTAATTTTCTTGTTTGCTAAGCGAAAGTGTTTTTTAATAACAAGAAACAGGGAAACTTTTTGAATTGTCCACTTCATAAAAATGGTAACAGAAATCAGAATAGTACCTTATAATGTTGGTATGTATATTTAAAGAAAAACATAAAACATATTGTTATTTTTGCTACCCTCTAGCCATTCGGCTTGGTCACGGGGGACACGGTAAACATCGGGAGCAGATGATACTGGCCATTTGAAAGAAAACCAAAAAAAAAAAAATAAAAAAAAAATCATGATAAAAAGCATTGTTCTTTGGTGACCTAAAATCTTGACCCCTTTAACTACGTTGAAAGGGCTGTACACAAGGTGGGTTGAGCAAACGAGTCACTATTATACAACACGCGAGGATATTATGAATTCATGCTTAACGTACAAACATCGTTTTACTGTTTTAATTTTCTTTGAGTACCGTAGGTGTCGTAAGTGCTGACTATGCAAAATACCAGACCAATCTTTTGCCTTCCTACTGATGGTGATATATTCATCTTATTTACGCCAGACGTAAAATACCGATACCGCAGGCAGCTGCGTCAAAAGTATGAGATATCATTCCGCGCGGTAAGCGTGACGATTATGACAAATTCACTTTTATTCACAAATATACGTGGTAGAGCCATACTGCAGTTATATTAATAATATAGTTAATAAAATATTACAGTGAAATGAAAGGAACATGTGAAAATAATTTCTTACATTGACGCGAATACTATACACATGAAATTAAACAAAATTTTACAGATTTTATTGTTTCGGGTGGTTCTCCAGCACCCATTACCTCAAATAATGATCTAAATTTATTATTGGTGGAGAAAGCTTCTAGGAGATTGATATTAAAGTCTCCACATATTACAACAGATTTATTCTGTTTATTAAGCTTAACGAAAACTTCCTCCATAATTTTTTCAAAAGTATCGTATATAAAACATGGGGGTCTGTAGACGTTCACAACAATGAGGTGCTCGAATTCAACACATATCATTTCTACAGTTAAATCCTAAGATCCTTACTGTTAACTGTATGAGAATTCTTTAGTCGCTCAGCAAGCTACGGAGAGTACTAAGCTTTAAGTTTTTGTACTCTCCGTAGCTTGCTGAGCTGTGTGTAATTCTGATGTGATTCTATTCTTAATGAAGATGTCCATAGTAGAACCACTATATTATATACACTAGATATAATCAATTTTCCACTAGATCGAGTTATGACCTGGTAAGACATACAAATAGTTAAAAATTAAAAATTTTGTACAGCCGACTTTAATATAAGTTATTAAAAATAACTCAAAAACTTTTGGTCTGACCTTGATCAAATTCATATGGGACCACACGAGAAGTACCAGCTTTCAAATAAAAAAAGAGTCATCGAAATCGGTTCACCCAGTAAAATGTTATGAGGTAACACACATAAAAAAAACATACAGTCGAATTGAGTACCGTCTGCTTTTTGGAAGTCGGCAGAAAATCCAATAGGGTGACAAACATTATAAGTTTTTAAACTAGTTAATACAACTCGAGTATTGCAGGGTTTACGTTACGATCCGCAATAAGAAGAAGATAGGCTAGAAAAAGAGAGGGCTATGGAAATGACTATTAATTCTTAATATCTAGAGAACAAAAACACTAATGTTTCCAAATCATTCTGACTCATAAATCTCAGATAAATATGCATTATTTTCAATTTCAATTCTGTTATGAATAATAGCAATTTTGTTTTTACTCTTTTTTGTAGAATTGTGCTGAGAAACGAGCACACAGTCTACCTGATGGTAAGTGGATACTGCGGCCTATCGACATACTACTACATCTATCATCGATTAAGAAAAGAAATACAGATGCGTTGTCACCCATGAGAACTAACATGGAATGTCTCGTTACCTGTAAAAAGGTTCTCCGGTTCTCTACACTTACCATATGTGACACAGCAGCATTCTGATTTTGATATTTTGTGGGAGCGTGATCCTACTCTAGTCAAGCTGACCAATTCGTGCTGTAGCTATATTACAGCAGCAGCATGGCTGTGCCATGTTAAAATTTGACGGCGCAGTGGCGCAGTGGCTTAGCAATGAGTTGTTGCGCTGGGGGCCGCGGGTTCGAATCCCGCACGGAACAAGTATTTGTATGGCTTACAAATAATTGTTCCGGGTCTGGATGTTTGTCCTCGTGCAGTTTATGTTTGTAAACTGCCTCTACGATACAGCAGAAAATCCTAGTGTGGAGGTTGCGTTTAAAAAAAAAGTTACCACAACTCACTTACTAAATTAAACAAATATACAGGAACAAATTGAATTTTGTTGCTATCATAATTTCAAATGAGACATTTACCCTACTTAAATATATTACGTCGCTGGAAATTTTTCCTCTACTGCGGCAAACTTAATAAAGTCATTCCCAAGCAAGTTTTCACGGTTTGGTCACTCTTATTACGTTATAAATCGCACGTGCACACACTATCCCATTTTTTAAAACTTCTTCTACTTATTCATAAAGTATTTTAATTTATTACGCAATCATAAATGTGGGATTTTATTTCCGAGTGCGACGGAAAGAAAGACGGTGAGTGGGAGAATGGAATGAAATTATTATAGCGGAATAAAAATAGCGAGTGCGCGTGCTTAGATAACTTATAATTTTTTGAAATGAGATGTTAGGAATATAAAACGCGTTAGGAATATAGAAAGTGTTTACAATTTTTTAACTATTGCTCTCGTTAAAACGTTTGCCAATATCTTTTTTTTATAGGATAGGGTGACAAACGAGCACACAGTCCATCTGATGGTAAGTGGTTACTGTGGCCCATAGACATCTACATTTATCCTCGTTTGCGAATCAAAATACAGATGCGTTGTCACCCGTGAGGACTAAGATGGAATGTGTCAATGCGTAAAACGGGTCTCCGGTTCTCTACACTCACCATACGAAACACAGCAATGTTAATCTGCTATTTTACGCTGGTATTCTGTGAGAGCGTGGTCCTTCCCCGGTCGAGCCGACCCATTCGTGCTACAACAATACTACTAATATAGCCGCAGCATGGCTCTACCACGTATATCTGAATTGTACATACATTATTTAATTAAAAAGAGTAATAATGGTTTAAAAACAAAAAAATAAAAATGACATTAAAGCTTCAAAAATCGATTCTAAGCCTTCAGAAGCAATTATGTGTTTTTTGTTTATGAACTCGATATTAATATTTTTGAAGTTTTATTATTTTACCCTTTTGACTGGTGTATTTTAAACGTTTCTTTGGTATATATAGTTACATTAAAAACTTCATCATCTGCCTTACCCACACTGCCATACCTAGGGATGATATTTTTCCTTAAATTTATAAGACAACACTACTTAAAGTATGAATTATGTAACAAACAGTTGTTTCTGAGAAAACCGTGTACAATAGTCCTCTTCTCCCCGGATCTCTGTGGTGTTCAGACATGTGCTACAACTATTACGGCATTACTATGAATATTTTAAATTAAGAATAATTAAAGTTACTTGCCGAAGTTTGTGACATAAAAATAGGAGTGCAGGAAATTGAAGAATCTATCACTGACCAGCAACTCGTAGTCCACCGCAGGAATGACACACTTCAGCCCTATCTGCTACTCATCGCCGCGAATCGCCGCTCATCATCGCCTACGCCTTGACCACGGAGGCGCTGTGATGCACGGTGAATCAGCTGTGCATGCATAATCGCCACGCGCTTAATCTACGTGTGAGTTACGTAGCAGTGCTCCTAGTACATTAGGAACCGGTTTAACTTCACCACTACGTACTCATTTAAAGTACTGGTTTGTGGACATGTTTGATGCTCCTGGTATTTTGTCATACGCACATTAATTATTGGTCTATTTTTACTTTAATAACGTTTTAGTAAAATGCCCTTGAAACACACTCAACCACAAAAGGCACATGCGTTGGAGACTGATTCAGACAGCATAGGTGGAAGTGTCTCTGACTTACAAAAAACAGAAAGAAATATAAATTTAAAATGTAAAGTATGTAAAGTAAAAACGTGTAAATGTAAAGTAAAAACACTGGCAGGATACAATGTATATTATACTAAGAGATCTAATTAAGAATGATGGTGTACTAGTATACACAAAGAATAACTTAGTAGTGTCTGTCTTTAAACAAAATTTCCAGGACGATAACTGCCTTGTAGTTAAAATCCAGAGTAATATCACTGTGCTGTGTATCTATAGGCCACCTTGTTTTCCAAACGTTACAAATTTTTAAGAACAACATACATACACCATAAAACGATTGTAAAAGCAGTACTGTTGTGTTAACTGGATATAAAACTTTTTTTTTATAGGAGAGGGGGCAAACGAGCATGCGGCTTACCTGATGGTAAGTGACTACCGCCGCTCATAAACAACCGTAACACCAGGATAATTGCAGATGCGTTGTCCGCCTTTTAAAAAGGAGTAGGCTCGTTTCTTGAAGGTCCCTAAGTCGTATCGGTCTGGAAAAATCGCTGGTGGTAATCGATTCCACCAGGAAGTTGTGCGAGGGAGAAAACTTCTTCTAAATTGCACAGTGGTGGACCGCCAATCATCCAGATGATAAGGATGGTTTCGTGAGTTTTGTCGCGATGTGCGATGGGGAAATTGAGCGGCTGGAATCAGTTCGAACAATTCCTCTGAGCACTCCCCGTGATAGATGCGATAAAATACGCAAAGAGATGCAACATCTTTACGCAGTGCCAGTGAGTCAAGCCGATCGGAAAGAACTCGGTCGTCGACGATTCGATCCGCTCTGCGCTGGACGTGGTCAAGTGGAAGGAGCTGGCACTGGGGAGCCCCTTCCCAGAAATGGGAACAGTATTCCATGTGAAGCCGAACCTGCGCCTTGTAAAGTTGCAGTTTCGGCCTAAAACTTAGATATTCTTAACAAAAGTACAAATGTATATATGACAGAGTATCTTAACTTAATGGCGACTCACGGACTAGTATCTGGCAATAAGCCTACGTGACAAAGTACCTGCTTGGATCATTTATGATCAAAACAAATGGACAGACCCAAACTATTGTTTTCAAATAGTTTACCGATCACTCGCCCATATTACTCTATATTTCGTTGTCAGTAGTACAAAGGAAAAAGCTCAGATGCGAGAAAGTGGATATAAATCTAGAAATAATCAAAAAAGGGATTTTGGAAATTGCCTGGTAAAATAACTATACGTTAAGTGGTTGCAATCATGCAACAGAGTTTATAGTAAGCAATTTGCAATATGCAAAAGCAATACATAATGTAATATCCAAAAACACTATGATAAGCACAGTACTTAAGAAAAGGCAACCACTGAAACCATGGATAGCCATAGGATCAATAAAACGTACGTGAAAAAGGGCCAAAATGCACAGAAAACTGAAGCTATCTCTTCACGTTGAGAATATTTTAAACAAATACAAGCAATAAAGAAACATATGCAATAATATTGTAAAACTCAAAAAAAAAAGAAATTATACAAGACTTTTGTCAGAAAAAAGACGTGGTGACATCAAAAGTATATGGGGAATTATTCAAAATATAAACAATTTAAAAAGATAAGCAATACACCTTTTAAACTAATCTATTCTCGTGATGTGTCACCTAAAAATCACTTAATGGACTAAATACATACTTTACGTCTATTGACAAAGTACTAGCTGAAACAACATTAAGGTCCGTATTAATAAATGTTACTCAGCTCAAGTACACGCACTCAGTACAATCTTGAGGTTATGATCTTATTAATGTTTAATAATAAGGTCATAACCTCAACATGCGGCTTAGGCTTACAATATCAGCTGAGTGCTACACTGATTAATAAACGAAACTCGACTCAAATTTGTGTACTTGAGTGCAAGTCACAGAACAGTATCCCTAAGTACAGCGTTTTTATATGTTTATTAATTAGCAACGATCTTTAGATGCTGATATCGTAATGAGGGCATATTAAATGCTTACTTACACACTTCGTCGTTGAGTAACGTTTATTAATATGGGCCTAAAACTACTTGGTGAAACGAAAGAGGGGCTAGTAAGTAAGAGTATGCACAGTAAAAGCAGTGTAGATTCGGTAAAGTTCTCATCCACCGGCCTTTTAGAGATAAATGAAATTGTATAACAGATGAAGGATACAAAAAGACCAGGTTGGAATAAGGTTAGTGCAAAGATCATAAAACAATCAATAGATATTCTCGTTGATCCACCATGCCATTTATATAACCTTAGTCTGGAAACAGGGGTATTCCCAGTTGTATGCAAAAAATCTGCATTATAAATCCGATATTCAAAATCGGAGAAAACCATCATCATCATCATCATCATTACAGCCCTTCACAATTCCACTGCTGAACATAGGCCTCCCCCAAAGAATGCCACAAAGCACGGTCCTGAGCCACCTGCATCCATCGACTTCCTGCATGTCTTACCAGGTCGTCACTCCATCTCGTGGGGGGACGCCCTACACTTCGCCTACCGGTACGAGGCTGCCACTCGAGAACCTTTCTTCCCCATCGGTTGTCGGTTCTTCGAGCTATATGGCCGGCCCATTGCCACTTCAGCTTACTAATCCGTTGGGCTATGTCGGTTACTCTGGTTCTACTGCGGATATCCTCATTCCTAAGTTTATCACGCAGAGAAACTCCGAGCATAACCCTCTCCATAGCTCGCTGAGCGACCTTGAGCTTCCTCAGAAAACCAACTAGCAATTAATTATAGGCCAATTGAATTCTTAAGACCGCTTTATAAAATTCTAGAAAAGATAGTTAATGTTAGACTCACGAAATTTTTTGAACGTAAAATCTCGTCTCATCCAATCAGTATGGCTTTAAAATGAACAAATCAACAGAAGATCCTATTTTTAGACTTGCACACAGGCTACACTAGTGACGAATTATTTAGATAATAATAATCACAGTGTTGGTGTCTTTTTGTAGTTACAAAAGGCTTTTGATACCGTGTCACCGAGGATAATACTGAAGCGAATGGAGCGAATGGATATATATGGAATTCCTAATGATTGGTTCAAAGATTATTTAAGCAATCGTCGCCAGCAGGTTAAAATTGGTACACATATTAGTGACGTAACAAACTGTTATTACGAAGCTCCACAAACAAGTGCTCTTGTACTTGGGCAACTCTTTACCTGCTGTACGTTACCAATTTTTGTGACATAGAACTGGAAGGAGCTGACTTATTAATATACGCAGAAGATACTGTTTTACTATTTCATCATCAGACTTGGGATGGAGTGCAAACTATTACATAAAAAAAAAAACTGTGTGAGGTTACGAAGGCTCTGGAAAATAGTTTGCTATCGTTAAACATAGATCAGACAAAATATCTATGTTTCAGGATAATACAGGTTACAAACCCTTCCAGCAGCCTTAAAGTCAAGATGCACACTTATCCATGAAATACAAAACCCTTACTTCCTGCCAGACAATATGATTGTAAATTGAGCTAGAAATGGTTAGACACGTTCGATAGTTAGTTTAGATAGTAGTTTTGATAGTTAGAGAGATAGTTTCTCGTCAATCATCACTTCAATAAAGTGACGATTGTCGAGAACCTATCTTAGAACCGTCATATTACAAATGTCACGAGTAGAATAAGAAAAGTAATCTATATTTTTAAGAACCTAAGAGAAATTGCAGATTGCGATCGCCTCTTATATGTGTACAAGGCTCTTTGCCAATCTGCCATAACGTACTGTATTGCAGTGTGGGGAGGTACAGCGAAAACTAATATGTTGGGACTGGAAAGGGCCCAAAGAGCTAAAGTAAGCCATTCTAAAAGTGTTATGCTTTCTCCCCTTTAATTATCCCTCACATGCTTTGTATTAACACTGCAGGGTACTAACCGTGAGAAAATTATACAATAAATCTATAGTTCTCAAATATCATAGGGAAATTGTCCCATCTTATCGCCTACCACCTATCACCTACATGTTCATTGATTTATTACTTTACACCGTTGGTTGCATGAAAGAGATCTGCTTTTTGTTATGTTATTTGTATATTTGTTTGTGGTGTACAATAAAAGTATATTCAATCATTCATCTTTGCCAACGTCTCAGCGAACCGCTCGGGTGTATAATAAATTAGAAGAATTTTAACGACTAAGTTTAATACCTATAAATAAATAAAAAATTGGAGGACTTCCTGTTTAAATTAAACTACCGTTTTTAAGTGAACCACACACAGACTCACACACAGACACAGACACACACACACACACACACACACACACACACACACACACACACACACACAAACACACACACACACACACACACACACAACATAAGAGTGCGCACACAATTATTGTACACTGTAACTATTTATTATGTAAAATATATGCAAGACAAATTGAGTCATGTAACACAGGTGTATTCTAATACAGGAGTCAAAAATTACTACTGTTTGCATATTTTGTATTCTGTACTAAAGGTGTCCACCGTGGTCGAAAAAAAAATTGTAAATGGTTTGAGTTGATTAATTTTTCTTTCGTGTGTGTTAATAAATATTATTATTATTATAATAATTGCCAAAAATAAATAAATAAAATATATACATACACAAAACAAATTACGCGTCGAATATAGAACCTTCTCAGTTGAGAAACGCGGTGAAAAATATGTATGAATTTCGCGCAGCAATTTCTCCCGCAACTATCCGAGAACATAAAACAACGTAGGACGGATGAAGCGGACTTCCATTTTTATACTTTAATAAAACGTGGAAATCAGCTTAATAAAACTGTGCTTACCTTAGATACGGTAAGGAACGAGCGAGTCAGAGATAAAAATGTACTGCTCACGTACTCTAAAAAAGACTGGTTCACTTACTAAACGATATTCAAAGATAAAAATTGGGGTGTAAGAATATCCCCTGCCCTATATCGTCGGCTAGCATGGGCTGGGGACAAAAAATTTATCCACGATTATATTCACTGACAAGAGATAGAACTATCTTGTCCTTAGGTCAAAGCACGGAAACTGGGAGAAGTATATCCCCGTTTGACATAACGAGTAGACATATATCCCGCGTCCGTAGCATGGAGCCAAATAAAAGAGAAAAAATTGTGCTTTTTTGACATTTGAAAGGGACAATTTTAACCTAGTTCATTGGACGTGAGTTTTAGTTTATATTCATATAAAAAATCTATCTAAGTCCAAGGCCCATTTTATCTACTGTGGATATTATAACCACCGGTGTGCCCATGCTCGAAGGGTGGACAAAACTAAGCGAGGGGATAAATATTTTTTCCTTTTCCCGGGGATAAAATTGTCTTCTGCCCATGCTAGCCCTGCTGTGGATATCGTAAGCGGCAACAGAGGGGAACTGAAAGAGAAGATAGGCAGCAGAGTCTTCCAGATAACAACATAAAGTGATAAATACTGCGGTAACCAACCCGCCTGCCAAGCGTAGTAACTATGGCAAAATACTCCCTATGAGGCTATCTATGGCAGAGACCTATGTTCAGCAGTGGTTTCTTTCTAAGCTGTAATGTATGTAAGAAGGAACATGCAAGCCTTTTTTTCCAAATGTCACTGTCACATACATGCACACACATTTACGAGGTGGTCGCAAGCTGCTTTTCAGCGTATTATGATAACGTCATGAATGGATCCACTCGAACGAGGTAGAACCAATTGCGCACAAAATACCAACATAATAGCAAAAAATGCAACTGTGTCGTGTGGTGCGTGAAGAGAACCGAACCCTTTTACAGGTAACGACGCATTTCATCATAGTTCTCAGGGCTGGCAACGCACCTGCTTTTTGAGTCTTATTTAAAGATCCATACAAGAGTCTTTGAGCTAGTTTGTTACTTCTATAAATGCACCGTCTGCTTGTGTTAAATATAATTCAACCGCACACCAGTAGTGTGTCCCATTCTTGTATTGATGAACCCCATGTTAATTAATACAACAATGGGGGCTGATCTGTGCTAACGATCAAAGTGATGCGTGCTAATTGATGCGTTTTTGGAATAGTCTATATCTTACTGTGGATTCAAAACAGATAAAAATGTAAAAAAAGTAACATGATATAGTTTTGGAGCAAGGAAGATACTGCACACTGGCCTAGCTTCGATTTCAGCACGGGCGGATTAGAACGATATTTTAGAGATAACTCCACAGAACTAACATAGAATGCCATTCTGGTTCTCTCCTATCGCCTATATATTACGAAACTGAGAAAAAATAGGCTACTGTCATCATCACCAACGTCGTCATCATCGTCATTATATAGCCTTTCACAAATCCACTACCGAATGATCAATCTTCAAGAACCCAAGCGACGCCACAGAACAAAGTCCTGATATTATACGTTGGTGTGCTGTGCGAGCGTGGTGTACCGGGGAAGGGATTTGTGTTGCAATCATAATAACGCTGTTGGGTGGCTCTACCACTAATCGTCAATGGGCTGCAGTATCTATTTACTTTTTTGGTGCTTGCACTACTGTGTTCTGTTATGAAGTCAACAGGCTGTGAGTCATTCCAACTTACACTTCAGTGGTAACAACGCATCCGTAGCCTTCTTTATTTAAGGTGGGTGCTGTTATCCTTATGCTGCAGCAGTCACTTACCAATATATGTGTTATGTAAGTTAATTTGCTACTTCAGTTCTATAAAAAAGAAGATTATATATAAAATATATTATTTGAAATTTATAAGCATTTTTAAAAATAATTGAAAATTATATAATTTCATAGAATATACCTTTTTTTTCATCATTTATAAATGGATTGTTGGAGTAATGACAGTTTAATGGCGATAAGACTGCATATCGTACTGTTCAGCTATTATTATTGATTTTGATATTTTATGAAACGTACCATGAAAAAGTCTTTATAGTTTTCGTTTCAGTAATAATTTATTTGACCTAAAGATTACGACCCAACCGCCGGCGGTCATTTATTCCTTATCGCATTTAATCAAGCGCGCCCTTGTGTCCCACAAGGGTGCCATTTTACTACCTATAGATACGCTTCATAGCTATCTGAAGACTTGTTGCTTAGTGTATTAAAGTATTCTAAGTAATTATAATATACATTGTGCTATTCAATCATAAACTGGACACCATATTTTTTATTTTGTGCCAATATATTAAATGACCATCCTATACTATCCTACTAATATTACAAACATACAGCCATCTGAATAACACATGTACTATCATTCATAAAGATATTGTGTAAATTGGCCAAAATATACCGATAAATGTAAATTATGTTGGAAATAAAATCTGTTATCTGCGAGCTATATCGGCGTGCGATGCAAAAACTGTAAGAGTTACAAACATATAATGTATGGAGGAATTATTTCTTTTAAATAGTTCTACAAAACAGTTTGCGACAGTATATAATTATCTATATTTCATGTGTAAGACAAATAAATATATAAATAATATAAAAAAGAATAAATACAATAAAGTTTGATACTTAATTTCTAGTGCACAGTTTGCAATAATAATTTAAAATTAAAAATTTTGTACAGCCGATTTCAAAATAAATTATTAAGAATAACTCAAAAACTATTAGTCAGACCTTAATCAAATTAATATAGGGTTACACGAGAAGTACCAGCTTTCATGTAAAAAAAGAATCATCGAAATCGATTCACCCAGTAAAAAGTTATGAGATAACACACTTAAAAAAAACATACAGTCGAATTGAGTACCGTCTCCTTTTTGGAAGTCGGCAGAACAAATTGATTTTTATCAAAATATATACTTTTATCGCTTCTGATATTCAAAGCAGTCAAACTTTGTCTTTTAAACTACGTAATTTGGTCAAATATTTTAAAAGTTACGAAATTGTGCGATCCGGCGCGCGCAGGGTGGTCGGGCGCACTGCGGGCGAGGTGGAGAAAAACATCGCTCATCGCGAAATTATATTATGATATGATACTTACGCATAGCAGACACGTGAGCCTAGATTATCTATCTATACTATAATTAAACGCTAAAAAGCTGTGAACCGATTTGGATGGGACATACACTGGCAGATAGCTGCTGATGTTAGGCTTAAATTAGGCTACTTTTGTTTTAGGGTTCCACGCAAAATAATTCCACTTGGGTCGCGGGGAACAGCTAGTATAGTTATAAAGGTAATATTTAACAGTAATTATGTGCTCTTTGGTTATTCAATAAAACTAGTTCAGTTTGGTAGAACTATATTTATTCGTCGGATTAAGATGTAAAAATAATATGATATATATATATATATAGTGTAATAAAATATCTAAAACCTTGATTTTCTTTAAAGTAATATATAATATTTTCCAGTATATATTAGTAAATTAATATTTTATTGGTGCTGAAGTGAGATTCGTATCCGCTCGGGACAATCCTTAAAAATAATTACACGTGTCATCATCATCATCATTACAGCCCTTCACAAGTCCACTGCTGAACATAGGCCTCCCCCAAAGAATGCCACAAAGCACGGTCCTGAGCCACCTGCATCCATCGACTTCCTGCATGTCTTACCAGGTCGTCACTCCATCTCGTGGGGGGACGCCCCACACTTCGCCTACCGGTACGAGGCTGCCACTCGAGAACCTTTCTTCCCCATCGGTTGTCGGTTCTTCGAGCTATATGGCCGGCCCACTGCCACTTCAGCTTACTAATTCGTCGGGCTATGTCGGTTATTCTGGTTCTACTGCGGATATCCTCATTCCTAAGTTTATCACGCAGAGAAACTCCGAGCATAGCCCTCTCCATAGCTCGCTGAGCGACCTTGAGCTTCCTCATACGGCCAGCAGTGAAGGACCACGTCTCAGTTCCGTAAGTCATCACTGGCAACACGCACTGGTTGTACAATTTCGTTTTAAGGTTTTGAGGTATGTCTGACGAGAAGATGTGTCGTAGCTTCCCGAACGCTGCCCAGCCGAGTTGAATCCGTCGATTGACCTCTCGGTCGAAGTTGGACTTACCTAGTCGGACTATTTGTCCCAGGTAAACATACTCGTCAACAACTTCGAGCTTAGTGCTCCCAACAACTACCGGCATAGGTGTGACATGGACATTAAACATAATCTTTGTTTTGTCCATGTTCATCTTAAGACCTATCCGTTGGGAAACACTATTGAGGTCATTGAGCATAGTGCTTAGGCCCTCCAGCGATTCTGCCATAAGGACTATATCGTCGGCAAATCGAAGGTGAGTGGTGTACTCGCCATTGATGTTGATACCGTACCCTTTCCAGTCCAGAAGCTTGAAAACGTCTTCCAATGCAGCGGTGAAGAGTTTCGGGGATATGACATCACCCTGTCTTACACCTCTCTGCAATTGGATAGGTTTCGTACTCTGGTACTGTACTCGGATAGCCATCGTAGCCCTACTGTACAAGCACTTCAACACTTCGATATACCGACAGTCAACTTGGCACCGCTGAAGGGACTGCAGCACCGCCCAAATTTCGACGGAATCAAAGGCTTTCTCATAGTCCACATACGCCAGACATAGTGGCAAATTGTACTCTTCGGACTTCTGTACAACTTGCCGAAGGGTATGTATGTGGTCTATGGTGCTAAAGCCCTTTCGGAAACCGGCTTGTTCGGGAGGCTGGAAGTCGTCAAGTCTGCGCGCGAGACGATTCGTAATGACTCTCGAAAACAGCACGTAGACGCGGCTCAGAAGGGAAATCGGTCTGTAGTTCTTCAAGAGAGCGTTGTCACCTTTCTTGAAGAACAAGACCACCGCACTTCTGCTCCACGCCTCCGGTGTAATGCCACCATGGAGGACGGAATTAAAGAGCTTCTGAAGGACTTCAAGTACCGGTCTTCCACCCGCTTTCAGAAGCTCCGCTGTAATTCCATCCTCGCCTGGGGCCTTACCGTTTTTAAGGTGCTGGAGAGCCATTCTAATCTCGCTCAGATTGACGTCCGGGATATCTTCGGAATAGTGTCGGATGAGACTCGCTCTTGGATCGTTACTCACACTTGCGTGTGGCTCTAACGATGACGTGTACAGCTGCCCATAGAACCTCTCAATCTCACTCAAAATCTCAGGTGTCCCGGAAACGATGCTGCCACATTCTGTCTTCAGCTTTGACAGTTGGCTCTTTCTGGCAGACAGATCTCTGGCAAAGACTTTGGAGCCTTGGTTCCGCTCGATCGCTTCTTCAATACGAGCTGTATTGAAGTTGCGTAAGTCCCGCCGCATGCATTTGGAGATCTGTCTGTTCAGATGCCTGTATGCTGTCAAGTCTGTTGAAGAATGTAGCTTCATCTCCCGTCTAACAGCCATGAGATTAAGAGTGTGATCGGAGAGTTTTTGTGTTCTTCTGCGGCGGGTCTTGCAGAACTTAGCTCCGACCGCATGGACAGTTTCCACGAGCTTGTCATTCATATCATCCACTTCATTGCAGTCTTCTAGGCACTGAAAACGGTTTTGTAACTCGAGCTGAAAGGTTTCGGGACTTTGGATTAGAGCACGAGGGGGACGGAGCGTTGACTTCATTAGACGAGACCTCTCCAACTTAACGTTTAGGTTCAGTGTGCCTCTAACCATTCGGTGATCGCTACCAGTTTTCACCCTTGCGATCACGGAGACATCACTGAACAGTTGTCGTCTGGTCGTCATAATGAAGTCAATCTCATTTTTTGTCGAACCGTCGGGGCTCGACCAGGTCCACTTCCTGTGGGGCTGCTTCTGGAAGAAAGAGTTCATCATAAAGAGTCCCTCTTTCTCCATGAAGTCGGCCAGCTGCTGGCCCCTTGGGTTCCGTTGCCCTATTCCAAATTTCCCTACTTTCAGCTCACCGTTCTCTCTTGTGCCTAGTTTTGCATTGAAGTCTCCCATTAACACCGTATATTGGGTTTTGGAGGAATGCATGGCTCTAGAGATATCCTCATACATTTCCTCCACCTCCTGATCGGGGTGTGCCGAGGTTGGTGCGTAAACCTGTATGACCTTCAGCGAATACCGTTTGGTGATTCTGAGTATAAGGTACGCAACCCTCGTCGACACACTCCCGATCTTTACAACGTTGTTAACGAGAGACTTGTGGACGATAAATCCGACACCTCCTTGGGACAGATGGTCGCCCTCCCGGTGATAGAGCAAGTTGCCGGATTCGAGGATTACCGTGTCCTCCCCCTCTCTTCGGACTTCGGATAATCCTATAATATGCCAGCGCAACTTGTCTATCTCTTCTTCCAGCTCCACGATCTTCTCGTCAGTCCTCAGGGTGCGTGCGTTGTACGTTGCCAGGTCGAGTCGTCTAAGGTGGCAACCGAACCTCCACCGGAGATTCTTAGCACCCCCTGCCCCGCCGTTACCATGGTCGCCACCGTAGCCAGGAATAGCGGGGCCGCCGGGGACTGGGGGCCGTCTGTTTGTTGCTTTAGTCATTGGGGGGATATTTGCCATAGTTGCCACGCTTGGCGAGCGGGTTGGCAACCGCAGTTTTTTATTATAATTTTTGGCTATTATCAGGAAGATGCTGCTGCCCATCTTCTGCCTGTTTCCCTTTGTCGCCTTTTACGACACCCACGGGAGGATATGGGGTAGTGGATATTCTTGACCGCCACTACACGGCACGGCAAAAAATTACACGTGTAGCACTGTTGTATGTATAACATAGGAATATAAAGAAATCACTTCTACAAAGATACATTTATTTAATAAGAAAGATAAGAAAGATATAATAAAAAGGTTACCGTCCGTAGGACAATTTGTCTCAGCTTATTAATCTTAGTTTTTAATTCTGTTTCTTTGCAGCGTTCGCTCCAAACATTATTGAATTTAAATTTGTCGGTCTGTATAGAATTTTACTTTCACACAGAGATCAACTCAGATACCAAAAAATTACTGGGACTAATGGCTATTATTATACTATCATTTTCTTTGACTTCATAGAAATTTAGTTAATTTGAATCTGATATTTACTGGACGTAAAAAAATACAGAATAGCGTCGTCTAATTACGAGTGAAGCCTGTAAATGGCCGCCCACGATAAATGAGTGCGTGCCTGGAGAGTTGCCATATAAAACATAAATTTGACCCCTTTATTTCGACCTAGCCAATTATGTTTTAGTTAATTATGAATAACCAAATAACTTTACCACACATCGTCCCGTGGTGGCGTAAGTATCAGTGGGAAATTGAAATGGATGATGGTCAGGAACATTTTCCTGATAACAATTCAAATAATTAAAAAAATGCGCTTACCAACCCGCCTGCCTATCGAGATCACTATGGCAAAATCATAGGTTGACATATATACGTGGTCGAGCCATGCTGCGGCTATATTAGTAGTATAGTTGTAGCACGAAGGGGTCGGCTCAACCGGGGAAGGACCACACTCTCATAGAATACCAGCGTAAAATAGCAGCTTAACGCTGCTGTGCTTCGTATGGTGAGTGTAGAGAACCGGAGACCCTTTTTACTGGAAATGAGGCATTCCATCTTAGTCATACCATCAGGTGGACTGTGTGCTCGTTTGTCACCCTTATCCTGTAAAAAAATGTATATAGATAGAAGATTCTTTATCGCACTCAAGCAACAAAAAATTGGTACAAAAGTGAATTTAATGCAAAGAAGACAATCTCTGCCAGCTAACCTTTTAGTGTGATGAGAGCTTTGGGAATTTACTATAATTATTATAGGCTGTCAATGGAATGGAAATAGGGCAAATTTGTATCAAAGTCCGTTTCTTATTACCATATTCTTGAGTCAAACTCAGTTTTTTATTAATACATTCTTTGAAGTTGGTTGTATTAGTAAGAACTAGAGATAATATGATAATCACCGAAAAATACCGATTCTGATTGTAACGCGGTATTTGTTTTTAGTTTTTTCGTAGCGTCGTCGCTCTGAATGTTTACTAGTTTGCCAATGCAATCGGAAGCGGTACATAATCAACAATATTCGGTTTATTGTTTCCTACAGATGTATATTATTTTGTAAGATCTGTTCTACACATTTTTGAAAATGTTTCCTTATATTTATTTTTTCTTTAGATAAACGATTTTTATTTTTACTATTGAAATACAACATTATAAAAATTCTTTAATCTTCTAGTTTTCTCTTAGAATATGCCGATATGCACATTAAAATTGTTTAAGGAAACTTTAGCACAATGTATCTCACATTAACAGTGTAGCGGCGGTGTAAGAATATCCACCACCCCATACCGTCCCGTAGGTATCGTAAGAGGCGACAGTGGAAATACCAAAACAGGAGATGGACAGATGCATATTCCTGATAACAACTTAAAGTTATAATTAACTGCGGTTGCCAACCCGCCTGCCAAGCGTGGATACTACAGCACAATCCGCCCCCTTCCCCCTAAGGCCCCCTGAAATCTTAGGGGTGGCCTATGTTCAGCAAGGACTTTTATAGGCTGTGATGGATGGATGAGTGAAAATGGAGAAACTTGCTTGTATGATTTATATAATATAAGTTTTGTATTAAGCGTGGGAGGGCAGCGCTATAGCTATGCGATCATTACACTTCCAATGGGTCAGCTTTTAACTCAGCACCACGCTCTCACTTATAACCAGCGTAAAACATCGGCGCTACCTTGCTATATTTCGTGATATTATACCCAAATATGACACAGCTGGCAGGAGCAAATCAAATGGTAGCTAGCTTTAACTTTGAACTTTTTTGTAATATAGTAAGGATGACAAAAGGGCACGCAAACCACCTGATGGTAAGTGGATGCCCATAGACATCACATCTATCTTCGATAAATAATCAAAATGCAGATGGGTTGTCAATCCCGTGGATTAAAATGGAATGGTTCGTTTTCAGTAAAAATCGTCTCCGGTTGTCTATACTCATCATACGAAACACGAAATAGTAGCTTAATAATGCATTAAGCTGCTATTTTACGCTAGTTTTTTTTGTGAGAGCGTAATTCTTCTTCGGAAAAGCTGACCTTTCCGATAAATAAAAATATGTAAATAGTGTTTCACCTAGTATTTTCAAGAAAAAACCTTTTTATATTAGGTAAAATATTTCAGTTCTAGAATTATGTTCTTGGACTGAAATATTTCCGCTGCGTGCTTCAACAACGTACATTTCGACGCGTTCATTTGCATTAATGTGATATATTGTGAACAAACATTCACATACAAATGTGAAATTTTCTTTATTTTAATACAAATAGTAGAAAACGTTACTTAAAAATCGAAAATAATTGTACGTGGAATAAAAAACTAACTGTTATTGTTGTTTTTTACTATTGTAGTGATATCTTTATCGACGTAGTGTATACATTTAGTACGATATTAAAAAGAACGTCACGTTTTCCTATAACGTTTCACCATCGGGCTGCATAAGTATACTACTATTTAACCTTCTTATGCAAAATATAAAATAAAAGTGGAATAATATGTCCGAAAGAAGTTACACTTCGTACATGTGTAACAATTATACGCACAACTTCTTTTTAAATAACTAGTAACATTAGATTTTCTATTATGTATATAATAATTATATAAATAAATATAATAATTGAAATAAGATGGAAAGTTACCTTTAAAAATTTTGAGTTATATCTTCACGAACGTTTTGGCTTCAGGAACGACCAACATACAAAATTTGAATCACATAGTTTTACCACTTTTTCAACTGAAGATAATAAACGAAAAAATTAGTACAATTTTAAAGTTTTAAAAAATAACCAAAATTACTTTTAATAAGTTTTTCAGGGACGGTTTTCAGTTCACATTTTATAAAAAATTATTCATATATAAGTTAATTTTATATATAAGTATATACGTAAATAAAAACTGTTGACTAGTTTTCAAATCTATATATTATATTAGATGCTAACCAAAAAATATTTACTTCACATACATCATACAGGTCCCTTTAAATTACAATACTCGTACGTTATTTGTTGTTTCTATAACATCGAAAATCAGTTACTTTCTCATTGTTTAATTTTGTTTAAATACAATTAAAAATAAACTCTGCACGTAATGTTTACACGAATTCAATGGGACGTTGCTGATAAGGCGTCTACACGCAACGATCTCGCGCACCTGACTGGCGAGCTCGGGGCGAGATTACAAAATAATGTATAGATGTGGTCCGATCCAACGAACTGACAGAGGTTCGCCATGATGTTGCAACAAGATTTTACCTATATTGACTTATCACAAGTCACAACGTTTTGAACAATTTTTTTTTATAGGATAGGGTGACAAACCAGCACACAGCCACCTGATAGTGATTGGTTGCTGCGACCCATAGACATCTACATCTATCCTCAATAGAGAATCAAAATGCAGATGCGTTGTCACCCGTGAGGACTAAGATGGAATGCCTCTTTTCCAGTACAAAAGGCTCCAGTTAGAGAACGGGAGCCCCTTACGAAATACAGCAGCATTAAGCTGCTATTTTACGCTGGTATTCTGTGAGAGTGTGGTCCTTCCCCGGTCTATACTACTAATATGGCTGCAGCATGGCTTTACCACGTATAAAAAATCCACATGAATAGCTTCTAAAGACGGTACTAATATATAGTTCACGAAGAATTACGAATACTGCCCCTATTTTAGAAGCAATTATTTGGAGATTACATTTTTTTTGCTTTTGAATTCTATTTTGAGATTTTATTATTTTATCCTCTTAAGTGATCTAAGGGGTATCACAAGTTCATAGTAGACTAGAATGTTGTTTAAATAGATACATAAATATTTGATAATCTACAAAATTATAGTTTAAATATCATTACATCTAATTAACGTTTTTAAGGTGGTAGAGTCATGCTTCAGCTATATTAGTAGAGTAGATGTAGCACGAATGGGTTGGATCGACCGGGGAAGGACCACGCCCTCATAGAATACCAGCGTTAAATGGCAGATTGACACTGCTGTGCTTCGTATGGTGAGTGTAGAGAACCGGAGACACATTTTACTGGGAAAGAGACATTCCTTCTTAGACCTCACAGGTGATGACGCATCTGCATTTTGATTTTTATTGAGGATAACCACTTAGCATGGGGTGGACTGTGTGCTCGTTTATCACCCTATCCTATAAAAAAAAACTAAGTAACTTACAAATGCTAGTTGTAGAGACTGGTAACAACACTAGGATTCCCTGCCCTACAGCCACCAGGCCTCCACCACCGGATCTCTATTTTCAAATAGTACTTCAGCTTTTATTTTCCACCCTTAGGATGGAATTATTTATTAAATTTAATTAATTATATACCTTAATTCGAGAATTTTAATTTGAGGATGAAATGTAGATGTATATGTGCCACAGTGCCCACTCATCATCAGGTAGACTGTGTGATCGATTGTCACTTGACACACAGTTAAGCTATTATTAACAATTAACGTAAATCGAAAGAGTGAAATATTTAATCAATTTTCAGCTGCGGCTTCATCGTCCCTTATCAGACAGGATCGGAGTTAAACACTGGTTTAAAATTGTTAAAAGAAATATATTTTTACGTGGTAGAGTCATGCTGCAAGAATATTATGGTTTTAGCACGAATGGGTTGGCTCGACCGGTGAAGAACCACGGACTTAGAGTAAACGTGGAGAACCGTAGACCCTATTTACTGGAAACGAGGCATACCATCTTAATCCTGCTTATTTGTTACCCTTATTTTAAAAAATAAAAATAAAAAACTACTAACTAGGTATTAAATATTTATTTAGGATATTGAAAACGTGATGGAAAAGCGTGCTGGATTTCTATTTGCTGAGTGGTTTATCTTGGCTTTAATACCTAGTCTTTTTTTGACGAAAATGAGAGTGTCGTTTTTGTCTGTGCTGTTTTTTATTCTTTTGAGTGGATTAAATAATATCACCATCTCAATGCGTTCTAAATAGTTGCATAAAAACTGTATTCCTATTATAACACCCTAAGGGGTAAATTAGTGTTCACACTGAACTATAACTTATCTATATATTCTATATAGTTGCTACTGCATCGTGGAGGAAGTACGAGGCAGTAAGCATACATATATAAACTAGGACAAGCATTCAGACCCGGAACAATTGTTTTAAGGCTATAATACTTTTTCCGTGCGAGATTTAAACCAGCGATCCTCAGCGCTGTAAATCTTGCTAAACCAATGTGCCGCGGAGCCATCAATTTAATAGAAAAAGAATCATCAAAATCGGTTCACGAGTGACAAAGATATCATACATACCGAAAATAAACATACAGTAGTTATTGTAAAACTCTTCCTTGATTTAAGATCGACTGAAATGCAGGTAGCTTTGTATAAGAAATATAATTTTTAATTAATATAATTTAATATCGATATGGTAGTTAATTGTTATTCAGATATTTTTATAAATATAAAAGAAAAATATAAGAAAGCGAAGGACAAGCCAAAGAGGACAAGGAGCGCGTAGTTTCTTTCTTTGCACTTCCCTTCTCTAATACACTCGCTTATCCACATGCATTTCCGCAACAATACGCTCTGCCCAGCCAAAGAAGACCAATGCAACTTCCATCTATACTAAACTGAACTACTAATGCCTAACTACTGAAGCTAAAATATTTAAAACATCACGAAATAATTTTTCTGTGATAGTTCGCTACCGTTCGCTACCGCTAACCGTGTAGTGGCGGTTAAGAATATCCACTACCCCATATCTTCTCGTGGGTGTCGTAAAAGGCGACAAAGGGAACAGGTAGGAGATGGGCAGCAGCATCTTCCTGATAATAGCCAAAATAACAATAAAAAACTGCGGTTGCCAACCCGCTCGCCAAGCGTGGCAACTATGGCAATATACTTCCCATGAGCAATGACAATAATAAACGGCCCCCAGTCCCCGGCGGCCCCGCTATTCCTGGATACGGTGGCGACCATGGTAACGGCGGGGCAGGGGGTGCTAAGAATCTCCGGTGGAGGTTCGGTTGCCACCTACGACGACTCGACCTGGCAACATACAACGCACGCACCCTGAGGACTGACGAGAAGATTGTGGAGCTGGAAGAAGAGATAGACAAGTTACGCTGGCATATTATAGGATTATCCGAAGTCCGAAGAGAGGGGGAGGACACGGTAATCCTCGAATCCGGCAACTTGCTCTATTACCGGGAGGGCGACCATCTGTCCCAAGGAGGTGTCGGATTTATCGTCCACAAGTCTCTCGTTAACAACATTGTAAAGATTGAGAGTGTGTCGACGAGGGTTGCGTACCTTATACTCAGAATCACCAAACGGTATTCGCTGAAGGTCATACAGGTTTACGCACCAACCTCGGCACACCCCGATCAGGAGGTGGAGGAAATGTATGAAGATATCTCTAGAGCCATGCATTCCTCCAAAACCCAATATACGGTGTTAATGGGAGACTTCAATGCAAAACTAGGCACAAGAGAGAACGGTGAGCTGAAAGTAGAGAAATTTGGAATAGGGCAACGGAACCCAAGGGGCCAGCAGCTGGCCGACTTCATGGAGAAAGAGGGACTCTTTATGATGAACTCTTTCTTCCAGAAGCGGCCCCACAGGAAGTGGACCTGGACGAGCCCCGACGGTTCGACAAAAAATGAGATTGACTTCATTATGACGACCAGACGACAACTGTTCAGTGATGTCTCAGTGATCGCGAGGGTGAAAACCGGCAGCGATCACCGAATGGTTAGAGGCACACTGAACCTAAACGTTAAGTTGGAGAGGTCTCGTCTAATGAAGTCAACGCTCCGTCCCCCTCGTGCTCTAATCCAAAGTCCCGAAACCTTTCAGCTCGAGTTACAAAACCGTTTTCAGTGCCTAGAAGACTGCAATGAAGTGGACGATTTGAATGACAAGCTCGTGGAAACTGTCCATGCGGTCGGAGCTAAGTTCTCCAAGACCCGCCGCAGAAGAACACAAAAACTCTCCGATCACACTCTTAATCTCATGGCTGTTAGACGGAAGATGAAGCTACATTCTTCAACAGATTTAACAGCATACAGGCAACTGAACAGACAGATCTCAAAATGCATGCGGCGGGACTTACGCAAATTCAATACAGCTCGTATTGAAGAAGCGATCGAGCGGAACCGAGGCTCCAAAGTCTTTGCCAGAGATCTGTCTGCCAGAAAGCGCCAACTGTCAAAGCTGAAGACAGAATGTGGCAGCATCGTTTCCGGGGCACCTGAGATTTTGAGTGAGATTGAGAGGTTCTAGGGGCAGCTGTACACGTCATCGTTGGAGCCGCACGCAAGTGTGAGTAACGATCCAAGAGCGAGTCTTATCCGACATTATTCCGATGATATCCCGGACGTCAGTCTGAGCGAGATTAGAATGGCTCTCCAGCACCTTAAAAACGGCAAGGCCCCAGGCGAGGATGGAATTACAGCGGAGCTTCTGAAAGCGGGTGGAAAACCGGTACTTGAAGTCCTTCAGAAGCTCTTTAATTCCGTCCTCCATGGTGGCATTACACCGGAGGCGTGGAGCAGAAGTGCGGTGGTCTTGTACTTCAAGAAAGGCGACAACGCTCTCTTGAAGAACTACAGACCGATTTCCCTTCTGAGCCGCGTCTACGTGCTGTTTTCGAGAGTCATTACGAATCGTCTCGCGCGCAAACTTGACGACTTCCAGCCTCCCGAACAAGCCGGTTTCCGAAAAGGCTTTAGCACCATAGACCACATACATACCCTTCGGCAAATTGTACAGAAGTCCGAGGAGTACAATTTGCCACTATGTCTGGCGTATGTGGACTATGAGAAAGCCTTTGATTCCGTCGAAATTTGGGCGGTGCTGCAGTCCCTTCAGCGATGCCAAGTTGACTGTCGGTATATCGAAGTGTTGAAGTGCTTGTACAGTAGGGCTACGATGGCTATCCGAGTACAGAACCAGAGTACGAAACCTATACAATTGCAGAAAGGTGTAAGACAGGGTGACGTCATATCCCCGAAACTCTTTACCGCTGCATTGGAAGATGTTTTCAAGCTTCTGGACTGGAAAGGATACGGTATCAACATCAATGGCGAGTACATCACTCACCTTCGATTTGCCGACGATATAGTCCTTATGGCAGAATCGCTGGAGGACCTAAGCACTATGCTCAATGACCTCAATAGTGTTTCCCAACGGATAGGTCTTAAGATGAACATGGACAAAACAAAGATCATGTTTAATGTCCATATCACACCTATGCCGGTAGTTGTTGGGAACACTAAGCTCGAAGTTGTTGACGAGTATGTTTACCTGGGACAAATAGTCCGACTAGGTAAGTCCAACTTCGACCGAGAGGTCAATCGACGGATTCAACTCGGTTGGGTAGCGTTCGGGAAATTACGGCACATCTTCTCGTCAGGTATACCTCAAAACTTGAAAACGAGACTGTACACCCAGTGCGTGTTGCCAGTGATGACATACGGAACTGAGACGTGGTCCTTCACTGCTGGCCGGATGAGGAAGCTCAAGGTCGCTCAGCGAGCTATGGAGAGGGCTATGCTCGGAGTTTCTCTGCGTGATAAACTCAGAAATGAGGATATCCGCAGTAGAACTAGAGTGACCGACATAGCCCAACGGATTAGTAAGCTGAAGTGGCAATGGGCCGGCCATATAGCTCGAAGAACCGACAACTGATGGGGAAGAAAGGTTCTCGAGTGGCAGCCTCGTACCGGCAGGCGAAGTGTAGGGCGTCCCCCCACTAGATGGAGTGACGACCTGGTAAGATATGCAGGAAGTCGATGGATGCAGGTGGCTCAGGACCGTGCTTTGTGGCATTCTTTGGGGGAGGCCTATGTTCAGCAGTGGACTTGTGAAGGGCTGTAATGATGATGATGAATGATGAGTTCGCTATCCAAAACGTGCATTAAAAATCTTCGCTTCAAAAATATCGTCTCATAAACACTAGTTTTGCTATAATATATGTATATCTACCACTTCAACGTGGTAGAGCCATGCTGCAGCTATAGTATGGTTGTAGTACGAATGGGTTGGCACTAACGGAGTAGGACCACGCTTTCACAGAATACCAGCGTATAATGTTTAGTGTAGAGAACCAGAGAACCTTTTTACTGGAAACTAGGCATTCCATCTTGGTCCTCAGGTGTGACAGCGAATGTGCATTTTGATTCTTAATTGGGGATAAATGTAGATGTCTATAGGCCTCAGCATCCACTTACCATCAGGTGGTCTGTGTGCTCGTTTGTCACCCATATTCTATAAAAAAAATTACATCATGAGGAATATTGAACCGGAAGACTTAAGACAAAAGTCGTTAACCACTGCGTGTTGCATCCGTAAAGAGTGATGAATTCTGGAACTAAAAGGTGGTCCTTTACAGCTGGCCATATCAGAAAGCTCAAAGTCATGAACCGTGCAATTTATTCCCGCGGAATTCCTCTGCGGGATAAAATCCGTAACAAGAATATTCACAGATTAACAAAATTAACTGACATGGACCTGAAGTGGCTATGGACCATTCATATAGCTCGAAAAACTGGCAATCGATGGTTGAAAAAGATTCTCGAATGACCTCCTCGTGATTTGCGTATTGTTATGTGGCCTTGCTAATAGATGAGGTGACTACCTGATAAAATAACAAGGTAATCGATAGTTTCAGAAGACTCAGGACCGTACTTCGTAGCAAGGGTAAGTCTATCTTCAGCAGTGGATTTGCAGCCTATTTACGTCCCATTGCTGGGCTGGGCGTCTCATTTCTGACAGGGTTTTTGGGCAAGGAAATATCCGCCGCGCTGCCCCAATGCATGTTGGCGTATTTCACATGTCTTCGAAATATTTATTTTCTTATTTCTTAGGCATACAGGTTTCCTCACGATGTTTTCCTTCACCGCTGAGCACGTGGTAGATCAGCACTTAAAATTGCAATTAATAATTTCATTGGTGCCGGCGGGGATCGAACCCGGGTTACTCGAGTACTGTAAAGCTTACAGCAAGTGCTAACCATCTAAGCTACCACGGTTACAAGGAAGTGATATTACATTATTACAGAGTCTCATTTCTTGAACATTAAAATATTATTTAGCAGCTCAAAACATAAAAATATAGTAAATTTATAAGATAAAAGATGGAAGAATATAAAAAAGGAATAACTAATAAATATCAGCTTTCCATAAGTGGTGATAACGTTTAACGATATATTGTTACAAATGAAAGGATATTGAGTTGTAAAATTCTAATAAGAAATGTTATGTCCTACTCGTATTCCAATAATAATAAAAATGCAAATTGATCGATTACTTTATAAAGATACGCCAGTGTAGTGGAGGACAATGACAACTCTTTTTCATTAGGATATAATAATATAAGCAATGGCTACATTATGTAATAGTAATTTGAAGATAACTTTTGTTTTATGTCCCATATATATATATATATATATATATATATATATATATATATATATATATATGATTCTTCTGTATGTATATGTGTCACTGAATTTGTCCTAAACGGCTTGACCAATTCGATGAAATTTTTTGTGTGTCTCTGGATGGTCAAGATTTATAATCGAACCTGGTATGTAGCGCTGTTGTGAAGATCCGGAAATCACCCGTGCGATGCCGGGGCGGATGGCTAGTTTATTTATTATTTACTTTATTGGATTTCTCTACACTCACCATCCAAAACACATCAGCGTTAAGCTATTTATTATAGTTTATTATTTACTTTATTGGATACAAAACACAAACAAAAGATATAAAAGAATCATTCAAAGAAAAATAAACATAGATAATATTACAATTGTTTCTTGCGTACATGATTGGAATAATAAATTATTACTACTTAATATTGTCTGCACAACAATCAAGGTAACAAGTATATACTCAAATATAAAGAAAACAATCATCTTAAAACTAAAATGTACAACAATAAATATCCTTATATATCTAATTCACAATATTTACTAAAATATACTTTAATTGAGTTTTCAAGGCCGAATTGGAGATACAGAACATCTCGAGGTTACATACATTTTATTGTCGAGTACACACATTCTGTGTACTGATGCTCTTTTACCAATGTTGGTCTTGGTTTTGGTATATGAAACAAATTTTTGGTCGTGTTTATAATATATTGCAAATAGGTTAACTGAAAGGAGGTTATAATTTTTTGCCGTGTTGTGGTTTCGTAAGACTGTCCAATACTTAGATTATCCTATATCGTGAGAGGAGACAGCGAGAAATTAAACTGGAAATGGGCTGCAGCATTTTCTTGATAACAACTTAAAGTATAAAACAATGCGGTTGCAATCCATCTGCTAAGGGTGGTGATCTCCTATGGGCAAACATTAGGGGAGGCCTATGTTCAGCAGTGGACTTTAATAGGCTGTGACGGTAACTGTAATTTATTTTAAGATCATGCACTAGCTGGTCGTTGAAGTAACTAGGCTCCGACCAAATCTAATCACAGCAAAAACAGCGCAGCAGGTTCATGCCGCACTACGCATAGTTATAAATCTATTATTTGTTATTATGTAAATTTAAATTAGTATTTGATAGATAATGAGGGTAAATAACGAGCACACAGTTCACCTGATGGTAAGCGGATGCTGTGAGAGCGTGGCCATTCCCCGGTCGAGTCGATCCATTCGCGACAAGCATAATATAGCCACAGCGAGGCTCTACGACTTTAAAATGTGGTTTGTTAGATTAATAACTATTATGGTTATAGTTTATTAAAAATGACAAACATTACAATTATTAATGCTTGGTCTTTAGAAATTTTAGAAGTTAGAAGTATTATCGCTTTAATCCTTGAAATTCTATATTGATTTAATACAGTAACTTCTCTCTTGTACGAGACCGATAATCGGGTCAAAGGATCGGAAAATTAAGCTTAAACTAGAAGACGTGCTCTACAACGAGTTGGAAACGGTTGTATTACTTTGTAAGTTCTGGCGCATATATATATATATATGTTGGGCTTATAAATCAGAGTTTAAATAGTGTGCATCTCTCGAAATTTAAATTACTTGTTTTGTATTTAAATTTCTTTAATATATTTGATTATCTGAAATAACTTTTCATCATTCTCGTTGATGTTAAAGTTGTAATTACAGACAAGACTTTTTTTTATGAAATGGGTGATAAATGAGCATAAAAACCACCTGATGGTAAGTGGATACTATAGCCCATAGAAATCTATTTTCGATTAAGAATCGAAATAACAACCTTGTAACCTATGCGAACTAAGATTTCATGTCTCGTTTTCAATAAAAATATTCTCTATACTCACTTTATAAAATACTGCAGGGTCAAAACTGCTACTTTACGCTAGTATTCTGTGGAAGCGTGGTCTTTCAAGCCGATTCATTCGTGGTACAATTATGACAAAGCTGCAGCTCGGCTTTACCATATTCTTATGTGGTAAAGCCGTGCTGCAGCTTTGTTATAATACAGCCTCCTTATAAAAAAGAACAATTTACATTGGTTCAAACGTTTTTGTGAAATCGAAAAAGCCATAATGTATGAGCTATATGAATTTTAGAAGAAATTTTACGTGCTAGAACCATGCTGCAAGCATGGTTCTAGCACGTAAAATTTCTTCTTAATTGTAGCTGATGATGCAACTGCAGCCGTCTTTGATTAAAGTTGGTATTAAACAACAGCTACCAAATCGATTTACCACCTAATGAACTGTTCGCATGTTTGTCACTTAATAGTAGTTGTACGATAATAGTTCACTACTCGATACACTTTCTAATCGATCAGATAATTGGCCGACAATATAACAGTAAGCGATCACAATTACTAGTGTCACGCAGGGAAGGAAATTGCAACCTTGCTAATATTCTAGGAATTTTGAAATGTGGCAATCCTTACATGTTAATTCGATTTCAGATAGACGGCACGAGGAAATTCTTGATATTTTTAGAACGCAAGATATATAGATCTCTACTGCTTTTTGTCTATCTATGTAGATAATATATATCTTTATATATAAAAATTACGTGGCACGTTGTTTGTCCGCGATGAACTCCTAAGCTACTGAACTGATTTCAATGAAATTTGCACACTCTGTGCAGTTTGGTCCAACTTGAGAGATAAGTAATAACTTATCTTTATCATAAGTATGTAAATTATGATTGACACAATATATATATATATATATATATATATATATATATATATATATATATATATATATATATATATATGTATATAGATATATTTACGTGTAGTCACAAAAATGTATTTCAATGTCTGAGTGTATGTATGTATTGTGTGTGTGTGTGTGTGTGTGTGTGTGTGTGTGTGTGTGTGTGTGTGTGTGGTGTGGTGTGTGTGGTGTGTGTGTGTGTGTGTGTGTGTGTGTGTGTGTGTGTGTGTGTGTGTGTGTGTGTGTGTGTGTGTGTGGGTGTGGGTGTGTGGGTGGGTGTGAGCGTGATTGCATGGATGTGTGCGTATGTGTGTATGATTTTTAATCCAAATATCCAACACCTAGATAAATTTATCATTTAAGAATAGATAGAATATATAGCCGTGGTAGCTCAGATGGTTATCGCTCGCTGTAAGTACTCGAGCCACCCGGCTTCAATCCCCGCCGGCACCAATGAAATTGTTAATTGCAATTTTAAGTTCTGATTTACCACGTGCTCGGCGGTGAAGGAAAACATCGTGACGAAACCTGAATGTCTGAGAAAAAAGAAAAAATATTTCGAAGATATGTGAAGTTCGCCAGCGAAGGCCGAGTCCAACAGTGGGACGTAAATAGACTGCAACTTTTTCCTTTTTTTTTTGTTTTTGCTATGGTAACCCTGGTGACAAATAGTTAAATATTTGCGCTCCCAAATAATTTCGTAAAAATAAATATTGTAATTCATAATTTCTACCTCAAATTTAAGTTATTGTTGTTAATTCTGAACAAATTGTATTGTGTAATAAATACAAGTGGTATATATTTAAACAAATAAATTGTTTTATTGATAACTTAATTTGAGTTCTGTAATTAGAGTCCTACAATTGGATATTTGCTCACTCTGTTCCCTTGATTTTCCATTTTTGTTTTCTTTTACTATTTAAAATACATAGTAAAATGAATATTCGCAACGCCAAAACGCGCCAGATGGAGAACCAACTACATCTTGCGCTCCAAGAACTGAGGGCTTCCAGGGAGCAGTGTGAGCTGTTACTTAAAGAAAGGGGTGACAACGAAAAGGAAATAATAAGTATAATTTCGAAAAATACACAGTTGAAAAGTGATATGGTTAAGATACATAGAGAATATACAGATATTTTAAAGGAAGGGGATCAGCTCCAGGGGACAGTCGATCAGTTTGACCGATGCAGCAAAGAATATGAGGAAACCGTCAGATTAATTGCTGCATTGAAAAGCAAGAGTTAATTAGTAATATTAAATTATATTCAATTGAGGTGGAAAACATGAAAAATTGTTATGAGACTGAAATAGTGTGTCTTAATTCAGAAATTTTATCACTTCAAACCTCATTACAAATTATGTTAAATAAACATAAATCTGCAGGTAATGAGATAAAAGAATACATACTGGCTATGGATAATCTAGTAAATTCATGCAAATATAACGAGGAATGTTTTAAATCCTTATTAAAAAATCAAAATGAATATCAGCGCTCAATGCCAGGTTCTTTAGGGACAGTGTGTGTTAATAATATGACAAGCAGTATTAATTCATTTTCTTTACCTTGACTCTATGATAGTGCCATAACAAAGCAGATAAAATTAAAAAGTAAATCATGTAATGAAAAAAAGAATGTAATTGTGTATTGTGATGACATAGGCAAAACCTTGGGTAAACCATTGAATAACTGTATAAAAAGGCAACAGATAAGTAATTACTGCATGCCTGGAGCATCATTCAGTGATATTATGAAAAAAAAATTAACTAGTAAATTTAACCCTAATAGTATTTATGTTAGTTTAATAATTTTTGTTAGAAAAAGAGGCAATATCAACAAGAATCAATTCATCATCATCATCATTACAGACCTTCACAAGTCCACTGCTGAACATAGGCCTGTCCCAAGGAATGCCACAAAACACGGTCCTGAGCCACCTGCATCCATCGACTTCCTGCATATCTTACCAGGTCGTCACTCCATCTAGTGGGGGGACGCCCAACACTTCGCCTGCCGGTGCGAGGCTGCCACTCAAGAACGTTTCTTCCCCATCGGTTGTCGGTTCTTCGAGCTATATGGCCGGCCCATTGCCACTTCAGCTTACTAATCCGTTGGGCTATGTCGGTCTCTCTGGTTCTACTGCGAATATCCTCATTTCTGAGTTTATCAAGCAGAGAAACTCCGAGCATAGCCCTCTCCATAGCTCGCTGAGCGACCTTGAGCTTCTTCATCCGGCCAACAATGAAGGACCACGTCTCAGTTCCGTATGTCATCACTGGCAACACGCACTGGTTGTACAGTCTCGTTTTCAAGTTTTCAGGTATACCTGACGAGAAGATGTGCTGTAATTTCCCGAACGCTGCCCAACCGAGTTGAAACCGTCGATTGACCTCTCGGTCGAAGTTGGACTTACCTAGTCGGACTATTTGTCCCAGGTTAACATACTTGTCAACAACATCGAGCTTAGTGCTCCCAACAACTACCGGCATAGGTGTGACATGGATATTAAACATGATCCTTGTTTTGTCCATGTTCATCTTAAGACCTATCCGTTAGGAAGCACTATTGAGGTCATTGAGCATAGTGCTTAGGTCCTCCAGCGATTCTGCCATAAGGACTATATCGTCAGCAAATCGAAGGTGAGTGATGTATTCGCCATTGATGTTGATACCGTATCCTTTCCAGTCCAGAAGCTTGAAAATGTCTTCCAATGCAGCGGTGAAGAGTTTCGGGGATATAACGTTACCCTGTCTTACACCTGTCTGCAATTGAAAAGGTTTCGTACTCTGGTTCTGTACTTGGATAGCCATCGTAGCCCTACTGTACAAGCACTTCAGCACTTCGATATACCGACAGTCTACTTGGCACCGCTGAAGGGACTGCAGCACTGCCCAAATTTCGACGGAATCAAAGGCTTTCTCATAGTCCACATACGCCAAACATAGTGGCAAATTGTACTCCTCTGACTTTTGTAAAATTTGCTTAGGGTATGTATGTGGTCTATGGTGCTAAAGCCTTTTTGGAAACCGGCTTGTTTGGGAGGATGAAAGTAGTCAAGTCTGCGCGCGAGACGATTCGTAATGACATTTACAGCGGTGTTTGAGAAATGTTTCACTGATATTCCTATCTTGACAACAGAGTCATTGAATACTTCTCCAACTGTCACCGAGTCATTACTTAAACAGAATGTTAATACCTGTTTGAAAAAGTATTACCGCATAATATTGTAAAATACTTCAAAACCATTGATGTAAAGAAAACTGCAGATTTGTGAGGGATTTTAGAGACGTAACAGTGATTGCGTTCATTCACTTTAATAAGAATAAGGATGTTCATATCTTAAACACTAGGAACAAACATAAGCTTGTAATGCCAGTTACTAGACTCCACAGAATTAGTAATTCATTTATGGGGCAATTTATACGCTTTAACAACAAAATCCCAGAACATGTTTAAAGTTTGTCAATAAACAAGTTTAAAAGTTTTATTAAAGAAAAACTACAAAAGGGGTTATTAAAATATCAAGGAATATATGAATGAAAATAATCCCTGGGAATAAGGTGATCGCCATCATGCTGGTTCTATGAAAATTCAGGTAAAAAACAGTCTCATCACGATATCTCTGGAGCGATAAAGCCTAAAGACTTGAAATTTGGTAAGATTATTTCTTAGGATTATTCCATTGGTAAGATATGGTTCTATACGATTTGGATTCACGATTAGAGCCGATAGGTGGCACTGTTGTCGATATCCAGAAATCAACTGTGCGAAGCCGGAGCGGATCGATTACAGGACATTTTGCATAAATAATTAATTTTTCATTGGTGCGACCATTCTAATTTATCCTATAATATATTGTATTATATAATTCTACCGTCCGTGTGTATGTGACTGTCTTTTTTTAAATGAATGGCCCGATTTCGGTGAGATTTTGTGTGTGTGAGTGATTCAGTTGATTACAGAAGGGTTTAGATCCACAATGGAATCCGATAAGTGGCGCTGTTATCAAGATATAGAAATCACCCGTGCGAAGCCAGGGTTTATATGTTAAGTCCTCCCTACCTTATAGAATGTTTCCGATTTCTCAGCTTCAGTCCAGAGAAAACCTCTGGGATATTGTATTGTTTATCTTATGAGTTACGTTGGCACTACATAATCGTATTTATAAAAACGTAGATGTTTGTAGAGGTATTGAGATCGATCCCAGGTACTTTAAGCTATTATATTTTTCTTAAATAATGGTAATCTGTGTAATTATAGCCCTTATAGTTTAAGCGTACATCATAATTTTTCGAAAAACTCGGATGGCAAAATAATTAAATAATTTTATTCATTATGGCGGATTTACACAGGGACAGTAACTGGCTCCAAATTCGAGGCAAGTCAGTGCGGAACCACTACTGGCATAATGTAAATTGATTTGTAGCCAGTAAAGCACTATCGCGCCAATGTAGAATTCAATATTCCTGCTTGAATATTTTAAAGTCAGTCCACACCCTCCGCCACCCGCTTCAGTGCTATTAACCTTGTCCAAATGACCAAGTCAGTGCTTGGTTAGTAGCTGGCGTAGTATTGTAGGGTAACGTTGCGTGGTATCATAAAATAATAAAATATTATATAGATTAGTAAGTAAGGGTACATTAACGCAGTTTTATATTAGTAATTTATACTGAAAACATGCACGATACATTTATTTCTATTAATTATATAATTTATACTCATCAAAATACATTACATAGTGACGGAAACGTAAACAAGCGTTTAAGTTTACATGACTACGTTATGTAGTTCCTTGGGATTTTACCCCACCGAGCCTAATCACATGACTGCCTCGAGCAGCAGTTCTTTGGGATTTTATTGGACTGAACCTGCTGAGATGCATGCCTCAAGCAACGGGTCTTTGCAATTTTATCCCCCCGACCGAATTTCGATTTATCCTAGATGTGTACACCCTAAGCAAGTAATCATTTTATCCGCCAATAACAGAACCTTGAATAACGATGAAGTTGATTAACTCAATTGATTTAACAACAAAGCAGAACCTCCAGTTTCTTTTTTGTCGTTTATCCATATTCTTATGTAGAGATGTTTTTTTACATATGTCTTCTTCTAAAACTTCCGTCAACTCTTTCAACAGCAGATACGAACATTTTCTCAACAAATATTTTAATCATTGTAAATACTGCCGTAATCCATTTTTGCCCACTGACTTCAATAACGTGCGAACACCCTAAAGAAGTTGCTGCGCCTACTGACTGCATGTAAATGATGCAAGTTAATCCTCGGTACCAGCATTGACGCCTGTTACTGACCCCGTGTAATGCAGCCTTTATTTATATCATCTCGTATATTGCTGTGTAGTAGCACGATTTTATCCCGTGGGTGACGTAAGAGACGACTAAACGAAACTTAAACAAGGGATGGCCAGCGGCATTTTCCTGATATAAGCTCAAAATAACAAAAAACAGAGATCGCAAACCCGCCTGCCAAGCCATTAGGCAATCTATGGGTGAGGCTTATATTCCGCAGTGGACTTTTGATCACCTATTTATCTCTTTATCCGTAAAGTTACATACAGCCTATATAGCTCCCAATCCTGACCACAGGCCTCCTCTTATTTCTGAGAGGGTTTTGGGCAAAGAAAAGTCCACCTCGCTGTCTCTCCCATGTGTATTGGCGAAGTTCACATATCTTCGAAATATTTTTTTCATATTTCTCAGACATGCAGCTTTCCTCACGATGTTTTCTTTCGCCGCCCAGTAAATGGTAAATCAGCACTTAAATTGCAATTAACAATTTCATTGATGCCGGCGGGGATCGAACCCGGGTTCCTCGGGCACGGAGAAATTTTACAGTGAGCGTTTAGCCCCTGAGCTTCCACGACTCATTATTTCACTGAAACAAATATAAACGTTAGCCTATAAATTACAATTTTTGACACAAGAAATTACAAACACTAACACACATGTATCTATTCTTTTCCGTCATAAAATGGAAAGATACATGTTGGCATTATTTGCTTATTAAGCTTTAAGAAGTGAATAACTAATTAAATATTTTATAATTTTTGTATAGAAAAGACTTATTAGAAATTTCTGTCGGAGTTGTTTTAAGCAACATTTAATATTTCATGTATTGGGTGAAAATAAATATATATCATCATCATTCTATTTGCGAATTCCATCTACCCCATATCACAGGGAAACTGAAACTGGAATGAGCATCAGCATTTTTATCATAACAACCGAAAATATTAAAATAAACTGCGGTTGCCATCCCGTTAATATTAGGCTATTTAAAGGGGCTGTAATGAATGAATTAGTGAATCACCATCATTTATAATAAACCTAGCAAGCTAACAGCATAGCATAGTGGCGAAGCAATTAGCTTTGTAGCGGTTTCTAACGGTTGCCGTTGAGCAATCAGTTTCAAAATAGGAGGTTCAGATGCCTGGGTGATCAGTAATCGATTGCTGAAAACAGAATTTGAAAATTCGAAACCTTTCTCGAGATAATCGTGGGACAGACGGACAGACGGACAGACGGACAGACATCGTGAAATCAATAAGTGACTTCGCAAGCTTCGCCACTTAATAATTCTGTAATTATTATAAAGGATGCTGAACACAGACCTAACAACATATGATTGCCTCATGGTAAAGGTTCTTGAAATTTTTATATATAAAATACATAGAAAAACTAATAAATTCGTAAAAGTTTAACAAGTAGATACTTATTAAATTTGTCTGCAAATAGAAGTTCAATATAATCAGAGTTACTGAAATAAGTGCTCTACATTCTAATATTCGTAGCCTCGAACTAAATTGGTTCTAAATTTATTCAAGTTTTTCACATATTTTCATTTGTTTATTTTTGCCTTAAAAGTTGAGTGACCTACGAATTTATTATGCACAGCATACATCACGCTTAGTTTTAAGCGTTTTTTTTTTATTGAAACGTTACCCCCACACTAGGATTTTTCCTGTATCGTGGAGGCAGTTTACAAACAAAAATTGCACAAGGACAAACATTCAGACCCGAAACAATTATTTGTAGGCCATACAAATACTTGTTCCTTGCGGGATTCGAACCCGCGGCCCCAGCCCAGCAACTAATTGCTAAGCCACTTAGGAATAGGCGTAAAATATTCGTTATTAATTAATTATGTTAGAGTTGAAGAAGCATATTACATCACATATTTCAAAGGTGGTTTTAAAGGCCGTGCTACAGCTATTTTAGTAGTATAGTTGTAGCACGAATGGGTCGGCTCGACCGGGGAAGGACCACGGTCTCATAGAATACCAGCGTAAAATAACACCTTAAGGCTGCTCTGTTTCGTATGGTGAGTGTAGAGAACCGGAGACGCCTTTTACTGGAAAAGTGGCATTCCTTCTTAGTCCTCACGGATGACAACGCATCTGCATTTTGATTCTTTATTGAGGATAGATGTAGATGTCTATGGGTCACACCAACCACTTATCATGAGGTGTACTGTGTGCTCACTTATCACCCTGTCCTATAAAAAAAAGTTTAGTTTTACAATGAGTCTAGTAGGAAATAGGTGTTTATTAATTAATCATGTTATAGCTGAAAAATAAAACAATAACTGGAAGGTATATCGCTGGTATTTACTTTCTTTTTTTTTAATTCTAGCGACCCGCCCTGGTTTCACCGGGGTAGGGTATATTAATGTGCCGTTATTTTGATTTAAGATAATTAGAAATCATTTGTTTTATTAATTTTTCTTTTTTTTATACCGTGCAAGATTTTCATATAAAATAAAGACAAGATAACTCCTAGCATAGCTCTTCATCTGTACATAAAGTTTTATTACAATCGGTTCATCCATTCTGAAGATTAGCCGGACAGACATACAGACTGACAGACAGTTTTTTAAATGAAGTTAATAGAAGCCGGTTATTTCAATATTACAGATACAAGCTTCAATTTTATTTCATATACATATAGTATAGATTTATAAAAATATGTTATATGATAATCAATACAGCTGATAACCGATACAACAGTACTACAGCTCGTACAGTATGGAACCGCTAGGAAGGACTACGCTCGCAAAGAATACCAGCGTGAAATTACTATTTAATGGTGCTGTGTTTCATGTGTCGAGTGCCAGAAACCGGAGATTCCTTTAACGGATAACACGGCATTCTATCAAAGTTCTGAGGCATGATAACGCATCTGAAATTTGGTTCTTAATCGAAAATTGATGAAAGTGTCTATAAACTACGGAATCCCATTACCATCAGGGACAGAGTGCGTACATAAGCTTAACAAACTCATTCGTCCTTACTTTCCTGTTTTAGAATTTACGTTTTTAAGCTATGATAAGAGATCCCCATCTCTTAATGTTATGTAAAATACTGAAACGAAAATTTGAATTTAAAGGAATGGAAGAACACATGTTTACTTCTGTCAAGGGATGCAACAGAAAATATAAAAAAGTAATACTTAATAGGAAAAAGAAAAAAGGGACTTAATACTAACCAGACCATAAATACAAGAATATACACCTGAAAAAAAACCTACCCTGGATCATAAAACTGCAAAATGAACCGGCCTCAGCCACTAGTTTTCAGTCCGGCCCATACCTCGAGGCAACTCTGAAATTGGCACACTTCTGAAGGTGACCTCAGCTGCCTTAACTAACAACAACTGCATTAACTAACTGCTAACTAGGTTCGAATGGTTAAGACTTTGAAGCATTCAGCATATTGTTGCTTACCAGCAGGTGGACAGTGTGCTTGTTTGTAACCTTTGAGTCATAAAGAGCTACTTTGATTCCTAGAACACGCGGTCGTCCAGCTGTTTATAATTTTTAATGCTTATAGAAAACTATAAAATTTTACTTTCGTTAGTGTTCCGTTACAAACTATTAAAAGTTAACTGCTCAACAAAGGCTTTCCCATAGATTGCCTCATAGGGGGAAGGGGGGGGGGGGGTTTGCCATAGTTGCCACGCTTGGCAGGCGGATTAG
Source organism: Parnassius mnemosyne (assembly GCA_963668995.1). Lineage (NCBI taxonomy): Eukaryota > Metazoa > Arthropoda > Insecta > Lepidoptera > Papilionidae > Parnassius > Parnassius mnemosyne. The sequence continues at coordinate 19,409,634 of CAVLGL010000091.1, forward strand.
CAACCGCAGTTTTTGTTTTTCATTTGTTATTATGAAGATGCTGCTGCCCATTTCTTGTATATTCCCACTGTCGCCCCTTACGAAACTCACGGGAGTATATGGGTAAGTTGATTTTCTAACGACTGAAAAGATTAAAATAATTTTCACATAACATCTTTAGAAGTTGATGCTAAGACATAGCTTAAAGTGTAATTAAGGCCTTTACTTCAGAAGCTGTAATGTGGAAGTTATTATTTTCTTTTTAGTTTTTTGAAACCGACTTTAGAGTAAGGAATATCACAAGCTCAATAAATAAATGGAATGAGGATTTTGATAAATTACGCTCCGCTTAAATATTGATTAAAAATGTTAAATAAACCCGGACATTGCCTTTACAATCAGCCCAAGTCGGCTAATGTTAGAGCGGAGGGCTGCGGATTTTAATTCAGTTGAGTGACCTATAGTGTTTGCAAGGGTAACATCTTGTTTGTTTTGCAAATTGAAATCGCTACGCTACGCCAAAGAGCCGTCATCGAAAAGAACAGCTGTTGCCATGGTGACTATCAATCGCCGAGACTCATATTGGTTACCTCACAGAATAACAGCGTAATATGTTGAGTGTAAAGAACTAGAGAACCTTTTTACTGGAAACGAGTCATTCAATCTTGGTCTTCAGGGGTGACAGCGCATGTGCATTTTGTTTCTTAATCGAGGATAAATGTAGATGTCTATAGACCTCAGCATCCACTTGGCATCAGGTAGACTGTGTGCTCGTTTGTCACCCATATTGTATAAAAAAATTACATCCTGAGGAATATTGAACGGGAAGACTTAACACAAACGTGTTTAACCACTGCATGTTGCATCCGGAAGGAGTGATTAATTCCGGAAATGAAAGGTGGTTCTTTACAGCTGGCCGTATCAGAAAGCTCAAAGTAATTCACCGTGCAATTTATTTCCGCGGAATTTCTCTGCGGGATAAAATCCGTAACTAGAATATTCACAGATTAACAAAATTAACTGACATAGACCTGAAGTGGCTATGGACCAGTCATATAGCTCGAAAAACTGGCAATCGATGGTTGAGAAAGATTCTCGAATGGCGGCCTCCTACTTTGCGTATTGTTATGTGACCTTGCCACTAGATGGAGTGACTACCTGATAAAATATCAAGGTAGTCGATAGTTACAGAAGACTCAGGACCGTACTTCGTAGCAAGGGGAAGTCTATCTTCAGCAGTGGATTTGTGATAGGTTGTAGGGAAAGTGATATTACATAGACATTATTACAGAGCCACATATCTTGAACACAAAAATATTATTTAACAGCTCAAAACATAAAAATATAATAAGGTTATAAGATAAAAGATGGAAGAATATAAAAAAGGAATAACCAATAAGTAACAGCTTTCCATAAGTGGTGATAACGTTTAACGATAAATTGTTACAAATGAAAGGATATTGAGTTGTAAAATTCTAATAAGAAATGTTATGTCCTATTCCAATAATAATAAAAATCCAAATTGATCAATTAAGCTACGAGAGTATAGGGGAGGACAATGACAACTCTTTTGCATTAGGATATAATAATATAAGCAATGGTTATATTATATAATAGTAATTTGAAGATAACTTTTGTTTTATGTCCCATATATTAGGTCCTTACATATGAAATTAGCGTTTTGTCGTACTGACCACTTTGATCTGCAATATCTCCTCTTTAGTTAAGAATTCCAATTTTAAATTTAAAAGTTCATTTAGCTGGTACATTTGAGTTTTGAAAACAGTCATTCATTTGTTTTTTCCTCATTATTTTTTCTTCGGCGTCGCTTATTACCGCCCAATTTAAAACATGAAATATCGGTATATTTACGAGTACGAGTTTTACCGTGGCACCAGTGATGCAGAAACGGCTCGAAGGATTACTGATGATCAATTACTTTGTAAAGATACGACAGTGTAGGGGAGTACATTGACTACTTTTTTTAAAGTTTTATAATCGAACCTGGTAGGTAGCGCTGTTGTAGAGATCCGGAAATGGCCCGTGCGATGCCGGGACGGATCGCTAGTTTATTTATTATTTATTTTATTGGATTTCTCTACATTCACCATCCAAAACACTTTAGCGTTAAGCTATTTATTATTGTTTATTATTTACTTTATTGGATACAAAACAAAAACAAAAGATATAAAACATCGTACTAAGAAAAATAAACATAGATAATATTACAATTGTTCCTTTCGTACATGAATGGAATAATTCATATTTACTACCTAATATTGCCTGCACGACAAGCAAGGTAACAAGTATACACTCAAATATAAAGAAAACAATCATCTTAAAACTAAAATGTACAACACAAAATATCCTCATATATCTAATTCACAATTGTTACTAAAATATTCTTTAATTGAGTTTTGAAGGCCGAACGGTAGATACAGAACATATCTAGGTCGTTATACATTTTATTGCAGAGAACACACATTCTGTGTACTGATGCTCTTTTACCAATGTTGGTCTTGGTTTTGGTAGATGAAAAAAATTTTTGATCGTGTTTATAATATATTGCAAATAGGTTAACTGAAAGAAGGTTATAATTTTTTGCCGTGTTGTGGCTTCGTAAGACTTTCCAATACTTAGATTATCATATATCGTGAGAGGCGACAGCGAGAAATTGAACTGGAAATGGGCTGCAGCATTTTCTTGATAACAACTTAAAGTATAAAGCAATGCGGTTGCAATCCATCTGCTAAGGGTGGTGATCTCCTATGGGCAAACATTGGGGGAGGCCTATGTTCTGCAGTGGACTTTAATTGGCTGCAACGGTAACTGTAATTTAATTTTAAGATCATGCACTAGCTGGTCGTTGAAGTAACTAGGCTCCGACTAAATCTCATCACAGCAAAAACAGCGCAGCAGATTCATGCCACACTACGCATAATTATAGATCAATTATTTGTTATTATGTACTTATAAATTTAAATTAGTAAAGTAACAGCCTATATACATCAAACTATTTAATAGAGAATGGGCGTAAATAACGAGCACACAGTCCACCTGATGGTAAGCGGATGCTGTGAGAACGTGGCCATTCCCCGGTCGAGTCGATCCATTCGCGACACGCATAATATAGCTGCAGCGTGGCTCTACGACTTTAAAATGTGGTTTGTTAGATTAATAACTATTATGGTTATAGTTTATTAAAAATTACAAACATTACAATTATTAATGCTTGGTCTTTAGAGATTTTAGAAGTTAGAAGTATTATCGCTTTAATCCTTGAAATTCTATATTGATTTAATACAATAACTTCTCTCTTGTACGAGACCGATAATCGGGTCAAAGGATCGGCAAATTAAGCTTAAACTAGAAGACGTGCTTTACAACGAGTTGGAAACGTTTGCGTTACTTTGTACGTTCTAGCGCATGTAGACTTATCTCTGTTGGGCTTATAAATCAGAATTTAAGTAGAGTGCATCTCTCGAAATTTAAATTACTTGTTTAGTATTTAAGTTTCGAGTGAGTTTAACTGTGTTATATATTTATTTCTTTATTATAATATTATTTTTGTTTATCTGAAATCACTCTTATCATTATCGTTGATGTTAGAGTTATAATTACAGACAAGACGTTTTTCTTTTGAGAAAAAATGGTGATAAACGAGTGTACAAACCAGCTGCTGGTAAATGGATGCTATAGCCCGTAGAAATTTATCCTCAATTAAGAATCGAAATTACAACCATGTAACCTTTAGAATAGAATAGAATAGAATAATTTTAATTCAATATAGATTACATGTGTAATTCTTATTGAAAGACATTTTTTACTTTGCTACTGGTTCGAAAAAAAAACCCTCTGTCCTGATAAGAACCAGCAAGAAATCCAGCAGGACTTCTTTTTAAATAAATTTTACAATATAAATGATTAGGAACTATTTACAAAATTAATTTTAGAAACTGCTTGGAAGCAACCACCTTATTCCCAGGAGTTATTATCAACCATATTTACTTACTTACCTATCTTCACGCACAATCCCTGACGGCGTAGCCAGAGAGAACAGATCGTCAAGTGTCACGATCCTTACATACCTCTTTCGCTTCTTTCAGATCATTATTTTCTTCATACATGCACGTCTAGGTATCCGAGTACTTTTGACCCTCCCCTCTTCGAGCAATTTGCTCACATGGTCTTCGAAAGTTAGTCTCGGTCTTTACCATTTGGTCTTCACTCATTCGCTCAACGTGCCCAAACCATCGAAGCACGCCCTTATCAATTTTTGGGATAAGGTCATCTTTCAAACCTGCCATATTATGAATCTCTTCGTTTCGCTTTCGGTCGGCCATGGTAACGCCGCACATTTTAAGAAGAGATCGCATCTCCAGTGCATTCAACTTGCTTTTATGCTTCTTCTGGCATACCCAGGTTTCGCAGCCAAATAACAAAGTCGGTACCAACACTACGTTATGTATTGCAAAGCGTGCACTCTTCACTACGCCTTGCCTTTTGACTAACGCAGTCAGGGCACCATTGACTTTATTCCTGGCAGCGACACGCCTGTCCACATCTAAATCACATCTTCCATCCCGGCTAAAAGCACTCTCCAAGTATACAATTTCATTTACCTGTTTTTATCCATATTTCACATTTCCTTCTCTCTTCGTCCCTTTCAAATACCAGAACCTTAGTTTTAGTAGCATTCAAACGGATACTTTTAATTTCACATTGCTCTTTCATACACGTGACTAATGCCTGCAGTTCTGCCTCTGATGGTAATATGCACTGCATCATCAGCATACAGCAGACAATTTACTTTAATGTCACCCAATTTCACACTCAAACAGTTATCTTTCAGCTTCTGTATACAGCTGTCGAGATACAGTATCAACAGCCAGGAAGACATGACACAACCCTGTTTTACGCCCGTTTGGACGCTAAACATGGGAGACAGATCATGCCCTACCCGCACACAGGCTTTATAGTCACAGTAAAGTGACTGCACCGCCCTTAACAATCGACCATCCACACCATACCCCGGCAACAGTTCCCACATTTTCTTCCTTACAACCTTATCAAATGCTTTGTCAAGATCCACAAAAGCACAGAAAATCTTCTGGTTAGCAGCCAGAAGCTTTTCCGTGATCATGCGGAGAAAAAACATTTGATCCGTGTATCCTCTTCCAGGTCTAAATCCGCATTGTGCCTCCCATAGAAATTTTTCCGATTTCTCTTGCATTCTACGTGTCAAAACTTACGAGTAAACTTTACTTGCTAAACTGGTCAAGCTGATCGCCCGATAGCACCCGCAATCAAAATGTGAACTTTTACCTTTATATAAAGGCACAATGACTGCGGATCGCCAATCATCCGGGACATCCCCTGTCCGCCAGCACAAATTGCACAGCAGATGCAAGCTGTCCCAGACGCGAGGCCCAACATACTTGACCATTTCAGCAGTAACCCTGTCTAGTCCCGCAGCCTTACCACATTTCAAACTTCGAATCGCACGTTCAATCTCTTTCATACTGATGACCTCAGTGTCATCGAGGTCCGGGTCTGGCGTACCAGTCACGGCGTCACCCACGGATCCCTCACTAAGATCATCACACGCATATATTTCTCTATAAAATTCGCTCCATCGCTGCATGACGTCTGATTTTTCTGAGAGGACGTCATTGGTTCTCGAAAGCACTTTGTTCATTCTTAAGGCCGTCGCACCACTTCGGGTCCTTCCAACCTCTTTCCAGAAGAGTTTGGAGTTCTCCTTAAAGTTGTGCGACAACCTTTTGTCCGCTTCCATTCTACACCTTCCACGCTCTTCCTCAATCAATGCTTTCGTGTGAACTTGTAGGGTAGATGACGGCCCTATCCGTCAGATAGTCCCCGACTATACGACGGAGATAGGTCGGCACCCGGTGATACCGGAGTGCCTCCCTAATGCAGCTCCAGGGCATGGAGTTGAAGGCGTTGGCGATGTCGAGAGACACCGCCAAAACAACCCCCCTGGCCACTGCATCCCCCGTCGTGAGGGCTCTTACGCGCATGATGGCGTCCACCGTAGAGCGCCTCTTGCGGAAACCAAACTGGTGTTCCGCAAGATCCGGCCCCGTCCCCGCAAGGTGCTCGGCGAGGCGGTTTGCATTGACTCTTTCAAAGAGCTTGCCCACCTCGTCGAGCAGCACCACGGGCCGGTATGCGGACGGAGAGTCCGCAGGGCGCCCCGGTTTTCGAATGAGGACCAGCTTCCCCGTCTTCCAACGAAGCGGGAATTGGCCTCTCTCCAAGCATGCGCTTAGGAGCCCCTCCAGTCGGGGCCCGAGAGCCTCCAAGGCCAGGACCCAGGCTTTGCCAGGCAAGCCATCGGGTCCTGGGGCGGTATTCCTGGCCTTGAGCCTACGTACCGCCACTCTCAGGTCTACCCCGGTCCCTTCCGGGATGTCGTCGTCGTCGTCCTGGTGGTCCGCTTCCGGCACCGCAGGTGGCGGAGCCATAGGCGGGGGCGGATGTTCCCCTCGCGCAGGAAACAGAGCGCTCACCACGTCCTCCACGAGCTGAGGCCGGAGACTCTGCGTCAGCGGGGGGGCCCAGGTGCGGAGTTTATCCCGCACCATCTTGTAAGGGCGCCCCCACGGATCTCTGTCGAGAGTCTCCAGCATCTCCTCACGGGCCCGATCCCGGGCCCGCATGACAGCCTCCCGGAGGGCGGTCTTCGCCGCTCTGTATCCCTCGTACAGCTCCGCCTCAATGGCTGCCGCATTCGGTGGACGAATGCGGAGCCTGCGATGCCTGGCGTACAGGTGCCGCGCGGCGACACACGCCTCGCGCAGAGACGTCAGCTCACGCGACCACCAATACACCTGGCGCCGGGCGCTTCCTGGCCGGACGCGGGGCATTGCCACGTCACATATCTCGGACATGGCCTCCTGGAACCACCCTGCCTCATCATTGATGTCGGCAGGCCTATCCGGTGATGACACCCAGGCGTGCACGATCGAGGCTTCCAGGAGGAGCTCCCGGTCCAGCTGCTTCAGCGCCCAACGCGGACCACTCGGGGCCTGTTGGACTGGCGCGCTTGAGGGCTGGGTGGAGACGTCAAACCGGATGTACCGGTGGTCGGAGTAGGTCTCCACCCCCTCCATGACTCGCCAGTCAGTGGCACGCGGCGACAGAGCGGGGCTAGCGAACGAAATGTCCACCACCGACTCGCCCCGCATCCGCACACACGTGGGGACAGAACCCCGATTTAGGACGACCAGGCCTGTCTCCAGAGCCCAGTCTTCCACCATCCTACCCCGCACATCTGTACGACGAGAACCCCAAGCCAAGTTCTTGGCATTGAAGTCCCCGAGGACAAGCACGGGGAGGGGATAGCTTCCGACGACGACTGCTCTCAGCTCTGCAAGAGAGTTGTGGAGCTCGGCGAGAGATCGGTTCGGGGAGAAGTACACCCCCACAACGACGAACTCCCCGAACCGTGCTGCTACGCACCCCTGACCCCTCCTGACACCTTCAAGGGTCGGGGTACCGGCGGCGGCCGAAGAGATGATGGCCACTGAGCCGTTAAGGTCCGCCACCCAGTCCTTCTTAGGCCAGACAAAATACGGCTCAGCGACCACAGCGATGTTAATCGACCACTGCGCCATGCTCTGGAGCAACAGATCCTGAGCGCAGGCGCAGTGGTTGATATTCGCCTGGAGGAAGCTTAATGGGGCCGTTATAGGCATTCCATTTCAGCTTCCTCCACGGGGCGCCCCTCTGCAGGCGTCGGTGTCGCGGCGGCGGCGGCGGCGACAGTGACAGCGGCGGCGGCGGCAGTTGCAGCTGCGGCGGTGGCCATAGAGGCGGTGGCGGCGGAGGAGGGCCCTCCCCTACCCGCGGCCTTGGCCTTGGCGGCTGACACGCAGGCCCTGCTTCCGGCCCAGTGATCGGCTGGCTTACCGGTCGCCGCACATGCATCACAGTGCGGCGTGGCGCAGCAGGTCGCCGATATGTGTCCGGGCTGACAGCAGCGGAAGCAGAGGCCACTGCGGTCAACCTCCGAGGCGCATTTCACTGATACGTGATGCCCCACGAGACAGCGGTAGCACCTCAGAGGTCTGGGCTCCAGCAGCTTAACCTGCGCTGAGACCCAGCCCACCAGAAGCCTTCGGCCCTCCACTATGGTTTTGGCCACCGTAACAGGGCAGCACACCGTGGCGGCATGCATACCCTGTTGATCCGGGCGTAAGGCGCCTGCCCTGACCTGGTCAGTAGTGCACCCCCCGGACCTGGCGACGGCGGCCACCAACTCCTCCTCCGATACCGAGTCGTCCAGACCCATGATGCGCAGGTCTGCGCATCTGACGGGCCTGGACACTCGGGCCTCGTCCGCGTTCAGGGACGCTCTGAGCTTCGCAGCCAGAGCGTCCGCAGTCGCGCCACTGGATTCCCCGGGGATCTCCAGCATACGGGCCCCCGTCTGGGTGACTTTGAGCCGGAGGCCCCCAGTGATCCCGAGCTCCCCGAGATCCACCGCCTCTTTCGCCTTCGCGAGCAGATCGCGGTAGGTAATGCCCTTCTTTTCCGCGTCCGGCTGTAGTGTAATCACTACAGCTGCGGTCTTCGGGGCGCGGAGCCTAGCCGCAATCTTGCGCGCCCTGAACTGACGCTGCCGCTCCTGCTCTTTCGCCTTTTTGGCTGCCTTCTTCCCCTTCTGTTTCTCCCCGACCACCTGCCAACCGGCTTCTGCAGCGGGAGGTGTAGGGAGCTGGGGGGGCGGTGGCGGCGGCGGCAGCTGGCTTGCCTCTGGCGCTGGCCCATTCGCCGCAGGCACTGGGGCTGGCGCAGCCATCACCTGTGCTGCCGCCTTGCCCTTTTTCGCCTTCGCCTTGCCTCTCTTTTCGCTTTTCGTCGCCGGCTTAGCCGGAGCCGGTTCAGCCGGTATCGGTTTTGCCGGAGCCGGCTTTTCAGGGGGGGGAGGGGCAACTGCAGCCCCACCCGAGGGCCGGCTGGACGGCCCCGGCCTGGATGTGGCAGCCGTGGCCGTCGCGTAGGAAACCGTTGCCGGCCTCGCCGCCGTCTTGTTTGCCCCTAGGGGGGGGGGGGCGCAGGACGATGCCCTCCAGCACGGAGAACCGGTGCTGGAAGGCAGCCAGCTCCTGCCGGACCAGGTTCAGAACCTGGTTCTCCACCGGCACGGGCTGGCTTGGGCGCTGCGTCTGGGGCGCCGCGCGAGGGGCAGGCTCATGTAGACTGGCCAGGTCTGCGCGGAGCTTCTCATTCTCCTTCTGGAGAGTCTCCATGGCGGACGTCAGGCGGGCCACGTCCGCCCGCAGCTTCTCCACCTCGTCCGCATTAGGCCCAGCCCCAGCAAAGTTGGCCTCCGCAGCCGCCATAATGGAGGCGGAGGCCGCGGGAATGGCCTTGACTTTCGAGGAGGACTTTTGCTTGTTGGCCACGACCTTGATCGCGGCCTCCACTTCCTTTACGAATCTGGCCTTACGCTCCACCTCGGAGCCGCCAGTCGCATCTGTTTCTTCGCCTGATTCCCGAACCGTATCGTCCGGGTGGCGCCCATCCTCGGCAAGCTTTGCCGCTCTTTCGGCCCTCTGATTGGTCCCCTTGTCTCTCAGCCCGCCCCGCCTGTTGGTGGGGATTTTCCGGGCCGAAACCTCCTCTTCACCGGATGCCGACCCCTGGTCGCCATCCCGCCTGGACCGCTTGCGGAAGAACTTGCTGGTCTCCGCGGTCCCAGGCTCCACTTGTCGGGAGCTCTCTGAGCCTCCCTCGCTGTTCGATGCGGCGTCGGACTCTGTCCCCGCATCGTTCCTCCTCTCCTCTACGTTGCCGTTGCCGGCGGTTTTTGTTTTTTGTTTGTATAGGTTTTCCATTTTTGTACCCACGAGTATGGGGGAATTAAAGGTCCACCTTGGCAGAGACCCCTTACCAAGGTAAGCAGATTTAGAGGATTTATTACTCGCCAGGGGGTCTGCAGGTACCCTGGTGAGGAGCGCACTAACGACTGATTTGTTCATAGAACCCCGTCAGCCATCCATCCCCTCGCGGTGCGTCGCCGCTTGAAATTCGGGGTAACTTTTTATAGAGGTTTTCTCCCTCGCGGTCCGGGCGGTTAAGCCAAGACCCTCGGTCCCTATCAAATCCGCGAGACGTGATCCACGACACTTCGATACTGGGATTACGAGACCGGCGGTGACAGCAAAGGATGAATCCTTCACTGTCTGCCCGGAGGCAGGGTAAGTGCACACCGAGCCCGCCCTCACTCCTCTGCTATGCCCTCTGCTAATCAGAGGGTCACGCAGTGGAACGCACCGTTGGTCCGGGACGGACCCCCCCCCATGTCAGAATAATTAGCCGCGGCAGTACCATTCCCCAAGGAGTAAGAATTTCTTCTCATTTCTCGAGGAAGATTACTGCCGCGCCCAGGGTGCACCGGCCCAGTATCTGCTTTTCCCTCCAGACGTATCGAGAGGGACCCGCAACTACCAGGCACACGTGGAGGACTTCTGACTTCGCACCCCAATTATGACATAGCTGCAGCACGGCTTTGCCACATAACAAGTTATAGCCTTCTTATAAAAAAGAACAATTTAAATTGGTTCAGATGTTTCTAAAGAAGTCGAAAGATCCATGATGTATGAGCTATATTATGGTTGCAGCATGGTTTTAACGCGTAAAAATTCTTCTTAATTGTAGCTGACGTTGCAAATGCGGCCGTCTTCGTTTAAAGTTGCCGCCAAATGTACTGTTCGCATGTTTGTCACTTAATAGTAGTTATTCGATAATAGTTTACTACTCGATACACTTACTAATCTATCAGATAATGGGTTGACAATATAACAACAGTAAGCGATCACAATTACTAGTGTCACGCAAGGAAGGAACACGCAAGCCTGCTAATGTTCTAGGAATTTTGAAACCTGGCACTCCTTACGTGTTAATTCGATTTTAGATAGACGGCACGAGAAAATTCTTGATACTTTGAGATATATATATATAGATCTCAACTGCGTCTCATCTATCTATCTATCTATCTATAAATTTGATCGAAATATTCCTTTTGCCGAGAAGAGGTCAGGTAAGAAACTGACTCATCACGATATCTCTGGAACCATAACGCCTAAAGACTTGAAATTTGGTAGAATTATTCCTTAGGATTATTCCTTTGGTAGGATGTGGTTATAAACGGTTGGATTCACGATTAGAGCCAGTAGATGGCACTGTTGTTAATATACAGAAATCAACCTTACGAATCCGGAGCTGATCGATTATAGGACATTTTGCATAAATAATTAATCAGCATTAGTCGCAGGACATTCTAATTTATCCTATAATATATTCTAAATATCTTTATATTTATATTATATAATTCTACTATCCATGTGTATGCGACTGAATTTCTCTTAAATGGCTGGACCGATTTTGATGAGATATTGTGTGTGTGTGTGTGTGTGTGTGTGTGTGTGTGTGTGTGTGTGTGTGTGTGATTCAGTTGATTCCAGAAGGGTTTAAATTCACAATTAGACCCAATAAGTGGCGCTGTTATCAAGATATAGAAATCACCCGTGCGAAGCCAGGGCAGACCACTAGTTTATATATTAAGTCCACCTTACCTTACAGAATGTTTCCGATTTCTCAGCTTCAGTCCAGAGAAAACCTCTGGGGTATTGTATTGTCTATCTAATGAGTTACGTTGGCACTACATCATCGTATTTATAAAAATGTTGATGTTTGTAGAGGTATTGAGATCGATCCCAGTTATTTTAAGCTATTGTATTTTTCTTAAATAATGATAATCTGTGTAATTGTAGCCCTTATAGTGTAAGCCTACATCATAATTTCTCGAAAAATTCGGATGTCAAAATAATTATATAATTTTTATTCGTTATGGCTGATTTACACAGGGACAGTAACTGGCTCAAAATTCGAAGCAAGTCAGTGCTGACTCGCTTGTTTGCGCCAAACGCTAAAATTTAAAATTACTATAACGGAGGCGCGTCAGCGCGCTTCTCCAATGTACCTAGCACCGGCTGGCACGCGGCTCGCGGGCGCCTCCCCGCACGCGCCGGGCGCGTGGGAGATCGGGCATTTTTTGTCGTCAAGCGGTGGCCGGGCGTGGCATTGCTGTGAGTCTACCCGAGCCGCGTGGTGTCGATTTTGTTAGCAAATTTATGCAACGACGAGAAATTGTGTAGTCTAGAACAGTAGATGCCGGGTTGACTAATTGTTGGGAAGTTAATGTTTAATTGTACCGTTGCGTTAAGTGCCTAAAAGGGTCGCGTTCGGTTCTCGAAATAATTTGTTGCTGAGTGAACGGAAGTGAACTTTGAACCCCGTTCATCAGTCGTGCCGCGTGTTACATTTTGATTATAATTAACGGGATTTAGTTGCGTTTTGAAGTTAGTTAAATGTACAATAAAGTTGATAGACTGACACAGTGAATTGAAGAAAGAAATTGACCATTTGTGCCGCTGCTGGAGAATACCACACCGGGGGGCGGTGCCGGAGACAGGGTTGCTTCCGACTTCAACGGTCCAGTCAGGTCAACCATAATACACATCACTAAACACCACTTTACATGCACCTACACACCTACGGCCTGACCGAGCCTTGGGACAGTCTTCGCCTCAGAATCAGGCAAGTCGCTATAAGTACCTAGTTCATATATATTAAATATACATAGGCATTTGAGCCCCACACTTAGTTGTCCGTCGAATCTAACAGCTGTATGGGCCCCTGTATGATCGACCTTAGTCTGGACAACTAGTTGCGTGTACATTTTTGGTAGCAAGAGCGTGGTTGATTGGTTCTCCAATCGCCCGACCGTAATATAGATAAAAATAGTACGTAATAAAAATTTCATATAAATATTTTTTGTTTGTTGGCGGGTTGAAGGAGGAACCACGCCCGTACTGTTGTTAGGGCTAGGTGCATGTTTTAGTATATATAAAACAAGCTAGGTACGCGTCAGGTATTTTGACTAGGTAGATAAGGTTATCACGTAATCGGATAATTATCGTTGGTGTATAATTATAGTAGATTAATTGTCGAAGGTTCGGTTGTTTGAGCGAGGCATTTTGCTGATTGACTGTAGTGTGTACCTTTAATTGTAGTGTAATTTGTATTTAATTTAATAAATAGTAATTCTATTTGTGTAATTCGTATTTAACTTGATGTGATCGTACTTGTATTTGTTATTTGTTAATTTGATTTGTGTTTGAGCCGCGTATTAGTTTGTATTTAGTAGTGATGCCATCGCACAAGCTACCGATTCGTTGCCGGAGGGCGGAGCTGCGCTGGGCCACTAGCGCCCATGCATGCATTTGATAGGTGACCGGATAGGGTCTATAACTTGAAGAAGCGGCTCGAGCAGGTCGATGCTCGAAGGGCCGCAGTGGAGGAGGATTACGCTGAGCTCGAGGACTCGGATGTGGAAAAGGGAGTCCTGGACTCCTGCCTCGCGGACTACGAGCAGTTCCTTTCGCTCACGGACGACTTGATCGAGGCGGTGGCCAAAGATGCGAAGGAATGCGAAGGAAGCGCGTCGTTGGCCACCTGAAATTGTCGGACGACGCCTACCAGAATGCACGGGACCTCCTCGCCGGAAGGTACGCCAACGTCCGGCGGATTGCGGACGACTACGTTCGGAAGCTGCCAAACCTCCCGCTGCTTAGGGACTGGACCAGACTACGTACGGACATCGTGAATCCAGTCGTGGTGGCTTGCAACTCGTTGCGGCGGCTGGATTTACCGGTGGACGAATGGTCCTTTTTATTGCTCCACATTCTGCTGTCCCGCCTGCCTCTCGATCTTCGGCTTCATTTCGAGGAGAGGTACGGCAGGGACGGCGCCTCCTATATTCCTCCCTTCAGGGACCTGCTGCGGTTCTTGGAGGAGCAGTGCAGGCAGATGGAGAACGCAGCAGGCGCCGTCGAGGACCCCCAGGTTGTCGCCCGAGCGTTGCCCAGGGAGAGGCGGAATCCGACGAGCAATGCGTCGCCAGGTGGTCGCTAGGCGCCCCCTAAGGCCGAGCGGTGCTCCCGCGGGAGGGCGCCGCCCCCTGCCTTCTTATAGCGGACTAGCGGCCTGGGAGGCGCCCCCTCTGCTCCTATTGTTTGGGCATCCGAGCATCGGGTGACATCCTGCCCAAAGTATCTGGGTAAGCCGGTCCCGGCGAGGTGAACCATCGCCAGGGACCGCCGCTGGTGCTACTCTTGCCTGGAAAGGCACCTCCTAAGGGACTGCCAGCACCAGCGGCCCTGTAAGCACTGGCGCCCACCATACAATTTTGTGCCTGGGTGCGAACGGCGCACCGGCTAGGGGCTCTGCCGGGTCATCTCCATGCCAAGGTGCTTCCTCCCTCCAGGGAAATGCCGGACTACCCTACACGGGTTTTGCGACGCTTCTGAGAAAGACTATGCTGCTGTCGTATATTTGCAGACTGTGAGCTCTTCTGGTCATACTGCAGTCCATCTCGTATTTGCTAAAAGCAAGGTTGCTCTCATTAGGTCCCGCTTAACTATCCCTAAATTGGAACTGTCCGGAGCCTCTCTTCTCACGCGACTCCTCAACCACGTTCACTCATCTTTGACGGCTGTAATCGACATTAAGGAAGTCTACGCTTGGTCGGACAGTTAGATAGTACTTTGTTGGCTCAGAGCTGCACCTCACAATCTTGAAGTCTTTGTGGCGAACCGCGTATCTCAAATCCAGAGTTTTGAGACTTCTCTAAACTGGAGACATGTCCCAGGGTAGTTGAATCCCGCAGACTGCGCTTCTCGCGGCTGTGAAGCCTCCTCATTGGTTAACCACCCACTGTGGTGGGGTCCCAGTTGGTTGACTGAGTCTCAGTCATTCTGGCCCCAGGGTAAATACTCCGAATCGATTGAATTGCCTGGCCTACGAGCCCAAGTAGGAGTGGGCAAGGATAAGCCCACTCGGGATCTCTCCCTTCTAGAACGGTACAGCTCTCTCGATAAGCTCTTAGGAGTGACTGCTTAGTTGCGCCGATTTGTCCGCAATTCGAGAGACCCGTCCAACCGAATCTCTGATTTCGTTTTATCCCCTAGCGAGCGTCATGAAGCTTTGATGCATTGGACCCGTATGGTCCAAGCAGAGCATTTTGAGCCCGTGATTGAAAACTTGAAGTGGGGTCCGTTGTCAAGGACGCTCTGGCCCTTCTGAACCTTTGCCTGGACGACCCTGGGATGCTGCGCGTTGGCGGACGTTTGAAAAATTCTCAACTGCCGTACGGGGCTCGACACCCGTTACTGCTTCCTAAGGACGGCGCCTTTGTCCGGTTGCTGGTAACCCACCATCATGTTAAGAATGCCCACGCTGGGTGTAACGCTCTTTCGGCTATTTTGCAGTGGGAGTTTTGGATTTTGGCTGGCCGACGCACCATTCGGAGCGTCATCTTTAAGTGCATACCATCTTATAAACTGAAGGCCACCATATCGCAACCTATGATGGGTGACTTACCACCCGAACGCGTCGCTGGAGACGTAACAGACTTTGCTGGCCGCTTCCTCGTCAAGTCCTCCAACCTTCATAACGCGCGTTCACATAAGGCCTATCTGTGCGTTTTCGTGTGCCTCTCCACTAAAGCCGTTCACTTAGAACTTGTAAGTGCCCTCAGCACTGAAGCCTTGTGGCCACGCTGGGCCAATTCGTATTGCGTCGCGGTTTGCCGGACCTGATCTGGTCTGATTGCGGAACAAATTATAAGGGCACGGATAGATATTTGAAAGAGGTCGTCGAGTTTCTGTCCAGCAACAGGACTTATTTATGTACTGCGATGTCCAAGAAGGGCATCCAGTGGAAGTTCGACCCCCCGGCTTGCCCACACTGAAATTTAAAGTAACGGAGGCGGCTCCCGGGCGCGTCCCCGCACGCGCCGGGCGCGTGGGGGTCGGGCATTTTTGTCGTCAAACGGTGGCCGGGCGTGGCATTGCTGTGAGTCTACACGAGCCGCGTGGTGTCGATTTTGTTAGCAAATTTATGCAACGACGAGAAATTGTGTAGTCTAGAACATTAGACGCCGCGTTGACTAATTGTTGGGAAGTTAATGCTTAATTGTACCGTTGCGTTAAGTGCCTAAAAGGGTCGCGTTCGGTTCTCGAAATAAATTGTTGCTGAGTGACCGGAAGTGAACTTTGAACCCCGTTCATCAGTCGTGCCGCGTGTTACGTTTTGATTATAATTAACGGGATTTAGTTGCGTTTTGAAGTTAGTTAAATGTACAATAAAATTGATAGACTGACATAGTGAATTGAAGAAAGAAATTGACCATTTGTGCCGCCGCTGGAGAATACCACACCGGGGGGCGGTATCGGAGTCAGGGTTGCTGCCGACTTCAACGGTCCAGTCAGATCAACCATAATACACACCACTAAACACCACTTTACATGCACCTACACACCTACGGCCTGACCGAGCCTTGGGACAGTCTTCACCTCAGAATCTGGTAAGTAGCATTAAGTACCTAGTCCATATATATTAAATATCCATAGGCATTTGAGCCCCACACTTAGTTGTCTATCGAATCTAACAGCTGTATGGGCCCCTGTATGGTAGACCTTAGTCTGGGCAACTAGGTGCGTATACACCGCTACTGGCATAATGTAAATTGGTTTGTAGCCAGTACAGCACTCTTGCGCCAGTGTTTACTTGAATATTCCTCCTTGAATATTTTAAAGTCTGTCCACTCCCTCTGCACCCGCGTCAGCGGTATTGACCTTGTCTAAACGACCAAGTCAATGCTAGGTCAGTAGCTGGCGTACTATTGTAGTGTGATGTTGCATCGTGTCATAAAATAATAATATATATAGATCAGTAAATGAGGGTAAATGAACGCATTTCTTATATTACTGAAAACATGCATGGAACATCTATTTATATTAATTATATAAATTATATTCATCAAAATACATCACGTGGTCATGGAAACGTAAACAGGCGTCTATGTTTCCATAACGACGTTATTTAGTTCCTTGGGATTTTACCCTCCAACCCTAATCACACGACTGCCTCAAGCAGCAGTTCTTTGGGATTCTATCCCCCCGAGCGAATTAAGATTAATCCTAGATATGTACACCCTAAGCAAGTAATCATTATATCCGCCAGTAACAGAACCTAGATTAAAGATGAAGTTGGGTTTGAACGCAACAATGAAACTAACATAATTTACCATGCTTTTGAACATTTTTAGAAGTATTTTGATTTTATTTGACTGTAAATTTTTTGATTAACCTTTATATCTTATCTTAACTTATATTCTCAGTGCTGTATATATCTGGTATTAAATGAAAAATAGACGGTTTCGATACACGATAAAAGTGACTGAGGTTCTGAAATGACATTCCTGAAGCAAAAAAATGTCAGTGTTATTTCGAGTTTTATTTTGGCTGGCAAAGCATCTCTCATGAATGTATCTTGACGTGGAATAGAGCTCAATAAAGGAATTCGTCAAAATTCTTCGGCGTTATTCTCAAAGGCAGTTTGAATTCCGCGGGATATTCGAATCTCAATTTATTCAACAACAAAGCAAAACCTGCAGTTATTTTCTGTCGTTGATCCATTTTCTT
This sequence comes from Parnassius mnemosyne, assembly GCA_963668995.1. NCBI lineage: Eukaryota > Metazoa > Arthropoda > Insecta > Lepidoptera > Papilionidae > Parnassius > Parnassius mnemosyne. The sequence goes on from CAVLGL010000091.1 coordinate 19,427,192, forward strand.
ATCCAAAGCCTTTTTTGATATACCTCTTCTTCTAACATTGTCGAAAGTTGACGGAAGTCAACTCTTTCAACAGCAGATACGAACATTTTCTCAACAAATATTTTAATCGTTGTAAATATAATTCCTGGTGGTAGGTTGGTCCTCTACTATTGAGAGGCCGGCCGAGGGTTAGTTACCACCCACCTGGCAAAGACGTACCGCCAAATGATGCAAATCATGTTCCGGTATGATGTTAGGCGAAACCCATTTCTTTGGGAGAAATGGTCTGGACAGTTGCGTTCCGCATATGAAGCGATTTTGATGCGGCTGTTTCTTAGTGTCCGGTGCCTGGTTATGGAGGTTAGCGGGATCCGAAGCACGGTTGCACCGCTGGCCGATCGTAGATAGTTGGCGGCCAATTAATGAGCGAGCTACTCATGATAGCTCCGCCATCTTACTAAAAAGCCTAGGATTGCTCCACCATGCCAATTGGTGACCGGAGAAGAGGGCCTGGTGGTGATTTCCATGGGGGATTCGGGCGTCCCCGCGATCTCTATGCTAGTTACCATCGATGCTGTGACTTTATTTGCGTCCCTAGGTTATATGTGTGACGCCTCGTCCAACTGCCACTCTTCCAACCACTTTTTACTCCCACCATTTATGAAAAACAGGAAAAAGAAGTTTGTAAACCGGTTGCACTCCCTCTCCATTAAAGTGCACCTCACAAACATTCGAGGCCTGCACTGTAATCTCAATGCAGTCCATTACCACTTTAAAATAGACAAGCCGCACTTACTATTCCTGACTGAGACGCAGATCAGATGTCCTCTAGATGCGGCGTACCTTGGCTACCCTGGGTACACAATGAAGCATAACTTCCATCAGCGCGCCGGTGTCTGTGTTTACGTATGCAACAACATCTTCTGTAAGCTTTTCCATCACCTTGAAGACCCCACTTTTCCTACGATCTGGGAATTGATAAAAACTGGAATGGATAAAAACTGCCTCCACTGGTAAAACCAGATAGCTCACTGGCGCACCCGCCTAAGGAGGAAGCGGACTTATTTGCTTCTCTTTTTGCTTGAAATTAGCGTCTGGATAGTAGCAACAGTGTACCATCTCAATTACCTTACTGCGGCATGTATATCTATGTCAGAGGTCCGTATCACCAACAAGGAGGTTCTTAAAACCTTGCGAAGTCTAGATGTGAACAAAGCTAGTGGACCTGATGGTATATCAGCTATAGTTCTAAAGGTCTGTGCACTTGAGTTGTCTCCTGTGTTGACAAGTTTGTTACGCCTCTCATTCAGGACTGGAATAGTGCCCAAATCTTGGAAGCTGGCCAATGTGCAGCCTGTGCCTAAAATAGGTTGACGTACCGACCCTGCCAACTATCGGCCAAATTCAATTACCTCTATACTATGCAAGATTATGGAGCGTATATTGAACGCTCACCTTAAGGCATACCTAGAGCAAAATGATCTCCTCAGTGATCGCCAAGTGACAAGCTTTCAGCGTACGGCTTATCCCCTGGCCTGATTGCCTGGGTCGTCATCGTCGATGGCTGCTCATCCAATACTGTGGCGACTAACGCCGGTGTTCCTCAGGGGTCGGTTCTCTCCGCAACTTGCTTAATGCTGCATATAAATGATCTGCTTATTCCCGGTATCTATGGGTATGCAGACTACAGCACCGTTGTGGAGAGATACCAACTAAGTGCCCGCGCCAGTCGGGATCAAATCCAGTCAGAAAGAGAGGCCATGGTTAAGCGTGTGAATCTCACACTACAGGCAGTCTCTGAATGCGGCGATGCCAATCTCGTGAGATTTAATGCCTCCAAAATACAAGCGAGTCTTTTTACCGCTAAAAGGAGCCCACTCACCTTGGCTCCTACTTTCCAGAATGTATCCTTGGAGTACACTGACTGCTTTCTATTTTTTGTTTGGGGTTGAATTTTCTCTGAACCTCACCTATGGGCGGTTCATTGAATCCAGAGCCAAAGCAGCCGCAAAGAAACTTGGTGGCCTTGAGAGGGTGTGGCGGTACTTCACGCCGGGGCAGCTTCTTACCTTATATAAAGCGCAAGTCCGGTCGTGCATGAAGTAATGCTGTCACATATGGGCTGGTGCTGCAAAATGCCATCTGGCAGCGGGAGAATCAGTGGAGAGACGCGCTAAGTGGCTTATTCGTGACCTTGATTTGGTTGAAACCAATATTGTCAGTCTCGAGCATAGGCGCAGAGTAGCCAGTCACTCGATATTCTATAGGATGCATTTCAGTGAGTGTGCGTAGGAATTACACGCTTTAATTCCTCCCTCTCCTTTCCACCATCGGACAACCAGGCGGTCAGCGGGTCTTCACTCCTTTGTTGTCGGTATTCCACGCATTGGAACCATATGGTTTGCTTCGTATTTTGTAATGTGTACAGCAAAGGAGTGGAATAATTTGCCGGCGTCTATCTCTCCGTCAGAATACAATCTGGGCGTGCTCAAGGCAAGAGTGAATAGGCTTTTGCTTCGCTAAGACAGTGAAAATTACCATCTAAGACTGCATCACCACTTACCACCAGGTAGAATTGTGGTCAAGCACTGGTTTATAATAAGTAAAAATAAATACTGCCGTATCCGTGAATCCATTTATGCCCACTGACTTCAATAACGTGCGTACACCCTAAAGAAGTTACCGCGACTTTTGAGGAAATATTTTTTTTCTTATTTCCTAGACATGCACGTTTCCTCACGAGGTTTTGTTTTACCGCCGAGTACGTGGTAAATCAGCACTTAAATTGCAATTAACAATTTCATTGATGCTGGCGGGGATCGAACCCGGGTTGCTCGCGTACGGTGAAATTTTACAGCTAGCGCTTAGCCCCTGAGCTTGCACGGCTAATTATTTCACTGAAACAAATATAAACGAGAGGCTATAAATTCCAATTTATGACATAAAAAATTAACAAAAACTTACACACATGTATCTATTCCATTCCATCACACAATGAAAAGATATATGTGGGAACTATTTGATTATTAAGCTTTAATAAGTGAATAACTCATTAACTATTTTACAATTTTTGTAAAGAAAAGACTTGTTAGAAATGTCTGTCAGAGTTGTTTTAAGCAACATTTAATATTACATGTGTGGGTGAAAATAAATATATATCATCATCATTCCATTTGTGAATTCCATCTACTCCATACCTATCACAGGTAAACTGAAACTGGAATGAGCATCTGCATTTTTATAATAACAATCAAATATATTAAAAATTTGCGGTTGCCATCCCGCCAATATAAGGCTATTTAAGGGGGCTGTAATGAATGGATTAGTGAATCACCATCATTTATAATCATTCTGTAATGATTATAAAGGATGCTGAACACAGGTTTAACAACATATGATTGCCTAATGGTAGAGGTCCTTGAAATTTTTATTTATAAAGTACATAAAAAACTAATAAATTTGGAACACTTTAACAAGTAGATACTTATTAAATTTGTCTGCAAATAGAAGTTCAATATAATCGGAGTTACTGAAATAAGTGCTCTACATTCTAATATTCGTAGCCTCGAACTAAATTGGTTCTAAATTTATTCGTGTTTTTGTTATATTTTCATTTATTTATTTTTGTCTTAAAGGTTGAGTGACCTATACATACAAAAGAATAGAATAGATTAGAATAGAATATGTTTTTATTCTATATAGAATAAATATGTAATTATTATTGAAAGTCATTTTTTACTTTACCACTGGTTCGAAAAAAACCCTCCGTCCTGGGAAAAACCAGCAAGAAACCCAGCGGGACATTTTCAAACTAAATTTTACATTAATGGTTGTACAAACTGTTTACAAAATTTATTATAAATAAAAATTAATATTCAAAAACAGAATTTAGCCGGGCTAACTATGACATCGGGACGTCAAACACTTCAGTCCCCCCCTGTGACCATGGGTGCTGTAAAGCACCCGAATCTTCAGGTATTAAAAATTTAAATTAAACGCGATAAAATTCGTAAAAATTAGTTTCATTTAATGTGTAGTCTTCGCGTAAATATACGAAATCAAAATTTATTTTAGAACCTGCTTGGAAGGGATCATCTCATTCCGAGGGGTTATTATCAGCCATTTATTTATTTATATTATAATAACCGTTTTTATACAGTTTCAGCTTAACAAAACATGTAAGCATGATAATAGAGAGAGCTTGTGTACTTTCCGGGACGTTATTGTAATAGCATATACATTGTCTCAAGAATGAATTAGTGACACTGTGGAGTCGAGAAACTGGTATCACTAGCTTCTGTTTGTTGCTTGTTTTTACAGAATGTATATAACTTTTTTATTTAAACTACCATTGTTTTGTGAACATTCATACACAATTTTCGTAAATATACTGAGAGGCCAAAGTTGATATATTTATTTCTTTAAATTTATCTCTAAGAAACACTCTCGGTTTTAGAATGTAACTAACTCTAATAGCCCTCTTCTGTTAAACAAAAATAGTTTATGAATTAGCCGCATTTTCCCATAGCAAAATCCCATAAGACATTATGCTATGGAAATAACTGAAATAAACTAATATATCTGTCTCAACACTAGTGAGACCTTTAATCTTTTTTGCAGCATAGGCTGCAGAACTTAGTCTGATTGCTAGTTTAGATATATGGAAGCCCCATTGAAGCTTTGCGTCGAGAGTGATGCCAAGAAAAACAGTGCAATCAACAGCGCTCAGTTCTTCCCCCTTTAAAACACATTGGTATTCAGATTTTTAACATTTGATGTTGTAAATTTTAAACATTTAGTTTTATTTCCGTTTAAATGTATTTTATTAACGTTAAACCAATGCACTAATCTTGATGTAGCAATATTCATTTCGTCACATTTAAAGGATTGACGTTTAACTTTAAAAATTAAGGATGTATCATCAGAAAATAATACTATATCATGATTATCCCCTACAAGGATAGGTAAGACATTATTTATATACACTATAAATAGAAATGGGCTGAGAATCGAGCCCTGAGGGACACCCATTAGTACAGGTGACCCGTAAGAACTTTTACCGTTGATAATAAATTTCTGCATACTATCTCTACTAAATATGAAATAATAAGTTTATGCGCTGTGTTTTTGACACCATATTACTGTAGCCTCCTGATTAATTTCTCATGGTAAACACAGTCGGAGGCCTGGAAAGGTCACAAAATATACTCAAAACATACACTGAATTTCTCCCATGCACAAAAATATGTTTAATAAGCTTTTATATTTAATATTTAACGATATCTTTTGGTAATTCTCTATGGAATTTAAAAGTATTTAAACAAAGCTTTACATTTTGTTTAAGCAATGATTCGGCGAGAGGAGGAAAAGAATTTAACGATTTTGTTGTCTAAAAAGGAACATCAGTAAAATGTTTCTCAAAAGCCAGATCGAGTTAAATTATTGTTAATATTTAATTGTAATTCCGAGTTGCGCGGTTTGAACTTGCCCGTTTCACTATTTATTATTCTCCAGGTTATTTTAATTTGGTCGAATGCAGTTTTAATTTTGTTGCTTAAATGTAAAGCCTTAGCTATGGAGCAAACTTTTTTAAATATCTGAGAATATGTTCTTACATAACACTACTATTATATGATAAATTACTATGCACAGCATATATCACGGTCAGTTTTAAGAGTTCTTCTAAGAAATAGGCGTAAAATTGGTTTATAAATTATGTTAAAGTTGAAAAAGCATATTACATTGTTGAAGAAGCGTAGTATATTATTATTACAAAGAGTTCTTGTAGAAAAGAGGTATATATATCTTTATTAATTAATCACGTTCAAACTGAAAAAATCTATATCTGGAATATATATCAATGGTATTCACTTTCTTGTTATTTTTAAATTCTAGCGACCAGCCCCGGCTTCACAGGGGTAGGGTATATTAATGTGCTGTTATTTAGATTTAAGATAATTAAAAACCATTCGTTTCATCAATTTTTCTTTTTTTATACCGTCCAAGATTTTCATATAAAATAAAGACAAGATAACTTCTAGCATAGCTCTCTATCTGTTCATAAAGTTTTATTACAATCGGTTCATCCATTCTTAAGATTAAACGGGCAGACAGACAGACAGAGCGACAGTATTTTTAAAATGGTTACTCTTCAATTTTATTTCATATACATATAATATAGTTTTATAAAAATAATATGATATTATGATAATCAATAGATCTGACAATCGAATAAAAACTAAACGCTGAGTAGTAGGTACAGCAGTACTACAGCTCGTATGGACCCGCAAGGACTACGCTCGCAAATAATACCAGCGAGAAATTACTACTTCATGCTACTGTGTTTCATGTGTCAACTGCCAGAAACCGGAGATTATATTTACTGTTAACAAGGCCTTCTAACAAAGTTCTGAAGCATGATAACGCATATGATTTTTGATGCTTAATCGAGGATTGATGAAGGTGTCTACAAACCACAGAATCCAATTCCCATCAGGTATTTACTATGCTCATTTGTCATCCTTATTTCTATAAAAATACAACAAGATATAATAAGTATAAGAGATCATTAAAGAATATTAGCGAGTAGACGATTCCCTGCGTATTCTATTTTTATTGGAAAGTGCAATTGATCAATTACGTCACTACGTATAAATTTACTTTCATGTTTGTATGACGATGCAATGCGTTTAAATTTTATAAATGTTATAAAATATTATGTCAAATATAGATACCTCGTTCCGAAAAGAAAGCGTAGAATTTGTTCTTTTTTAAAACTCCACTTAAATGCAAAGATATTTTCATTTCTGCTTTTATTTATTAAATGTAGAGTGAAATACGTTTTAAACAAGTTAAAAAAAGAGGTTATATTTGACGTATATATGTTTGATAAATTTTTACCGGATTCTCGGCAACAGCTGAACTGAAATTTTTATTTTATAATATAAATTTAAAGAAAAAAATATTTTTAATGGTGGGAAAATAAGTACTAAGGATTTTATTGTATTTTAAACACATTGAAGTAATAATATATTACTACATATATTATACATACATATTACTTATTTAAGCATTGAACTAATGACATATTCAATGCTTAAATAGGTGCATTAAATTTTTTAAGGTAATTATTATAATGTCTTTAAACTCACGGGAGTATATGGGTAAGTTGATTTTCTAACGACTGAAAAGATTAAAATAATTTTCACATAACATCTTTAGAAGTTGATACTAAGACATAGACATAGTTAAAGGATAATTAAGGCCTTTATTTCAGAAGCTGTAATGTGGAAGTTATTCTTTTCCTTTTAGTTCTTTGTAGCCGACTTTATACTAAGGAATATTACAAGCTCAATAAGTAACTAGAATGACGTTTTTGATAAATTACGCTGTTCTTAAATAATATTTGAAAAATGTAATATAAACCCGAACTTTGCCTTTAATCACCGCAGCACGTACGAAGTTTTTTGTGCCATATGTTACGTACGTGCTGCGGTGTTTAACTATTTGGATGCACGTGCCATTTTTAAATCGTCTCGATGATATGATTAGGAAATCTATGATTGAAATCCATCTAAATCATCCAGTTAATGAAAATTCCTGGATTCAGGCCACACTTCCCGTTAGACTTGGTGGTTTAGCCATCCGAAGAGTTTTTAGTGAGGCACTTCCGGCTTTGTTGTCTTCATAGCACGTCAGACCGCATTGGAACAATTATTGACCCATCACTCGGTGATGGAGAGGTCTCGTGCTTGGCTGAGGCCAAGGAAACCTGGAGCAATAAAACAGGACCAGGCCAGGTTTTTCCGACAAACTCAGCTACGCAGAGACTTTAGGATCAGTACGCAGGTTCAGAAAAACCTCTTAGAAAACTGCGGAAACCCTACAGAACGAGGTCGTCTCCTAACATCTGAGGAGAAGGAGTCGGGTTACTGGTTGAATACATTGACCTCATCAAATACCGGAACACTCTTGGATAGTAATACTTTCTCTCTTGCTATCAGCCTGATATTAGGTTTAAAAACTAATGAGCTCCATCGCTGCCGCTGTGGCAAAGAGCTCGACATTCTCGGACACCAAGGCCGGTCTATTGCCATGCAGCTATTAATGACGTCATTCGACGGGCCTTAACGAATGCCAACGTATCAGTAATTTTAGAGCCAAGCTGTATATTGCGGGACTATAGCAAGAGGCCTGATGGAATGACGCTCAGAATGACTTGTGTTCACAGATTAGCACCATCACATCTTGGAGCGACTACACAGAAGGCAGACGTGGTTACTTCTGCTGCTGAGTCTAAGAAGCGGCTCAAATATGCAACGCTCGGAGAGGGATACATGTTTGTGCTGTTTTGTGTAGAAACACTGGGGCCGTGGGGTCCTGAAGCAAGACGTTTGTACAGAGATATCTCGTCACGCCTTTTTAATGTCTCTAGTGACCCAAAAGCTGGCGGATATTTTGTCAGCAGAGCAGCGTTGCAATACAGCGAGAAAACTCAGCCAGTCTTTTGTGCTAACTACCAACATACGGCGGCGATTTAGCAAGTATTTTTTACTTAACATACTGTATAATTTTTTATAACACTCCTTTTCTTTAATTTATTTATTATTTGATTAGAAGTATTTATGTTTTAAGTTACTAGAATGTCGTTTAAATATTTACTTTAGAGACTTTATTCCCATTTTTCCTACCCTTATCGGTGCATTGTTTCTACAAATTCATATTTTTTAAAAAGAATTAGTATGACACACGGGCACACAGCCCGCCTATACTTCTAAGGACTAAGATGGAATGCCTCGTCCAGTAATATGGGTCTCCGGTTTTTCACCATACGAAACGCAGCAGCATTGAGCTGCTATTTTACGCTGGTATTTTGTGAAAGCGTGGGATTTCTCTGGTTGATCCGACCGATTCGTGCTATACCCGTAATATAGCTGCAATATGGCTCTATCACGTAAAAATGCGTACATGAAAATTAAGACCATAAGAGCGGGTCAAATGCCTAAATTCTTGGATATTTAAGTAAAAAAAAATACAATAGCTGTTCATTTAATCCGCGAAGAAAAAATGCAGGGTGACAGAAGAGGATTTAATAAATGTTTCTATTGAATAAAATTGTATTTTAATTATCTTGTTATTAGAAAAAAAAATCCCCAAACAGTACCTTTGTCATATTTTGTCACATTTAGCATATTTTGCAAAATTTCTCCAATATGGCGCAAGCTCTTTAAATAGTTTTTACTCTAAAAAAAGTTTCTTAAAAATATTAATATTTTTAATTGTGTTTTATATTTATTTCCCGTTTTACTCGACAAAATATCATTTTCCCCCGAAATTGAACATATTTGCGCGAGTGTGCCTGCTGCCTGTAATCGTCGAGGATGGACCGCGCGTCGGTGTTGAAGCGACTTCGTTCAAATATAGTTTAGTTTTTTAAGAGTTTATACTCAACTATAAATATTTTTAAGAATAGAAATACTTGATTTAGTTAATATCTGTAATTTTAAAGTGCCCAAAGTTTTCGCGGCGACGTTGATTAGTAATATTGAAAAAATGCATTTTTATGTAATTTGGAAGTGGAACGACCAACATGCTCTCGTTACTTATGTTTCAATAGTATTTAATACCTATGTAATTTTATTGTTGCATATTTTTATTAATTAGTTGATACTGAATTTTATAATTACGTATTACCCTAAAATGCTGTTTTTATGAGTATGGCTTTAATAGAACATTATTGGGGAGAGAAATCTAGATACAGATACGTATATTTAAGAATACTATTATAAAATTAAGTCAAACAATTTATATAAAATAAAAATGGTGCTTCCCTAAGTGCTGTATAACGATATTGTTGAGTTTATGTTTTCTTTAAATGTAAGGCAAATCATAATCTGAAAAACGTAAAAATTTTAAATTGGAGAGGGGTTTCTCTACGTGATAAAGTTGGAAATTCGTATATCCGCAGTAGAACCAGGGTAACTGACATAGCCCAACGGATTATTAAACTGAAATGGCAATGGGCTAGCCATATAGCTTGGAAAACCGATAAAAAATAGAAAGAAAGGTTCTCGAGTGGCAACATCGTACCGATAATAAGCGAAGTTGTTGCTTAACTAATTGCTGGGTAAGAATAGTAAAAAAATTACCCTGTGAAAGTTTGCATGTAGATATTATTTTTCTAACCAACCATAAAAATGTATTACGTGTGATGGGAATATGATGTACATAAGAATAAAGGTTTTCTCACACGGGAAAGTAATAATATAATATTATATCTTCCAGTATGTGCACATAAAAACTTAAAATCTCTGAATCCCGAGGTAGGTCCGTGTTAAGATGTTAAATAGAGCCAAATTAATCCATGGTGATCGTTTTGTGATTTCATATCGTTATCGAAAAAATGTGTACTTACAAATGAGCGTATTGTATCTAGGTGGCGGTTTTCAAAACACGATTCCGCAAAATTCACTCAATAGAAAATAATTGTGAAGTAGCTTCTGAAAATACTTAAATTTTCATCTTTCTCAGACTTCCATAAAATAATGTTGAGTATAGATAAGTACAATTATGTGTCACATGTTAATACAACTATTGGGCTATTTTGATTTTTAATAAAGTGATTTAAATAATTTGTTTTGCCCTTCTATATCAGTAAGCGGTTTTGCTGTCATTCCTATTAAATTTGACAGAGCTGTGTGTGTGTGTGTTTTTGTGTGAGTGTGCGCATGTGAGTGTATGTGTGTACGTGTGATTGTAGGTGCTTAAAAGTGTAAGCATTATTATTATTATTATTTTATGTAATTTTGTTTAATTCTATTCTATTTTGATAAACAAATATATTATTTAATTCCGTGACGTAGAATGTTTTCAGTGGTGTGATAAGATAATTTTTTAAGATGACCGGTAAGTATTTTTTTACATTCGCGATAATTAAGCAGGTGAAAGTTTAATTTTTTATTTAAGTAATTATACATATATCTTGATTGGGCACAGTACTGTCTCTCAGCAAATTTAGATTTTACATAAATTTGTTTAATGACGTTAAGATTCCCCCGTGTAGATGTTTTTATTTTGGTACATATGGTTAGTATGTGTTTTTAAAATTGACTGTAAGATATATAGTTGCCTAACCGTAAAAACACCACTAATATTATACAGTTGTTCGTTATTAAATCTAATAGGCTTAATACATAACTTTAAGAAGGTACCGTTGTCCTCTTTCAATGTTCAGTAAGTTAGTTTTTGCCGCTCCTCCCCATACCATAATGCAATATCCTAGAACTGACTGAGCTAAAGATGTGTAAATTTGATTTATCAATTTAGTCGTTGTAATGTAACGCAGTTTTTTAAATATCCATATAAGCTTACGAATTCTGGCGTTTACGTATTCTATTTGATTAATCCACGAAAGATGGTGGTAAAAATTATTCCAAGGTATTTTGTGTTATGTACTCTCTCAAGTTTTTCACAATTACAATTAAAAAAATCCGTATCATCAGATTGATGATTTTTAGTGAAGTTTCACTAGAGGGCTGTGTTCGTTTATCTATACTGAAACTCATATAGTTGGTTTTATTAACATTTAGTGTTAAAAGATTATGTCTAAGCCATCTAGACACCTTACAAAGACCTTTTTCAGCTTTCTCAAATACACTTTTCCAAGTACTATCAGTAAACACAATAGCAGTGTCATCAGCATACGAAAAGGCTTGGCCACCCTCAATATTTAATTCTGTGAGTTGATTAATATATATCAAGAATAGAGTAGGGCCCAAGACACTCCCCTGTGGTACGCCGTAAGTAATGTCGAAGTCTTGGCTTTGGTAGTCTCCAATTTTTACCCTCTGGGTACGTCCCTGTAAATAGTCCCTCATCAATTCAAGTGCTTTTTCTCGAATGCCGATATGTTCTAGTGGGAAGGGAGACGGTGTCAAATGCCTTTTTTAAATCAAGTAAAACTGTAATATATTTTTTTCCGTGATCAACATTTTCTATAATTAATGAAGTAAGTTCTAAAACCGCGTCTTCAGTAGAAATTTTTTGTATAAATACAAATTGATTTTTTGATAATTTGTTATATTTAGTCAAATACTTAATTATTCGAATGTTTATTATTTTTTCTAAAACTTTTGAAAGAGATGTAAGGACTGAGATAGGCCTATAGTTGTTGACATCGTCTCTCTTACCACTTTTATAAACCGGAGTAATTAAAGATTTTTAAGTGAGAGCGGGAATAATCCTGTACGAAAACAAAGATTAGCCAAGTGAATAATTACAGGTGCGATGAGAAACTTACACCATTTCAGAAATTTAGTAGGAATATTGTCCCAACCAGCAGCATTATCAGTTTTGAGACTATCAATAGTAAGGACAACTTCCTGTGGATCAGTGTCAAAAAGAAGGATGATGTCAAATGAGGACTTGTATTTTGTATAGGATTTTCAGGTGTATTGATGTCATTAGCTATTTTTTTTCCAATGTTAGCAAAAAATTCACCAATAAAATTAATTGATTCATTAGGAGATGATTTTATTGTAAGGAGTTCATTGCTATGTGTCTTAGTGGGTTTTTATTGAGTAATAGTATTTATAGCTTTCCAAAGATTTATTGAATTTTTAGAAGCATTATTAAGTTGTTCCCGTTCGTATTTTCTCTTTAGTTTTTTTTTTATCAAATTGTTGCAATGATTACGATATCTTTTAAATGTTATTTTTAGAATATTATTATCTGGGTCAGATCTTAGTTTAAGCTGCATTTGGTTTCTGTTCCTTATACATCGTAAAATACCTGTACTGATCCAAGACTTTATAGTTCGCTGAGTTTTTGGAAGATACTTAGTAATTTTAGCCTCATCCACTGATTCTTTTAACTTTTGAGTAAGCTGTTAAATAAGTAAGTTAGGGTTTTCACACAAGAGTAGACTCTCTAAGTTTCTTTCAAGCAAAACATTGTAGGCTTTCTCGTAATCTATTATTAATTTAGTTTTAGTCTGTATAGATTTATGTTTACTTTTTGATGGGATTAGTAATAGACTTAGATGATCAGTAATTGTTGTGTTAATAATTGTTATAAATGCTGACACTATAGATCCATTTAATTTTATAATTATATGATCTAGGCAACTATTTTCACGAGTAGGAAAATTATGTCCATTTAATAAACCGTGTGTAGACAACATGTACAAATAATTTATTCTGTTATTGCATTCATATAATTTTTCATTAGATTTAGGAATTATATTTATATCTATGTCACCTGTTATAGTAACATTAGCAAAATTTATAGTTGACAAATGGTTATTTAGAGAATCTATAAAATTTGACGAGTTACTATTGGATGGAGAGCGATATATACCAAGTACAACATGGTTAAAAATATTTACTTGTAAGCATGACGCCTCTTTTAATACAACTTCTGTAATGTTAGCTTTTAATAAGGATTTTGTATATATCACTACACCATCATTCTGATTAATATGATGTGTTGTTGCAAGATGAGTATAGTTTGGAAGAATAGGAATAGCTTTGCTTTTATCTAAATGACACTCTGTTAGGACCAATACATCAGGATCAAATTCTAGTTGCGCAATAGTTATCTAAAGATCATCAAAATTACAATTCACGCTTCTTATATTTTGCGTAAAGATATCTGATTTATTAATTTTATGTGTTTACCTAAGTCCTGGATATTGCATTGTATGGAGTCAGCAATTTTAGCACAATCTATGTCATTTAGTGTTTGCAGAGAAGTAACCATTTAATTTAATATAAATAGAAAGATTGAAATGATCGAGGGGGTAGTTTAAAATTGAATATTTGAGAATAACATGTAAGGTCATTGTGCTAAATATTTTATAAAATTTAGTAATTATAAATATTTTGCCATTATCTCTACGCCATGGTTAACTTGGGAAATGTGTAATTGATTTTGTGTGTTGTGTGTGTAGTATGAGAGTGAGTGTAAGTGTAAAAACATTAATTAAAATTGAAATCGTAATAACGCCTAAACAAAATTATATTTATCTTTGCACTTTTCTAAGTAATACAGAAATTAGTCACTAGACGGTGTTGACGTCGGCTAAAATCTTTGCAGTCACCGTTTATTCAAGGTCATTCAGGCTTCTTAAAGCTTTAAGAATTTTTTAAGAAGTCGGAAGAAAAAATTAAATGGAATATAATACGTGTCCGGCACACATGAAAACGTTGAGATATGATTTTTTTATTGAATACCTCGTTAGTCTAGTGGTCGCAAATTAGACTGCTGATCTCGAGGTACCGGGTTCAAATCCCAGGATTAGGCCAAAACAATCAGATATTTAGTTCAAGTCTTCTGGCAAGAAATTCTTAGTTGTAGGAGTCGAAAAGTTGGCAGTGTTTCACCGCAATGCCTCAGAAAGCACGTAAACCCGTCGGTCCTGCGACTGATCTCTCTCTCCGGTCGTCCTAACGGTCGGTAGGTGCAGGTTTATCGTCCCATCGGACTGTGAGAGTGCACCTGTGCTTGCATACACATGAATACTATAATCTTGTCCAGCGCAGATGTCTCCTCTCGTCTAGAGAGTATTTATTATTACGTATTTTAAACCTAAAACTAATCTGTGCAATGTTTTTAAAGTTTTATGTATTCAAAAACCACAACTTTAAAACGAAACCAGCAAATTAACTAATAAAATAATTGAGGGTTTCTAAAAATAAGCTCTGTTTGTTAATCGATCAACAACCTGGGTTAAACATCAAGCACGTTTCTATTGACCTTATCTAGAGCCGGCGACAAATAGATTGATTTAATCCGATTCAGAACAAACAAGGGAGGCGAATTGCAAATATAGGTTAAATTTACTTTTAGGTGTTTACTTTTAGATATTGTTTGCGTCACATATTTCAGTGATATAGTTTTAAAGGCTTTTTTATTAGTAATTTCATTTACTTTCACGTTAACGTATGTATAATAATCCCGCACTTTTGCCATCTATGTACTTCATATCTTGCTTCTTCTGCGCTAGCTATCTCAACTATTCCCTTCTTTATTTTCTTTTTTTTTGGTATTCTTCCCTCTCCTCCTCTACTTCTGTTTCTTCTTTTTTCTTTCACTTTACCCAGTTATATATTTATATATTTTTTAAAGAACCCACGTATAACATTCTACTGACACTTATATTTCTATATATGTTTACAAGCATCACGGACCTTTGCTTATAAGGAATAAAAATGCTACTATGTATAATACCTACAATATCACATTTCAATTTAATATTTGTGGTTTATGTCAATCGATAAAATATATGAAAAGTAACAGGTAGCTGTGATTATTCATTCATCCCAAGTTCCCCCCATTCATCAAGGAATTTATACAAAATACGTATAACGTTTTAAACTCTCAACCGTAAAGGCGTTTTAAGAAGTTTATTTTTATTGATGATTTTTTATTATTATTATTATGGGGTATTTGTATAGTTTTCTCATCTGGTTGTAAATATATAATTGTAAATGAAAATGATAAACTTACATAAATATCAATAAAATAAAATAAATACATAAAAATTACATAAATATATAAAAACCCAACCAGATGGAAACCCTCGGCAGGGGAGACCAAACGGCCGAGGGTTAGGGAGAAAGGGAAAGAAACCGGCGGACGATGCGGGCGGTATCGAGGAGCACCGCCTTCTGCATTTGAGCTTGGAGCGATCCGTCACGGAGTCCCAGTCGCCTCAGATGACCCGAGAGGCTGACTGGGATTAACCCGTTCGCAGAGACGACCACAGGAATAATTTCGGCCGGCAGACCACCCCACATGTCGGTCACCTCGTGAGCCAGGTCCAGATATTTTGTCAACTTATCTGTTTCGGCTTTCACGAGGTTCTCGTCATAAGGAATTTATTACACTTACATTAAATCCATTTTTGATGCATTTAGCACGTTTATTGGATCTGAGATTTATTGCTTCCTTGAGATCAACTTGAACTTATGAACTAATTATTACTGGTAATTGCTCACCTTTTGGCTTTTAAATAACATCTTAACTCGACTTTGCACGGGTGTCTTCACTAGTTAATGTATTTACAACTTGATAACTAAACGTCAAAAAGGGGAAGAGCCAAGCTGCAGCTATACTATGGTCGTAAACGACCACGCTTTTAAAGAATACTAGCGTAAAATAGCAGCGTAATGTTGGTGTGATACTTATGAGTCTAGAGAACCGAATACTGTATTCTCTAAAATACAATTCTATAAATATTACATCCTATTTACTTTTAGTACGTACTACTATTATTTATTCTGTACTTTTAAAATATTGTAATAAAAATCTATGATTATTATAATAGTCAAGTATGTATGAAATTTGTTTTTCGAATATTTTGTATTCATTTATACAGCGATCTTTTTGAGCCACTGCAAACAACCGATACAGTATCCACTCATGACGGCGGTTGACACCGTACTGAGTGAGGCCAGGGCAGCGAGGCCCAGGCAGTCTCTATTTACTAAAATGAATTCTAACACCAGGCTACTAAAACAACGAAAATTTCGACATTTCGCAGCCAAAAAAAATTAATTATAACTAAACAAAACAAAATTAAACTGCCATTTACATTCAATGGCTTACCATATGATAGATGAAGGGTTTTAAAGATAGATTGAGATGAACAATTGATATTTTCAAAAGTTATCGTGTTTACAAAGCCATCCGGACTTTTAATTCACACC
Source organism: Parnassius mnemosyne (assembly GCA_963668995.1). Lineage (NCBI taxonomy): Eukaryota > Metazoa > Arthropoda > Insecta > Lepidoptera > Papilionidae > Parnassius > Parnassius mnemosyne. The sequence continues at coordinate 19,443,880 of CAVLGL010000091.1, forward strand.
ATAAGCCACTAAAATTCCTTTTTATCTAAAAATAGCAATTAATCGATTTAAAAAAAAATTAATAAGTTCAACAATCATTTATTATCTTTCTGACAATGTGCTTTTTATATCATTTATATGTATAATATGATTGCTAGATACGATTTACATACTGCTATTTACATTCAATGGCTTCCCACATGATAGATGAAAGGTTTTAAAAATAGATTGAGATGAACAATTGATATTTTCAAAAGTTATCGTGTTTACAAAGCCATCCGGACTTTTAATTCACACCATAAGCCACTAAAACCCCTTTTTATCTAAAAATAGCAATTAATCGATTTAAGAAAAATTATAAGTTCAACAATCATTTATTATCTTTCTGACAATGTGCTTTTTATATCATTTATATGTATAATATGATTGCTAGATACGATTTCATGCGACAAAACGTTGGAATCTTAATTTTTAGGCGCTAGTAAAACATACCTATGCGCTCTGCGCTTACGGCATGCAAAACAATTTTTAAAGTTTTTGTCCGTCTGTCTGTTTGTTCCGGCTAATCTCCGAAACGGCTGGACCCGATTTTGACGGGATTTTCACTGACAGATAGCTGATGTTACAAGGAGTAACATGGGCTACTTTTATTTTAGAAAAAGAATTAACGTTCCGCGCAAAAAAATTAAAAATCCAAATAACACGCGGGTGAAGAAGATGACTTGCATCTTGGGTTCAATTTAGTAAAATTACTAAAGGGGCGTGTAAGTGTGTAAGATTGCGTAAAAATTAAAGCTAGTACCTAAAAAGCTAAGACAGCCATGATGAGTTAGTAGGAACAAAAAAAATGTCATGCTTGCTGGCAAACAAAGTGTTTGTGAATATCTTGTTTTTGTTTATCTAGAAGATATATTTTGAATTTATTTTTAAAATTGTAACAGTGTTGAGATTTATTATTGGTGGTGGGATGTTATTCCAACACTTTTTTGCCATATATCGGAAACTGCCAGTAAATGCGCTGTTTATTGGCTGTGATACAGGAGTGCCGATCTTATGGACCTCAATTGTTTTCCTGAATTTTGCTTAGGAAACTTTATTTTTACATGCAGTTACTCTGGTTTTTTAAATGTAATAATATTAAAAACAAGTCCTCTTAAATGTAGTTCTCTACGTTAGTCCATGTTGAGCATGGAAACAGTGTTCAGGAAAGGAGTAATGTGACTTCTGGAGGGACATCAAAACAGAACCGACAACATGTATTTTGTACGTGATGTATTAGTTTCTTTGTTTTGCTAAAAATTCGAGGTCCATAAACAACATCTCCGCAGTTAAGCCGAGATAAAATTAATGACTCGCAAAGAGTAATGCGTGACGGTACAAAAAGTTTGTCACGGATTTGGTATAATACCTTTAGACGATAAAAACAGTTTTTTTCCATATTAAGGACATGATTTTCAAATCTGAGATTACTGTCTAAGGTTATACCAAGGTTTGTTTTTATATTTACCATGTATCTTAACGTCTAGGTCAGTACAAATTTTACTTATTTGTGTCTTTGTTGTGACTTTGAAGGATTTAAAACAAGAGCATTTCGCATTGAATAATCAGTAATTTTGTCCAAATCCTCATTAAGACGTGACAAACTTGTATTAATTTACCTGGTGAGTCTGACACGTATACTTGCACATCTTCAGGGTAGCAATATTACATTTTATAACTTTGATAAGATCAGTACACTAAACTATTAAAAGTAGTGGACCAAGTATTGAATCATAGGAACACCACGATACGTACATTAGACCCATCACTCTTTAACAATTTTACTGACTGGTACCGATTACTCTAGAAACTACTCCACCTCTTGACCGAATTTTTGTCTAATCCATAATATGACAGTTGAGCAAGCAGTAGGCGAATATTTAGACAGTCGAAAGAGCGGGAATAGTCTAATAGCGTGAGAATCGTACTGTGACTCTTATAATCTTGTTCAGCTAAAATGTTGTCTGTGACATCGAGTAAAGCAGTCGCTGTGCCATGTTCTTTACGAAATTCAGATTGAAAATGAGGTAAGATGTTAGTCACTTTAACAAATTTAGTTAACTGTTCACAATTAGCTTTCTCCAGCAGTTTTGCAAGGAATGGCAAATTGCTGATGGGCCTAACCTCTTTTAAATCGACCGGGTTTTAATTTTTGGGTCTTGGGGTCACTAGTGCCTCCTTCCACTTATTAGGAACTATAACCGTCATAATTGACCTTTTAATTGCAACTGTCATTGCATCCAGAGTGCAAGTAAGAGAGAGTAAGATCATAATTATCCCTGTTAATTCCATCGTCTCCAACAGCATTCGATTTTATGGACTTTATATATTTAGAAACATCTGTTGATCCTACGGGAGCTAATTTAAATACCTCTGAACTGAATAGGGTATTACAGCCATTATCAAGAAGTGTTTTAAATAAATCCCAGAGTTTTAATGAACCACTGTAATTTTTATATATTTTTTTAAAACCGCATAGTGCCATAAAAATTACTTTTAATCCATCGTTTTAAAGTTTCGCGTAAAAACGCTAGCCTAGAATTTTGTTGATTTTGCTAAGGAATAAGATACTTTTGGATGTTTAATAATGAGTTATCATCTATATTACTATTTTGTTGTGCCTGAATGAAAAAATACGAGAAACGCCGGAGAAATCGTGGATTCAAGTGCCAACTGATTTCAATATGAGAAATACTTGGTTAAACCTGGCTAGAAACCGAAGGCATTGGCTACAAAATCTAAACTATACTTCTGTGAATATCTCTTTGTCTTCTGTGCATATTTTACACTTAATTAAACATTTGTTTTTATATCGCCGTCATCGCCGTAAGATCCCCTCCGGACCTGAAAACAAGAATTAGGTTATGTAAGATTGTAATCATAAATAAGTATAGCTATGTATTATTAAAATACATTCTAACCTGTTATTGTATAAATAAAAGTTGGTAATAGGTCCTTACAATGATGTTTTAACATTCTTCAACTCGGCAGAATAAAAATCTGGATTACATGCAAAAAATTTTGCCAACATCAATGTATTTATCCTTGGTAAATTAGTACTTCCTGCCTTTACGAATCCGTCTTCCATGATGCCTTTTCAATAAAATTCGGAATGAAACTCAACAATCGTAATGATAACTTGAAAAATTTCGGAATAACACAGCACATTAGCTAGTTCTTTTAACCAGTGACGTCACGACGGTATCTAATATGGCAAACTGCGTTTTGCAGATTTGAGGCAGTACTTGATCTCTGTTATGAATAACTTTACCATAAAGTAAAACTTTTGTTAAAAAATCTGCAAGTTGGTTTGAACTTTTTACATATTGAAATTCAAATTCATTTTGTTCTACCTGTTCTCTGATAAAATTATATCTTATATCCATGTGCTTTGTTTTTTTGTGGTAAATAGGATTCTCTATAAGTAGATAGAGTTATTCCAATATTGGTTCATCAATATCAATTAATAACTGCCAAAGCCATTAAATTTCTTTGAAAGCCTCACTTGCAGCCATATATTATGATTTTGGAGTTGATATTGCCACATTATTTTGATTTCTGCTAGACCAAGTAACGGGCCCACTAATCGTTATAAAAATACATCCGATATTAGATATTCAAGAATTAATATCTGAGGCAAAATCAGAATTAAAAAAACCTACTAGTACTTTATAAGTAATACAAACTTCATTTGTCTTTAAAAAGTACCGAGTAATTCGTTTGACACCATTTACATGGATTATTTAAATAATTAAATATTTACTGGGATTATTTAAATATCTACTAACTACATTCAAAGAATAGGAAATGTCGAGCAGAGTAAATTAACAAAAACATTAGGCCTCCCACTGCTTACATATCAAATTACTCTTACTATCACTTTCTTCAAAATTACATTATTGTCAGCAGGGGATTTTAGTTATTTCCATGCCAAAAAGTAGTAGTTTAGTGTAATAAGTTATGTATTTCTTCATTATTGCTTAGCTAAGTTCTTGGCTTTGGAAATATGCTATGCAATTTTATCGGTTGATCACATCTTACATTGATAATTTCTCGAGCACCATCATTTTGTTCAGCTCCGATTTTTGTTCTTAGATAGAAACATAGCCATACCATCTGTTACGGCCTACAGGTGCCCAAATAAGAGTAGAATCTTCCGGGCCCATAGCGGAAGACCTTACAAGCAGATGCAGGTCGGGCCTCCTAAGGCTAAAGTGGAAAATCTCTAATAACAATAAACAATAAGGGGTGAGAGTTCGATCTTGCTGCTATTCCACAGGGAGAATATTAAACCGAGCTTACTTACCTATATCCAAGGCGACTGGTCCCTCAGGATTCGGTCAGTTTGCATGTGGTTGTGTGGTGCAAGGGAAGTAAGGTGCTGTGATGTGTATCTGGGTGTGACTGGTGGTGATTGACCTTATTAGACCGTTGCCGTCGGCAGCAACCCGGACGTCAGCATCGCTCTAAATTGGGGTAACCTTCCGCGGCGCCGTCCACAGTCACTTTCTTCGTTCGTCACGATGACAGTCCATTAACTCTATCGTACGATTAACTAAATTAAAGAAGCCACTAACTCTCGTTTGTTATAAAGCATAACACACAAAACGAACACGGAGTGTCGGTCTATATGAAATCCCGTTACTATAAGCAAAAATGTAACACACCGCACGAACACGAATGTCCGGATCAAAGGTCACTACCGTTTTGCGTAGCAACGGTTATTTCTAAAATAGTAGTTAACATTGTCGAAAGCCCTTATACAGCTTCTGAGTTAGACACAATAAGTCCCGGGAAAGGCTTTCAAACAAGGAATGCGCGTTACAAATCCTAGACAGTATATTTACTAGACGCATAAACTATTCCGCGTTCCCGCACAAAAATTGACAGCGTGCTGGCGTTAGCACAGCTTGCAGACGACTCCTATTTGCCCTCGCGCGTTCTACGCACGACCGAACGTCAAACCGGTATCGCCGAGCCGCGCGCCCTCTGACGTCAATCCCGAAATCAGCGTTCGGGCGTAAACACCATCATTTTTGTCCTACTGTGTCGTATCACCAATCGTGGGTACTTCTTCATGGATATTAAATACCCATTAAGAAAAACCTTTCGCATTTAATGTTTTTCTAGGTTATTCACTCTATTTACATAAAACAACCCGTGCGTGTTTTCACCTTTTAAGTTCTGCTCTTTACTCAGTTAATTACGAAGCGTACCTGGACCCATAACCTATTATTATGGGTCCAAAAATAATAATACTGAGTAAGACTTCAAATTAAGCTTTGTTTATTGCTATTAAAGTAAACGCTATAACAAGACAACTTTTCTCGCACAACAACAATATATTGTTTGATATAGCAAGCAAAGATTACACGACTTACTTATGTTGTATGCATTATAAAACATGTCTCTTAACACCACAGCCTATCATAAATACACTTCTGAACATAATGTTTATATCCTCCATAGATTTTAATAAAGTACGGTTCTCGGCTATTTGCCTCTCAGAGCTATTTTGTGGACTGTGCTAGCACCACGATTTCATGAAATGTGCCTTCTTTTTCCTGAAAAGCCAGTGACACTCCTGCGATTTCTCTAGTGTTACTGATGTTCGAAGGCGGCGGTTGTATCATTGACTGTTCCCGCATGATATTTATCTTGGCTTTCCAAAACGCAGCTGCCAATAGAAAAACTTTCTTCCTCATAAATGTTCGTGTTTAGGCAATATTACCAGCTTATTACCACTTCAGACTATTGGAGCCGTTGTATATTATCGTTTAACGTTCATATGATATTATCATCGTTATGGATTTTTTTATTTACAAATAAACTCCGAGCATAGAAGTCTTATTTGATTTTCAACTGACTTCAAAAATAAGAGGAGCTTCTGAACTGGACAGTCTTTTTTTTTAACTTTTGTTTTGTGTGTTACCTCAAAACATTTTTCTAGGTGAAACAATTTTGATGATTCTTTTTGTATTTGAAAGCTGGTGCTTTTTATGTGGTTCCATATAAATTTGATCAAGATCTATAAAGTAGTTTTTGACTTATCCTTAATAATGCGTATTTTATCACTTGTTATATTTTGATAATTAGCGACATAAAATGTCTATTAAATTTGTTCAAATCTTACATTTTTTATTGATAGGAATCAATAAGACCGCCTTTTGTTTTCCTTCAACATTTTTGTTTATTTTTGTCATATTAATCTTTAGTTGGTGTATAATAAAGAGTATAAAGTCATTTGATATTTCCAAAAATGTTTGTTTTTTTCCGTGGCTCTAATTAAAATACATTTTTATTTGATAAATCATAAAAATTAATGAAATTCATTTTATATATAACTTATTTCTAGACGCAATAATTTTTGTCAACTATTTTTCTGCCGTTGTTCTTTACGTGTTTGCTATAAAAATAATTATTCCTTACCCATGTACGTTACCACACACCAAGTACATAGTAGGTTAGCACACAAATGGACGGAATGGTACGCTGGATTCTCATATGTTTTCATAACATGTCATAATTTAAATTTCCTTATCAAATTTAATACTGTTTGTAATAAATCCCGGGCTGGTCACCAAGGACGTTTCCATTGACCTTGTCCCCAACCAGCGACAATCAGACTGATGTAATTCGATTCCGAACAAACAAATACGCATCGCTAACAAACGATCAACAAAGTTGGCGATTAATCATTTGTGAAAATTTACCTCGTATTGGCAGTGTAAGGTAAGAGCACCCTATATCGTCAATTATAAACATTTATGTGGTGACCAAGTGAGTTTGTCAAAGGTTAGAGTTTCAGATAACTTCACCTCGGGTTTGAGCTTAAGCTCATACATTGTCAACATTTGTCCAAAGAGTTTTTGTCTCTGCTTGTGTGTCAATTGTGAGACCACAGAGATGTTTTTCACAGGAATTTTCCAGTTACATTAAGTTGCTGTTTTACGCTGGAATTCTATGATAGCGTGATTTTTCTCTGACCGAGCCAACCGAAAAGAACAAAATTGTTTATTTTTTCATCATTCAAACGAAAAAAAATGAATAGCAGGGGATAACTACGCACTTGAGACGAGTTTCGATCGCCATTCACTTTATCGGTTTGTTTCAGAACGCAATTTCAGACACTGAAACCTCTAGTTAAACGCTTTCTATCGGTGAGGCCCTATCTTGTTATTTACTTCTGTAATATTTTCACAACTATATTTCCCTTATAAATAGTATTAAAGGAATCGTAGAAAGGAATAATAAGCGTATTATTTTTTTGATTGGTTCCTTTACTACTTTTATAGCACGAAAAGCCCCTCTATCATTATTGCAATCGTTTAAATAATATCACACAATAGTGGTAGCCTATCCCGAATGTGTAAGAATTATGCAATCCAAATAATTTTAAAATAGGAAAATAAGTAAACCACTGTTATTAATATTACTGATAGTTCAATTTATTACAATTGATTAGAAAATTAAATTACTTATATAATATTCTTTACAAATATCCCAAATTCTAAATTAAAAATTAAGTGAAAAATTATCTATGGTGATTATTCTGACAATAAAATGACTTATAATCTTTTTTTTATTTGTAATTAAAAATAATAATATAAAAAACGAATATTACACAGTTATTATTTTATTGATGCATAATAGGAATTATTTAACAATCACTGATAACAACGGGTTATTTTCTACCAAAAGAAAAATTACTTAGGTAAATTATGTTCTTGGACTTCAAACTTGAGCCGTTTATCATAATTACTTTATTATTGTTTCTTAACTTTGCATAGTTCTTACTTTATGATACAATGTAATGATTATATTTATGTTAGCCGTGTAGTCACTGCGTAAATGTAATCACTACCCCATATTAACCCGTTGGTGTCTAATGAGAGGCAACAGGGGTAAATGAAACAAAAGAAGGACAGAAGCACCTTTCTGATGATAACACAAAATTAAAAAAAAAACTGCAATCGCCGACTCGCTTGCCAAACGTGGCAAATATGGCTAATATCACTTTAAGAGGCAATCAATGGGGGAGGTCTATGTTCCGCAGTGGGTTTTCGATGGGCTGATATGGATAAATGGATAGGTAATCTTTATATTATTTGATTAAAATGTTTGTTGAATAACGTAAATATTTTCACTGATTTGGAAAAGAAAATTAATCTTTGTTTAGACGAATTGTACTTTTAAGCTTCATTGTCCAAGTTGTAAAATGGTGGTAAAATGACCTATGCATCCATTGCTTAACTCTTATTCGGAGCACAAAGGTAATGAAATAAATGATCTCGTCGAACCGACGGTCCTTTCGACAAATTCTTTTGAAATAACTGAATAAAAATAGATCAATATGGAAATTATATTTCGTAAAATTTTCGCAAAAGGTAACGTGCGCCATTCGATATTACATATTATGCAAGCAATTTTCAAACCACACAGGTGCAGGAAATTTCATTAAATTTACGTCAGGTCGCGAGCTGACAGAGCCGTTAACATTGATTTACATAAATTCCAATATTGTCTATCGTAGCTTTGACCACTAGTTATTGGTTTTAAATGAATTTTGTTTATGTTTATTTAAGAGTACCTGATATTAAAACTTTGTATACCGACCAACTGTACTTTATACCAACCATGTACAAGTAGGTTTAAGTGTAAATTTTTAAATCACAACAACAAAAGTAACATTGTATAAAAATAGGAAACTGGGTTCTAAACTAAGCACAGGTTGTATCTAAGGACCCTGCCAAGCAATTTTACGAAATGGTTTGCCTCCTAAACTGATTCACTTAAATATATACTACACGATAGTACTAATATAACATGTTTGACATTGGAGGTTAAGATTAATGCTTTTAATTCAAATAAATACAACAAATACAAGCTTTTTCCGGACCGATACGACTTAGGGACCTTCAAGAAAAGAGCGTACTCCTTTTTAAAAGGCCGGCAACGCATCTGCGATTCCCCTGATGTTGCAGTTGTTCATGGGCGGCGGTAGTCACTTACCATCAGGTGAGCCGCATGCTCGTTTGCCCCCTCTCCTATAAAAAAAAAAGCTTCTAAATAAAGATAATATTGTTCGTCTCGGCGTAAATTTCACTGTACGCAAGCAACCAGGATTCCTTTACCACCGTCACCATTTGTCAATAGGAATTTTAAGTGCTGATTCACCACGAGATCAACAACGAAGGAAACCATCATGAGGAAGCCTCCATGTCTGAGGAATTAAACATTGCGTGGATATGTGAATTCCGTTGCAGGACTCCGTGCATTTTCTTACTTATTGGTCCGTTACTCTTTGCGTAATAACGTTAGGCTTGAAATGTAAGGAGGCCTGTGCCCAACAGTAGAACTAATAAAAGCTGCACTGTACTATAATTTAATAAAAAGGCGCCATCAGATTCAACCTAGAGACCTAAATTCCACATTGATTTTGCATATGGATTGTGCTTGAAGAAATTTGAGAAGATACACTTGATTAATGTGTTAATAAAATATATATTTTTTCTGAATTTCACAGTCACAGGTTGAGAGACAAAGTACGAAAATGAAGATAGAAGGAAAGCAAAAAAGAGAGGTGATACCATGGTTTCTTAATTTTCTGATTACAGATCTACAAAAAACTAGACTGACCGCTTTGTATATTTCAAGTGACGTCGAAACCGTGCTTAAATTATTAACCCTTACTCGCACATACATCTTCATCAGCCTTCATTATTGAAAGTGAACTAACCAATAACTATAAATAAAGAGCGGATCAAGGTGTATTTATTTCCGTCATAAATGTAATGAGCAATATTTCTTTGTCGTTTTATTTGAATCAAAAACCACATCAGTCTTGAAAAAAAAATGTTCAAGCCTAACGTTATGAACATTAGAAACTTTTGGTATTGATATTAGAAAAGTTTGCTAGACAAGCACCGTAAAAAGTGTTGTTTTCATTTTTTTAGAGCAAAAATTATACGAAATAAAAGCAGGCCTAGTCTAACCAGAGTTAGAAATGCACGCGAGAAATATGGTTAATTATAGCAAAATGTTATAAGAGGTTACAGAAATAAGAATACACATTCAAATATTTTTAACTAAACTAAGATAAATAACATGATGTGATGAAAATAATTTTAGACTTGCTGGAATTGTTTGTTAAAGGATAAAGCCTCAAGGATGATTTTGGCGTCCATAGCCTATTTCTAACCCAAAAATGGGATAGATCTTTTTTCCATTACTACGCCCAATTCTGCCTCTATGAACTTTGTAAAAGTATATTAAAGGAGTACTTAAGACTTTTGAGGGACTAACGTAAACTTTAATAGTAAATTCCACTTGCTTATAAAACTCTGTGCCTAAGTTAAAGTGGATTCAATACACTGTTGATCTAAAAGCACTTCACTACAATATTGCTACGTCGATACTACTCATAGTGATGATGATGACGATAATATTGATTATGATGATCCTTTTTAAACATGTACGCTCTACAAACGAACACACGATCCATATGTTGGTAACTGGACGTTCTTGCATATAGACACTTATACCTAGTAGTGAATAAAGTTCATGAGAGTATTGACATATTTTCGAGTAATCTGAGTGAACTCGCTAAGGTACTTTTATACATAGTTAGTTATGTAAGTTAGTTCTAATACATAGTATATTTAAGTAAATTAGTGACACTATCGTATTGGGTTTGTTTAGCCTGTAAGGATAGTTGTTAAGTGTGTGTAAATAAATAAATAAATAAATAAACTGTACCTTTCCTCGATTTTCGAAAATTAGAATGAGATATAGTTTGTCATTCTTCAGGACTAAAATGAAATCCCTCGATACAGCAGCATTGCCCTAGGCACACAGCAAGTTTTTTTTTTCTCCTGCCCCTCGTATTCTTTATTTCGTATGTAATATTTTTATGATAAAAGAAACTAATATATAGATTTAAATAATTATGAGTCTTGTGTCAATTGTTTTTTCTATCAACTTCAAATAGGAGACGGTACTCAATTCGACTGTATATTTTTTTCGTTTTTTTATGTGTTACATCATAATTTTCTGGGTGAACCGATTTCGATGATTCTTTTTTATTTGAATGCTGGTGCTTTTCATGTGTTTCTATATAAATTTGATCAAGATTTGACCGATAGTTTTTGCGTTATTCTTAATAATTTATATTGAAGTAGGTTGTACAAAAATTTTAGTTCAGTAATTTTACTAAATTGAGTCCAAGATGCAAGTTGTGTGGCTGAAAGGACACATCATTCATATATACATATATTTACACTGATTAACTGTTGTGCTTATTTTCTTCTCGTCATCTCGAGGGTAAAAGCTGAAAATCAGTGTTTGCTCTCTAAGAAATATTATTCGCTGGGCTAGGACCCATTTGTCAAACTCCAACACACACGTACATTTAGATTTGAAGTTTTTATGAATTTTTTTTTTCGTAATATATTACTTTGTACCTTAGTTTAGTCACTGAAATTAAGTGTGTGATTGGAGAAACAAATAAATGGTTTATCTATCTATCTATCTTAATATGCTTACATTGGAGTCACAAGCACTTCCCCACAGCTGTGCGTCATACATTCAGGTTGCTTTTAGGATCATCTTGTATATCAATAGTTTGTTGTCGATCGATAGTTTGGAGTTAGGTGCCACCAGCCAAGTAAATGTTTCTGAATCGTATGTTCAGCTTGTCTCGTTTTAATTTGATGTATTATTCGTAGGTCAGCGTTTTGTCCAGATGCATACCAATATATCAGACAGAGTCACTCTGTGGCAGAACATTATCGCCAATTTTCACTGGAGCACATCTTCCCCTTCTCAGCGTTAACGTGACATGTACGAATTTAGTGATGCTGGCTTTGATTTTCGATTTCTGGATCCATTCATCAACCTTGTCAAATGCAAATGTAGCCATTGCTACCCTTTTTGTTTCTGGGAGGTCTACAGTGTAGATAGTATACAAGACGGGCCAAGGACAGATCCTTGTGGAACTTCTACCATTATATCTTGGATTTCGGGCAGCTCTCCGTCCTTTCTTACCTGAAAAATTCAGTTTGTGAGGTATGACTCCATCAGTAAGTAGTAAGTATGCGGTAGAGACATTTTTATTTTATAAATAAGGCCACACGAAAAGGTTAAAGGTTGTAAGGTTGCCTGGACATCTAAAAATACAGCCGAGAAGTATTCCTTTTTGATAAGGGACTATTACTTATTTTATCACATAGGCGATACACTTGATCTATAGTAGAATGCTGTTGTCTAAAACTAAACTGACGTTGAGGAACTATCAGGTTTTTATTGAGTATGAGTGATATTATATAGAAAAGGATCCTATATAAAAGGTCTATATAATGACGCATCTTCCGGAGGTTTTCAAAACTTGTCTATCATTGTCACAATAGATCCTTCCATAAACTGGGAAAATATTGTGCTTGAAAGAAGTTGTTGAAAAGAGAATAACTAAAAACACCAATGCTTTCCCCGGAAGCTGTATTATAACTTCCTTTGTGATAAGGTCGAATCCGAGGACTTTTTTATTTTGCGGTCCATTTATGGTTCTCTTTAGTTCCCCAATTGTTACTGGTCTTGGTGAAGTGGATACTTGTTTGGCCTACTGCAGAGTGCATCCGACTTCATTCTCGAAATTCGCATTATTGTCTTCATTAGGTGTAAGGATGGCAGCCAGATGGTTTGCAAGCATGTCAGCTTTTTCTTCACTTATTTTAGTCCAAGTAGACATTTATATTACTGTGGTCTATTTAGTGCGTCTGTATACTTCCAGAGTGAGTTTTCTGTCAATTTTGAGGCAATTCGATTTTCTAATTTATTTTGAACTGTGGCTAAATTTAAATTGTCTATTGAGTATTTTTCAGGTCTTTAGTAGCTTTAGTAAGTGCAGTCTCATCTATTTTATACCCAGTTTGGTGCCATATCCTACGTAATCCTCTTTTTCCTAGTATTTTGCATTTTATCTCGAGAGGTAAGTTTCCAACCGCTCGGAAAGTTTTCTTTTTTGAAGGAGTATTAATCCAGCAAGCCTTTTTCTATGAGATTTGTAATATATTGGGTCGCGTCATTTATTTTGTCAGGTGTTTTAAAGGAGACTTTCATCTCGATACTTTCCTCAGTGTACCCTCTGAAACCTTCCCAATCAGTAAAGTGATTGCACATCAGACTTCTCGTAACAAATGACAGTCGTACTAATAGTTAGGAGAACAGGAATGTGACCAAAACTATTATCTAGGCAGGATTCAGCCTTCATGTAATTTCTCGAGAGTCCCTTTACCATGAAATAGTTCAACAATTCTGGTTTTTTGTTTGAATCTGTGGGTCAGTAGATTGGTTCTCCTGATAAGATAGAGTTGAGGTTGTTTTCATCAAGGCTTCGTTTTATTTACCTGCCTCTAGTTGTTGTTAGCCTTAAGCACCAGTATGTATTTTTGGCGTTCCCGTCACTACCAGCCACAAATTTTCCTCCTAATGTTGAGAAGTATTCTGTGAAATTTGTTGCACTAATTGTATGTCTCCGTGAACAGTATATTGCTGACAGGTTAAATTGTCCACAGCTGCCTTCTACCGCAATGGTCGTAGCCTTAATATGGTTTGTCCTAAACTCTGGGAGAACTTGATGTTTGATAAATTTTATGATTACAATGGCTGTTCTTGTATGGTAATAGAACTACCATCAGGATAATTAGTGACGTAGTATTGCATCCTTTGATGTTGATTTTGCTTTTATCTGTTCAGTGTGCCTCAGATATAACAACAACATCAAGTTAATTATTGTACATCAAGAGTTCTAGTTCAGCCAAATGTATTTTTTTAATATTTAATAATTTACTTCATAAAAATTAATTTGGTTTCACAAGGAGTCGTTCGACAACTGATGCCAGTGTTGAGCTGATTAACTATGTCTTTAATGTATAGGAGAATTTACAGGATGCTTTGGATTTATTCTGTGACCTATCCATGGTCTCGATTGTTTTTACCATAAAACATTAATCAGGAAACTTAAATACTACCGTGTAACAACTGATGCTCTTGAATTAATTATTTCATATATAAGTAACATAATGCAAAAAGTTGTCATTAATAGTATAAGTCTTTCGGGTCGATAGTACAAATGGGCGTGCCTCGGGGCTTAATTCTCGGCCCCTTTCTGTTTCTTGTATATATTAATGCCGTACTTTAGATAGTAGGGGATAACCATGATATAGTATAATTTGCTACTGTGACTTCTTTAATTTTAAAATTAAAACGACAATTACTAAAATATGACGAAGTAAATAATGCTAAATCTAAATGTTAATAATTTGCATTTAAATGACACTGAAACTAAATGTATGAAATCCATGACTCCAAATGTCGAATATTTAAATACTAATGTAATTTTGAATGCGGAGGAATGGACTCTTGTCGATACCACCATTTTTCTTGAAATCACACTATACGCGAAGCTTCAATAGGACTCCATATATCAAAACTTGCAAGCAGACTTAGTTATGTAGTATATGCTGTTAAAAAAAAATGAAATCATACCAGTATTGAAACGGCTAGACTAATTTACTTTACCTATTTCCATAACATAATGTTGTATGGTATTTTTCTATAGGGACACGCGACTGATACTGAAATTATATTTGTTTTACAGAAAAGGGCCATAAGAGAAATCTATGATTTAAAGTCTAAAGAGTCGCTGCGAAAAAAACTTTAAGGAAATTAATATAGTAACTTTGGCCTCTCAATATATTAAAGAAAATTTAATGTACGTACACAAAAATAATAGTAATTTTACAAAAATAAATAATATTCATTCCGTAAATACTAAGAATAGACACAAGCTAGTAGTACCAGTTACTCGACTCCACCAAGTCGAGTAACTGGTACTACTAGTCGCTTTTACAACAAAATCACAGAAAATAATATGCAAAATTTGACCGGCTTAAAATTCAAAAACTTTGTTAAACTAAGTTTGTATAAAAATGGTTATTATAATATTTAGGAGTGTATGGATGATTATAACCCATGGGAATGAAGTGACTCCTACCAAGCTATTTTAATTTGTTATGTGTCGTTAATTGTGTAACATACATGATTGTAAGCTGTTATTTAAAAAAATCAAGCTGGGTTTCTTTCTGGTTCTTTTCAGGACCAGGTTTTTTTCCAAACCATTTGTAATTAAACAATAGAGTGATTTTCAATTAGTATTATTTTTAATCTATATTGAATAAAAAAGTGTCTGAATTGGTTTCTGTTTCAGAAAAAATTTAAAATAATTTACATCAACTTCAAAAAATTGATTCCTCATTTACTCACTCCAATTAAAAAATAAAACCTAAAATAAAGTAAATCGATAATAATAATAATAATAATAATAATAATATTTTATTTGCATCTTGAGTTGATTGGTGTAAAAATATTGTAAAAGTAATGCTTTGTGTGATATTTGTGACAGGAGATGAAACATATGAATACCTTTATTTTTCAATCATCATCTCTCTGGGTATTGAAAGGCGACAGAAAACGAACAAAATTGACGCAGGTAAGAAGCGTAGGCAAAAAAATAGATTGCTGTTTTTTTCTCCCAGACGGGCCCTTTCTGTATGATAAGGAACCGAACAAGACAGAGTCATTTCTGGCTGCTAAAAAAGTGGATCTAGTGACCCATTCCGCTCATAGTCCAGATCTTGCACCATGCGATTTCTTTATTTTCTCCAAAATCAAAGATTTGATTAGGTATGTCAATAACGAAGCCAGAAGAGGCTGTCATAGCTTTTAACCAGAATGCGAAAGATATGCCAGCCCAATGTTAATAATGTTTTCAAAAATGGTTTAAACCAATGAAAACGTATTTAAAGTAAAATGGAAAATATTTTGAAAGGCAAACTTTTAGTTTTTAAGTATATGCTGGTATTTCGTATATCTGGCTGTCAAGTAGCTTAGTGTTTGTAAGTCTAATGCTGATCATGTTGTCCTAGATTCGAATTCTGGGTCGGGCCAAAGTCAATTATTGGGCTTTTCTGTCAGAAAAATTTCAGTGGCTAGCATGTAGTTAGGAAGTTCCACCCCCTTGCCTCAGAAAGTATGTAAAGCCGATGATGTCTCTGTGATAAGATTGCTGTTCCATCGGCTAAGAGAGTGAGAGAATAGAGAGTGCGCCTGTGTTAGCGCACACGTGTACTATATTTCTAGCCTCGGTAGATGGTTAGTTCCATTGTGACTGACCGCCTTGATTGTAATTCGGCCTGGAGGACGTTATTATTATTCTGTGTGAGCTTGATCCTTCCCCAGACAGGCTGAACCATTCTTGCTCTAACACACTCAAAATTAATTACTCATTTTCAATTAAAACTGAAAATTATAAGTAAAAAAACAAAAATACAAAATTAATTTAAAAAAAATTACAAAGTCATCCTGCTCTACAGGCTTTCCAATAGTTGGACGTTTTTATAATTAGACTTTCTTCTTATTATACTTTTCACGTAGACGTTTTGCTACTTAGAATTTCTGATCGAGGCGGCTAATATCCTGTTGAGATATTTAATTTTAATTAATTTCTTTACCAATGTGTTATTTGAAAAATGCCTTCATAAAATATATATGTAACATCACGTGGCGTGTCGTACCTTCCAAGAAGCAGAAATGATTCCCATTAGAATTTTCATATCATGCAGCAACAAATACAGTTTTGTCGTAAGGTTAGCAAATATATTTGTTTTAGCCACTACAATAACACTGCCGATATCGTAGTTAGTACACATATAATGACTAGCAACGGTTCATAAGTTCAAATGCCAGTTTCTTTTGCCGTTTGTCTTCTTTAGACAGAGAAACATAATTCTGAAATAGAATAGATTAAAAAAAACGAGCTTTTACTTTATATATTAAATGGTATGGAAAGGTGAAATGGTGATGAAGCTATTTTAAATTGTATGTATGATCAAACCTTATAAAAGGGAGGATAGAAATTAATTGCATCATCAATCAGCCTATTTTTATTTTATCTGCCGACTTCCAAAAAGGAGACGGTACTCAATTCGACTGTATTTTTTTAATGTGTGTTACCTCTTAAAATTTTACTGGGTGAACCGATTTCGATGATTCTTTTTTTATATGAAAGCTGATACTTCTCGTGTGGTCCTATATGAATTCGATCAAGATCAGATCAATAGTTTTTGAGTTATTCTTAATAACTTATATTGAAGTCGCTTGTACAAAATTTTAAATTTTAATTTATTTTGATAGAATAACATTGCAATGATTTTGAATAAAAAACCAAAACGGCAAACAAAACCGCACTCAAAGCCATATTAAATAAGGTGCTAGTTTTTCTAACGAAAACTGGCAATTCCCGTATTCTCTTAAGATTTATCGGTCGTGTGATTAATAAATCTTAGGGGATGAGAAAATGTTAATTAAGCGCTATATACTCTAAACTGACAGCTGTGGCTAACTTGATATATTTTATAAAGTTTTGAATATAATTTGTCGTTATTTCATACATATATTATGTATAATATTGTACAAAGAAATGAAACCTCGAAGAAGTCTCAGTAATCTATTTTAATGTACTATTTAACTTGTGCACAATTATCTTAAAAATATTTAATAGGATGTTAAAGAGTCGAGAAGGTAAAGCTATATTGAATAATTGAATTAAACAGTCGAGTTATGTAATTTTTTAAATTACGACAAAAGATATGGAGAAACTGCTACGTCATTAAATTTACATAGATTTAACGACGTAGCAGTAGAAGTCTCTCTTCAGGAGTTTTATATTTGAACCGAAATACTTGAATTCATATATTATACATTTAAATATATACAATATTAAAAACTATAATTAAAAAAAAACTAAAACTAGTATCTTAATTATCATATAGTCCTACTCTCCGCGGTATCGTGCCAAGAACGCTGGCTGCGTTTCCCCGCTGAATGGCTATACTTAGCCTTTGGGCGAGAAAAGAACCAGCCGTCTTATCACCAGCAGCAACGACCAGCCGCGGATGGGGTTCCTTTAGGAACTTCACCGCACGTGGACCCCACGGATCGATAGTCTCTATAATAAATAATTGAATTGAACACTCGAAAATAAGATGAAAATACTTTCATACTATACATGTCATGTCATACAGTCCTTTTCGATGGTTTAGAGAAAGAAGAATTATTTAGATTAGGGAGACCAGAGTCTTTGGAAGTAACGATCAGCGATTTCGTTTGATCTTTACTAGAGGAAGTCGTCATCTGTTTAGTTTTATTACGATGAACGCTCTCAAGCACATCTGCGTGACACTTTAAAAATTGAAGAATTAAAGTTTAATTTTTGAAAGTGTCGTGGATTTTAAGAAATTAAAGTGACGGAACTTCAGGGAGAGTATTTATATGCTCCTCCCATTTTAAATGGGTAGTGCTATCTCACCTAGGAGATAAAGATATGTTTAACTAAAATGTCCCATTTTTCCGTAGGTAATCCCAGAGCACTGAGAGCACGCAAGTTCTTTCTTACGTGATCAATAAATAATAAAGCGTAAGGACTTGTCGCTCCCCCACACATTGTTAAAATTAAAAAGCGAATATAAATGATTACTAATTAATTGCCTCTTGTTGTCAAATCGCTCGCAGATGACCGTTATAAATATGTGAAAGAACGACACGCTTGTGTAAATCTAATCCTAAAAGTAAAATTTGCAAAGGTAAACATCAAAGTTTACTTCACTTCGATTTCAAACCTGCTAACGCTCGCGTTGTGACCATCGCCGCCGAGTCATCAGGAACAACGCGCGCGACCGTACCGACAACAGCTGCTCCCGTATAGTCCCCCAATGCACGTAGCAAGAGCCTGTCGTTGTGTACAACGTCCCTTACCGCGCCAACAACATACGCAAACTTGCTATCCGAAGATTTACTTACACGCAATGTATACTGCAGTTCTATCCACGGCAACGGTTATGGTACCCGACGCATATGGCACGAGCCGTAGTGTGCGTTGCTTATTTGATAGTGCATCGCAGATCAATTTTATAACGTCAGAATGTGGTGACAGATTAGGTTTATCAGTAAATAATGATAATATAAAGGTAAAGGGTATCGGGAGTTCAGAATAATACGCAAAGGGAGTTGGGGCATTCCAGTTTACTTCTCCTCTTAACCCTAACATAAGATACAATATTTCGTCGCTCGTCGTCGATAGAATAACAGATGACTTACCGTCAACGCATCCGCTATGCCGTTCTTACAAGGTTTGCGGTTGGCCGATGATAAATTCTTTGAGCCATCACAGATCGATGTTTGATGGGTGCTTCTTTATTTTCGCAACTTTTATTACCCTGTGTAATAAGGGATAATTCCGATGTACCGCCCGTTACGTGTTGTAGTACATTACCTGCACACGCGGATGAAGACCCGGTACATATGCTTATAAAAAGGTTTTGTCAAATAGATGAATCTTCTTTAAAAACTCCACCCACTCAGTCCCCGGCTGAGATAGATAGAGTGTGAGCTAAGATGAGCATTTCTTTCGCGAAACCACTGAACATGACAAAGAAACGGTCAGTTAGATAGTCACGTTGCCTTTTCAGGATAATATATTTTCGTTTGGTGATACTTATGAAACCACTCGGAAACGTATGACTCAGTTATCCACGAATATTTAGAGAAATGCTATATGTCACCCGCGCCGCTTGTTGACAGTGGTAATTGCAATCCCGTGTACGTCGTACCACACGACGGTGTTTTGCGTACAGATAAGACCACTACCAAACTTCGCATGGTTCTCGACGCGAGTCATAAATATTAGGTCCTTACATATGAAATTGGCGTTTTGTACGGGACGAATATAAAGTCATTCTTTTTTTGTTAAATATATTTAACTAATCCAAGTATGCAACGTTATTATCTATGCGCTTTTGCCATCTCATAGGTAGTACATTGATCCCTTTTCTAAAAAGAAAAACATGGGGTCGAGAATCAATAAACTCTTTGAAGTCGGTTGGACTGTCGCATCTGAGTTAAATTTTTTTTCTTGTAAGAAATTGTCCTAACTCCGGAAAAAATGGTAATCTGTTGGAGCAAGGTCCGAGGAGTACGGTGGATGTCGCAGACATTCCTATTGTAGCTCATCTAAATTAGTGGTTGTTTGTTGTGCAGTGTGTGGTCTTTCGTTGTCGTGAAGCAGCAGTGGCCTAGAGCGATTGACCAATCTCGGTTGTTTAGCAGGTAGTTCTTCCTTCATGGTTTGCAGTTGCTGACAATAGATATCTGCCACAATCGTTTGGCCAGATTTTAGAAAGCTGTAGTGAACGACACCGGTGCTAGTCCACCAAAAACTCACTAGTACATTTTTCTGAGTAAATTTTTGACTAAGGCAGGATTTGGCTGGGTCTCCAGGGTTCAGCCATTGCGACGAGCACTTTCGATTATCGTACAGTATCCACTTTTCATCACAAGTAATGATTCGATTTAGAATCCCTTTATTATTGTGTCGGTTGAGCAAAGTAACACAGCAGTCGACGCTTGTTTGCAAGTTCAATTTACTCAATTCATGAGGTATCTATCGTTCAAGTTTTTTTTACTTTCACGATTTGCTTCAAGTGTATTAATAGTTTTATCACTTACCCCGAAGCCTTCAGCTATCTCTGCAGTGCTTTGTGATGGATCCGCTTCCACAATTGCCTTTAATTCTTCATTTTCCACTTTGGTCTGAAGGTAGAAATTTCCAGAACTAAAACGTTGAAACCAAAAACGTACAGTGCTTTCTATTGCGACACCAGCGCCGTACACATCATTAATCCTTCGAGCTGTTTCTGATGAGATATTTCAGATCAAAGTGGTCGGTACGACAAAACGCTTATTTCATATGTAAGGACCTAATATTATTGTTTTGTATAGAGTTACCGCTACACAATGACGTCAAAATACCGCGACATTTGGGTATCTTCGAACATTGCATTGTACGAATGGTCGGCTTTTTTTATGCTAGTAAGCGCGCTTATGGAGCAGTGGTATACTTCCATATTACTCACGCAAGCCAAGTTATAACGCGACTCGTCTGCGCCATGCAAAGGTCTCACCAATGAAGCCTTTGTTTGCGGCACGTCTCGAGCTCTGTACTGCCGAATTACTGGCAAGACTAATTAGACGCGTGAACGACATCTACGATTCACACTACCATATTAGTGAGATGTACGCGTTCACAGACTTAATGGTCAGAATTTGTTGGATAAACTCTTTTCAGCACTGCTGGTAAACTTTGGTCGCCAACTGCTTCGTCAAGATCATTAACAATTTACCAGCCACTAATTTTCATCACATTGTGGGAATAAATAACCCAGCTGATTGTTTATCGAGAGGTCTTACACCGGAAAGGCTAATATCTCATCTATTATGGTTACAAGATCTACCCTGGCTCACGCAAGACCTCTTGCTGTGGCCTATCATCAATACAGACTATAATAGTATAGCGCTAGACAACGTACCGGAAGATAAAATAACTGCACACTGCACTGGCAAACAATTGTTAGTGTACCACTCTGCAGTAACTATTTTTCGATCCTCTTAAACAATTGTTGCGTAATTACCAAACTTTCTGAAGAACGAGGCCGCCATCTTTTTCCCACGCTTCAACCTCTCTTCAATTTAGTTGGCAACTCCTCGGAAGGAAACACCCAGACAGCAGACTGTCTTTTATTTTCGGGATCATAACAATAAATCCAGCCTTCGTTACCCCATAAGTATGTGGAACGCAGCATTTAATTCACCTCCGTAAAATCATTGAACCATTTCACGACACCAATCAACACGACGAGTTTTTGGGCCTCTGTCAAATTATGAGGTATCCACCGGGCACAAAGTTTCCTGACCGCTAAATCTTCATCGAGGATTTTGTGCACTTGACTTATACCAATTCCTAAGCTTGTCCGAATCTCCTAATAAGTCACTCTTTTGTCAGTCTCCATCATACGCCTCACAAAACTGATGTCGCTCGTAGTCGTAGAAGTACATAGAAGGCCGTCACTCTCGCAGATCGTCGGTGTGATTAGTGCGACCAGGTTTTAACTCATTAAACCAGTTGTAAACAGTAGCACAAGATGGGGCTTCATCATGAAAGGTCAAACAAAGTCTATCACAACTTTCTTGTTGCCTTAAATGTCATCGAAACTCAAAATAATCATTCTACGAAAATTTTCTCGCGTTAAATTCATGCTGAGGTAAGACAGACTATTTTCAATTTGGCGCTAAATCGTAAACAAATGAAAAATTAATAAAATACAAAGAGCTCCATAGCAAAGAGTTCCATTTTCAAAATTTTGAACTTATTTTTTTATTATATCGTTTACAAGTGGCCAGTTCTAAAAACTTTCAGTGTCGCCCTCGTATTTATTTCCCAAATTATAATTTTATGATAAAATAATGAATTTTAAAAATTGAATTTTAGATTCAATCTCAGGGTGTATGATTTCGGGACCTGCTACCCCTTTTAGATATTTGGTATATTGGAATATATTTTGCTATCTTGATCCCATCTGATGCTCAGTGATCATGTAAGGGTTCTCTTATGTTGACAATTTTTGAACTTCTTTTTACCGAACCTCCTTTGGTAAAAACTTTTTCATTGTGTTATACTAATAATATTAGTCACCTGTGTAATAAAATTTTATTCTTATTTCATTGCTTCTAAATCCCAGTACAGCACAATGTTTTACTTCCAAGTGATAGCGTTTTGTATGTTAATTCAAAACCTGTCTAACCTCTAAGTGATAGCGCTCTAATGTGTGAATAGTTAATCCTGTCTATCCTCAAGTGATAGCTCTAAGGCCTGAATAGTTAACCATGTCTACCCTCTAGGTGATAGCTCTAATGGTTTAAACCCTGAAGCGAATCCTTCTGAGTCCTATCCCATCTAAATGTCTTTCTTCAAGTGGTATCGCTTTATATATCAATTGAAAATCTGTCTACCCTCTAAGTGATATCTCTAAGGTCTGAATAGTTAACCATGTCTATCCTCTATGTGATAGCTCTAATGTTTTAAAGCCTGCAGTGATATCTTCCGAGGCCTGATCTAATAGTTTAAGCCCTGCAGTGAATTGTTCTGAGTCCTAGCTCATCTTAATGACTTTCCTCTAATGGTAGAGCTTTATATGTTATTTGAAAACCTGTCTGCCCTCTTAAGTGATAGCTCTAAGGTATGAATAGTTAACCATGTCTATCCTCGTAAGTAACAGCTGAGTCTGAGTAAATACTATATATTTCCTCTAAGTAATAGCTATAATGGTCTGTATATAGCATTTTATATAACTTATGCTAAATATTCTTTCCTACAGTTTTAAGTCTACAGAAATTTGCTTCTGCATCTTTGCACTGCATAATGTCTACCAGAAAATATTGTCCAACAAGATGTTGATAGAATTTCAGCCTGCGTATTTTCTTTCGTATTTTATTATATATACATGAACCTATAATATTCGAAGCAATAGTTCTAATACTTGCAGCAACCATATAACTCATGTTAGATATTTTTCCCTGCAATTTTAAGCCCATAGTGATTGTTTTTGTATCCCGGAATTGTATAATATCTTATGCAAGAAGATGGTGATAGTGTATCAGCCTGAGTGTTTTCCTTTTCCTATTTTCCCAATACTGTCCAAAATCACCTGCATGTCTAAGGTGGGAACAATTTTGCCCAGTGACTATGATAAATGGCGACTGCCCTACTAAATGCTCAAAAGACGAATTGAACAAGAAGGTAAGAAAAACATATAAAATAGTCACTTCAATTTCCCAACGTATCTCTATATATATTATTACTTCTTAGGTATTCCCAACCAATATTTATTGGTTGGAAATACCTATTTATTATTTCATATTATCCAAGTAACGAGGTTATGTTATTAAACCTTAATAGTGGATTTTCATTGATAACTAATTATAATTGTTATTAAATGTTTCGATACACAGCGAATCTGATTTAATTAGTAAGTGATTTTTTAAATTTTTTACGTACCTCCAATAAAAGATGGTTCTTGTTTACCTTTAATTGTCTCGCTTCATTTTGAATATCTTCTTTTTCCAAAGAAAAACCCAATATTGCCACGCAGACATGTAATGAATACATTTGTGGGAGGTTTTGTATACAAAACATTTAATATTCAACTAACATATTTGATTTTTATAACAAAATTTATAAAAACACACCGTGGCGGCTGGCACAAAAAAACGAAATGACATTGCATTTGACGGATGGGCGGATATAGTGTTGTGCTTCTGCCGATCCAAAATTTTTTTAGAAGCTTGGATAACTGTGATGTACTGGCATGAAATACGACGTACTACAAGTTGTAAAGAACGTCTCGGACAAGGTGAGAGTATAATACGTTTTTCTGGTTCTATTGAAAGTGGTTCATAAGTTATTTTGGAATCTATGAAATATTGAATATAATGTTACTTAGTTTTGGCAGTTCATAAAGGTGTAATAACACATTGTGACCCGTTTTATGGGAAAAAAAAAGATTTTTGTTTTTTTTTTGTAAATACGTTCATCTGGTTTTTATACCGCGATATATATTTAAATATAAGTCAACGCATTCAAAAGATAAGACCATTGCACTGTCTCATATTTTGATACTAGCAAAGTCACTCAAAACCTTTAGGGTATTTCCCGTTGACAGAATCGCACAGCAAAAAAATTCTTACATCATTAATTTGTGGTACTATATAAAACAGAAATACTTTTTTTACAGTTGATAGCTTACATATGCAATTGTAGTATCGACCTTGATATATCTATCAATGTCTTTTTCTTCCTGCCAGGTGGGAAAACTTATTTGGAGTTCGCTTAGCGTGTGTTCCTCTTCCATTATCCCCTACTAGCCATTATCTCTTCACGCGCTCCTTTTCACGCATATCATATTTTCTTAGGGTTCTCTACTCTTATATCCATCCACTTTAATTTGTGATAGAGATAAATGTATGAGGGATTTAATATTTTATAAAAAAATGACAAAGAGTACCCGGTCCGCCTGATGATAAGTGAATCTGTAGCCCATAGAAATTTACATCTGTCTTCGATTAATACTTAAAATACAGATGCGTTGTCACCCCTGAGTTTCCAGTAAAAAAGGGTCTCCGATTCCACTGAAAAGTTAAATTTGTCCTTCAGTATTTACTTTACTCATAATTCACGGAAAGGACTAGACAAACATAATTGCGTTTATAAAAAACACTCAGGCGAGTTATACTCGCATTTCTGCGGATTTTAGTAGATAAAAAATATGTTAGCGGTCAGGTAAAGCAGAGAGAGAATTCTTTTGAAGTTGCATCGTTTAGAAGCGAAAAACGTGTCGTATTACCGATGGTGGCGTGTCTTTTTAGTATAGTGGTGCTGGTATTAGTAATGACGGAGATGGAGCATGTAATTAAGGGGCGGTGCTCTTCAAAGAAGGTAAGATACATAATTTTATTTTATTACGCGGACCTTAGTAATTTAATTTTTAACACCTTTAATATAATGAATTTGCGCAAAGAAACGCCTGATTCCTATTAACTTAAAAAATTAATTCGGTTGAATTTAACATTGTTCAACATCACGCTCTTAAATAACATTTTGGACAGTTTATTACTTTAACTAGAGAATGCTTAGTTTTAGGGGAAATTTAGTTGCCTATTCTTGGCAATTACTACTTGGTACATTCAATAAATATTGCATATTTTACTGTTACTGCCAGTTACAACTTTGTTGTATATACGGAAATGTAATAAATTTCATTTATACTACATGATGTTAAAATTATAATAATGGAGCTATAAGTTTATCTGGCGATTAAATATTACATTGCGGCCCGGCTATCAAACGTAATTACACCATAACTTAGAGAACAACTTTGCATGAAAATCTTGGTAGCTCATAAAAGTTCTTAATCCACTGAACGTGATTTCATGTAATTATTCTTAATTAAAAATCATTTTAAAATGTTTAATATTACATTTGAATTTAAATTTTGCACGCAGGATCAACGGCTTTACGTGCTTTTCAAGTCACGAAGGTGAAACATAGCCAACTTTCTAACATTGGGCTGCTTCTGAGAACTTCGTGAAAGAAAAACAAAATAAACTGATTTTTGGCCCGACCTGTGATTTGAACCCGGGGTAAAAATGACCATCAGTCACACTTATGATCACTATACCAACGAAGCAATTGAGGCCTCAATAGAGAGCGGGGCATGCAGTGCTTCGTCTTGAAAAATAATGGACTAAAGGTGTATTGGATTTAAAAAAAAACTATTTTTATGGATCTAATTGCTTATATTAACTTATTTTATACAATAAACATAAAATAATATAAGTTTATATATGCGATACAATCCGTAAAAAATAGTTTTATTTAAATGTGTAGTATTCGCGTAAACATAAGAAATAACTGTCCTGTGTCGCGATCATTTGGATTGTAGGTGCGGGGAACATGCCGACCGCTTGCCACTTAGGCCTCTAAGTCGTTTCGCTTTACTATCTTCGGCTGCAACAGCAAGTGGGATAGTGTAGTCAAACACTGGCTATAATAATTAATTTTGTACTTGAGGAGATAGCGTTACTCGCTTGTGATGGCGGCGTAGGAGAATCTGCCATCCCATTTCGTACCCTGGGTATCGTAAGAGGCGATTAGAGAAAATCCAGGAAGATCTTTTGACTTTAGATAGAAGACTTTAAAATCATTTTGGGTACATCAGATATATAATAGTCAGACAGGTAAAAAGCAACAACGTAGAAGGTTTTTTTTATAAAACTTAAGTGAAAAACAAACTTACGGTCTACCTGAGAATACCAGCGTAAAAAAGCAGCTTAACGCTACTGTGTTTCGTATGGTGAGTGTAGAGAACCGGAGACCCTTTTTACTGGATAAGAGGCATTCCATCTTAGTCATCACGAGTGACAACGCATCTGCATTTTGATTCGCAAACGAGGATAGATGTAGATATCTATCTCCCACAGCAACCGCTTACCATCAGGTGGACTGTGTGCTCGTTTGTCACTCGATCCTATAAAAAAAAACTTATCATCAGATGGACACCCGCAATCAACTTTAAACAAAGAAGGCTAATTTGCAATGCCTCACGGCCTAGAATTATACTAGCTTTCTAAATCTTTCAGACTGGAACACAACAGTCCCCACACTGCTGCTTGGTAGATGGAATATAGGTAAAAGATTGAATGGCTGGGTAGGTACCCAGACGGACAGTTAGATAGTGCAAAATGGTACGGTGTTACTACAATCATCAATGCGCCTGCCAAGAGTGACCTTTAAAGCAATTTGCACACTTCCATGTCCAGCAGTTTAACGAGCAGATGGAGAAGAAGGATGGATAGCTCTCAGCGGAACGTGCCATAGCGGCGCGTTGTGCATAAATATTAGTCGCCCGTTACTCAGCACACTACAATACATGAGAAACGAGTACCTACATTCGATATTCATCTTCAATACATCTAAAATTATCATAATATTATCATATGTCTGCACAATTAGGTGTAAATCGTGAACATATTTACAACTTTGTTTATTCCCCATTTTGAAATAAATATTTATTAAATTCGGTTTCTATCTCATAAAATCCAATACATTCTAATTTCACTTCGACTTATTATTTTTTTTTTTGCAGTTTTCAGCCTTTGCGCTCTAAATTTTCTTGTTAAGTCTAACAGGCGGCATCTATAGCTATCCACTTTATAAAATAAAAATAAATTTTATTACCCTTTTAACATTTTCAAAATACACCCATCGACTGCCTTAATTAGAATAGAATAATTTTATTCGTATCGTGGGTGTCGTAAAAGGTAACCCCATGAGAAATTAACTTTTAAGGACTGTTTTACTGTATGTTTTTAATTTTAGAAATTGACATTTGAATTTGAAAAGATATATAATAACACAAACAAATTATTAAAACAGACGAAAATATTAAATGGTGGCAGAAGTAGTCGGACTAGAAAGACGTCAGTTGTAATTTCTCACCTACCACTATTGATTAGGTTAAGAAACCTAAAATGAAAAAAAAAACTGTATGGAGTTCAGTGATATTCTAATAGAGTTTTTTTTATAGAATATGGTGACAAACGAGCACACACAGCAGCATTAACACAGCAATAATAAGTTGCTATTTTACGTTGGTATTCCGTGAGAACGTGGTCGCATGGCCCTAACACATAACAAAAGTTATGAAAGAAATCAATAAAATGTAACAATCATATTTTATGTATGGTATTCAATTGTCAGCATTAGCAAATGGTTCCTAAGTCGGAATAGGAAGTGGAAATTAGTAGGCTTGACCGCACAGAATACAAATATAAAAAATATAATAGTAGTACAATGGTGCCGTGCATTGAGTAGTGAGTGTAAATAACCGGTAACAAGGCATTCCGTTTCAGTTCTCAGGAGTAAAACGTACCTGAATTATTTTTCGATGATAAATATAAGTGTCTACAGGCAACAATATTCACTTACCACGCGGTGGACTGTGTTTTCTTTGTCGGTTTTACTTGTTTGAAAACCATTCTTACCCCTCCAAACTTTTAAGATTGAACAAGTCATAGAAATGGACTAAAAATTTACTAAAAAAGTTTTGTCTTTGAAGAAACGTAGACATTTCAAAATTGTTTTGTAATAAAATAAAAGTAAATGTTGATGGTAATAGCATGCTTATTACCTTTATTGTGCATGCTGTATAATAAAGATAATAGCACTTACCTTTATTACACAGCATGGACCATTATACCTGAAATATAAAGAATGAATATTTTATATTTTTGTTGCGCTAGTTTACAAATGTAAGTACTCCGATCTAGCAGTGGACTTACTCTCTCATATGAGGAAACCTATGAGGAAAGCCTACGCTGAGCAGTGGACTTTTGATAGACTGTAATAAATTATGATACTGATCATAAGGACCGGGATTACTAGTGAAAGGGTTTTATTTCTACGTTCAAGCAGCATGTCTAGCACGGTCAATATGAGTAGATCTAACAAGAGATATTGGTTAAGGTTAATATGTAGCTGTGGACTTAAAACCCGATCGTAAAAGTGACATCAAAACTATGGTAAGTAAAGTTTTTCCTAGTCTCGTGTCATATTAAATAAAACTCATTTCATATTCAAGTGACTCTTTATTCACAGGGGCACTTTAGGCTGGCATGTTTACTGCGTAGACTATAATATAAATATTTTTGCACAATCGGATTATAACGGCTATGACTGGTAGTAAGGTACATATCATTAACGTATTTTATTAAAAGAACAATGGCAGAAAAATAGTAGACAAAAATTATCGCGTCTAGAAATAAGTTATATATAAAATGAGTTTTATTATTTTTCTATGTTTTTTAAATAAAAATTTATTTTAATTAAAGCCACAGAAAAAAGCATTTTTTTGGATATCAAATGAGTTAAATCATTTTACCTATTCAAGTGTTGCCATTTAGTATATTCATACTATTTTCGTATACACTTTGTAAGACTACCAACACAACACAATAAATATTAAGTTATTATTAGTAATAACTATACTATCAATAATAATAAAAATAAAAGTGATATGGTTGGGAATAAGTCTCTTACAAAGAACTTCCTACAACAATGCATTATCTCAATCATAGTACTATGTAACAATTCCATCTAATGTTATGGCAAGACTAGCTAGAACAAAATTACACTGTTTTTTTACTGGCTTTACGGCTCTGGGTTCTAGCCCTTCTGAGAATGTCACTATGACACAAAGGCCCTGGAGCCATGCCAGAAATATACATTTATAGTATGCAAATATATAATAGAGATACAATAATCTAAAAACTCTCAATTAATCAATTATGTTGTTTATGCCCAAATTTAGCCATTTTTGAACGCCATCCAATTGCGTTCGAGCTGGTGCCTCACCCGATGGTATGTAGGTGAGGTAAGCGCCGAGGTGGGGCGGCCGTGTGCGGCTTGCAGTGGCTCGACGCGTGGGCGAAGAGGTGAGAGTTGTTCGCTGGTCGCGCGGCGGTGAAGCCGCGTATCTAGGTCGTCGCGGCCAAAATAGTGACAATGAAGAAAGAAATGGTCCAGCGGTGGAGCCTGCTGGAGCGATGCAGCATTGTGGGGCATCCTGAAACTCGGCCGCTGCTGGTCGCCTAAGTTGGTCAAGGTCTCAGACATTTACACATCATTTAACACTACTTGCCATTCACCTTACACCCACTCACGGCCTGACCGAGCCTTGGTGCGAAGTTAGCTTCTGATACTGGTACGTATTATGTGTTTCTAGCATTCTCCCATATAGTTTATTATGATAGGACATTTCCATATAGCCATTCGGGCTCGAACCCGCGGCTGTCCGTTGAACCTTCCGCTCATGGGCCCCGGGTATTAAACCTTTGCAAATGCAGCTGCGGGCCGTAACATATGTATTATGTATTAAGCTAACATAAACAACCACAGCAAGCATGACTTTTTCCAAGTGACATAAGACATAACCTAGAAAGGTTCAAATCTAATATAATTCAAATTTAAGGGACTGACGCTTAACATTTTAAGATATTTTTGACATATAGACGCTACCATTCCTTCTCAACTAATTTTATGTGTGAAAGTCTGCTATTGTTCTTTATCTTGAGAGGAAATATACTGCACGCAATAATTACCTTAATTGTGATGAAATAATATTGTTTAGAACTATTGTTTAGTTGATGTTTCTTTATTATGATCATCTTTGTCATTGTAGCTTATCAAAAGTCAAAAGTGGAATTATTTCCACTTTTTTAATGAGGAAAAAAGCACGTCACAAGATTTTTTTTAAATATCTTTCTAAGCGATTGCGATTGCGTTCAAGGGTCAAGATATCTACCTACAATCAATATTATGTATCGTATTTATTAACCTTTAACTATGAACTTTGATTTTTTGTAACACTAGGATGGAACATGGGGTCTGAGACTCCTACATTGTTTAGAGTCATTTGATATTAATTGTGCATTTAAAAATTGAAATGTAATTTAGAATGGATGATTGAATTGTAAATAATGTGATTTTAAATACATATGAGAAACATTTATAACAAAATACAAATAATCACAAAAAAATCAAGAAAAGGCACTTTTCGGTCTTAATTGACACTGAGATCACTGAAAGTCCTATTAACTAATTATTATCCAGTGAGAATATAAAGGGTATTGTATTTTAAAATACAATACCCTTTATATTCTCACTGGACCTTCCTGACCCCAGCGGCGAATCTGGTCTATGGCTCCGCCGCCAAACATGATTCACCAGCCACCGACACTCCTCTTCCCCCGCAGCCCCACCACCACCGCATCAACGGTGCGACCCCATCAGAGTCGCTGAGGATAGCGAGTGGCGCATCGCCATATTAACACTCCTATTTCTCCGCGACTCCATCTTGACTGCAGCGGTAGGGGGAGAGGACACACATCTCCCCGCAGCCCACCAACACACATCCGATCTTTGCTTGCTAAGCCAACTCGGAGTGGCCACCTCGGGCTGGTCCTTCACCTCGGATCAGCCACGGGGGTCCTCTTTATTCAGCGCGGGTAACCAAGCTACAATTACTAAGTTCCCCCGCCACGACAAGGCGGGAACCCGTTTGTTGGGGTGTGTATGATATACCTAGTATAAAGGCAAATCTAATACACGAAAATCCATCGCCTTTTTGAGCCTACAGAAGGGTCATGATAAGAGGATGCTCTAGCCAATTGACCTTTCTCTGAGAACTAAAATAAAATGCTTTATTGCTACTACATTTATTACTGACTGAAAACTTTCGGATCTTGGCAATCGCCATATTTTACGCTAATATATCCTGCAGTTATTACGTATAGCTACACTGCAATTATGAAAAAAAAAACAACTAAACATAAAAAAATTCGTAAGTTTACTTGAAATACGTAATCCTATTTCTTGTGTAGTGAGGTAAACACAAAAACTAATCCAATAGACGACAAAATTATATTATAATTTCTCAAAAATAGAACATCATTTTCAACATGCGGTCTCTTCTATCATGTTTTAATTAGAATGGAAGTAATTTAGCTGCCTTAAGTTTGTTCGAAATCTTTCTCAAGGCTTCATACTTTCGCATCAATAGATTTTAATTAAAATTCTGAAAAATTTATTCTTAGGAAAAAGTAAAAAAAATATGATAATTTTAACGACAATTGACAAACATTTAAAACAGACACTCAGTGTTGAAAAAATAGATTGAAAATATACTGAAAGGGAAACACGTTAGTCTTACACTGAGCAATGCAAAGCTGGGGCGGATCGCTAGTATTCTACAAAAATAAAACATGTTTTAAGTGCATATGTGTGCGTCTAATAATGTACTTTTACAAGCCGATAAATAAGGAAGAAAGAAAGTTCTGTGCGTGAGTATATATAGTCGTGCGGATTGTGCAACACCCATAATATATCTGCAGCATGGGTCCATCACGTAGAGAACCTTACCTTAATCGAAGACCTTAAAATTTATCTGAAGGTCACAAATGTTGGTAAAATCCGAAAAATATAGCTTTCTCCTGAGATTTCAATTCACTTAATCAAGAATCAGAGAATGTTTTTGGGACGTAAAAGTCTTATTATGTGTGTGACAAAATAAAGAATATATTTGGACATATCTTCAATCCGAATAATACATATTTTTGATACAAGACACGTTTTTCATTTATTGGAGTGCAAATTTAAGTAAAGATTTGGGAATCGTTTGGGAAGCATTAACTTTTGGGGGTTATACACACACGCAAACACAAACACTCACGCCTGTCGCCCAGAGGGGTAGGCAGATACTACGGACTTCCATTTGGCGCGATCCTGACACACTTTTTTTGCCTCTTTTACATCCATATATCTACACATACACGCTTGTCGGTTAAAGGTACACCTAATCTGGCCCATTTTCAATGTATCGCTGATTTGGTTGATAAACTTTCGTCTAAGGCGTCCCTTCCCGACCCTGCCATTCACTTCTACAACATAAATTTGCTTTGTCACTCTTTCCTCGTTCATTCTTTCTACATGAAATGTTCATATGTAAATAACAATATATCCGTTTTTCCGTACTTCTACTTTTTTTAAATAGGACAGGGGGCAAACGAACATGCGGCTCACCTGATGGTAAGTACTACCGCCACCCATGAACAACTGCAACACCAGGGGAATCGCAGATGCGTTGCCGGCCTTTTAAAAAGGAGTAGGCTCTTTTCTTGAAGGTCCCTAATTTGTATCGGTCCGGAAAAATCGCTGATAGTAATCGATTCCACAAGATATTTGTGCGAGGAAGAAAACTTCTTCTAAAACGCACAGTGTTGTAACGTTTCCAGTAATCTTTACATTTATACTTGAGTCTTCCAAAACTTCGAGAGTTTCACCAAAAATACACTCTTGTTTAAGAACACATTTTAATTTAACTAAAATAAGACCACTTTTAGTAAAGATTTTCCTTTATATAATATGGGGCACAATCGAGAAGACAGTTCACCTGATAATAAATAGATGCTATGGCCCATAGACATTTACACCTAGCCTTGATTGAAAATCCAAATGCGGATGCTTACTACCCCTGAGGATAAAGATGGAATGCCTCGTTTCCAGTTAAAGGGTCCTCCGTTTCTCTACACTTACCACAAGAGGCATAGCGAATATTTAGCTGCTATTTTTCGCTGGTATTCTATGAGAGCGTGACTAATCCGGGTCGAATCGACCAATTATTTTTACAAACAAAGGACTTACCGTTCCATCTAGTAGTGCAGTTACATACTGCTACTACTTCAATACGTGTAGGCGATGCGTTAAGTAACATGCTGTGCGCATTTGTTTCAAAGTCGACAGCGATAAGGACATTTCCATAATCCTTAGTTTCCGTGTCTAAATAAATACTTTAGTTTAAATGTAATGAATATTTTATTTCATTAAATACAAATAAATACACCACATTTTACATAAAATAATATTTTATTTAATATAGAGATCCAGTGCTCATTTCTTTGTCATGGAAATTTTTTGCCGAATTTTATATCCACTCAAAACTTCTGCACAAGAAAAGATTTACGGGTTATTGCCGTAGAAAAGTTTACGACGCTAAGTTGGTCATACATTGTGTGAAAAGGGCTCTCGATTCAAAACAAGCTGAAAGTAAGTTTTGGGAAACTGAAAGAGGGCCACCGAAATAGACCCTTAAACTTTTACGAGCTCTTTTTTTGTTGATGATCGAGAAAAACGGAAAATTAAACGCCTTATTATAATATATCTGTTACAAATTTTATACGTGGTAGAGCCATGCTGCAGCTATATTAGTAGTATAGTTATAGCACGAATGGGTCGGCTTGACCGGGGAAGGACCACGCTCTCACAGAATACCAGCGTAAAATAGCAGCTTAACACTACTGTGTTTCGTATGGTGAGTATAGAGAACCGGAGACCCTTTTTACTAGTAAAGAAGCATTCCATCTTAGTCCTCACGGGTGACAGCGCATCTGCATTTTGATTCGCAAACGAGGATAGATGTAGATGTCTATGGGCCACAGCAACCACTTACCATCAGGTGGACTGAGTGCTCGCCTGTCACCCTGTCCTATAAAAAAATGACCATTTGTTTTTATAGAAGAGGGGCAAACATAAAAAACCATACGGCTTACGTGATGGTAAAGTAGTGTCTTATGTGTAAAATTATATTACAAGCAGTTTCTAAAATAAGTTTTGTAAATAGTTTGTAATCATTTATGTTGTAAAATTTATTTAAAAGAAAGTCCCGCTGGGTTTGATGCTGGTTCTTCCCAGGACAGAGGGTTTTTTCGAACCTGTGGTAAAGTAAAAAATTACTTTCAATAAGAATTACACATGTAATCTATATTGAATATAAATATTATATTCTATTCTATATTAGTCGTATACTTTTAGCACGAGTGGGTCGGCTTGACCGGAGAACGACCACGCTCTCACAGAATACAAGCGTAAAATAGCAGCTTAACACTGCTGTGTTTCGTATGGTGAGTGTAGAGAACCGGAGACCCTTTTTACTGGAAATGAGGCATTCCATCTTAGTCCTCACGGGTGATAACGCATCTGCATTTTGATTCGCAAACGAGGATAGATGTAGATGTCTATGGGCCACAGCAACCAATTACCATCAGGTGGACTGTGTGCTCGTTTGTCACCCTATACCAAAAAAAATATCTACATTTGTTTTTATAGACGAGGGGCAAACGTAAAAAACCATACGGCTTACCTGATGGTAAGTTAGTTTTTGCTAACCTCAGTGCTTTGAACAGTCTTAGGAACTTTCTTCCGGTCAAGGTAAAGATAAATCTGGTGCAATCTCTTATTTTGCCTATTATTGACTATGCTGATGTATGTTTTCCTGATCTCAATGAGGTTTACCTTGATAAGCTGGATCGTCTCGTCAATAACTGTATCCATTTTATTTTTCGTCTTCGCAAGTTTGATTATGTATCCTCATTTCGCATTCAGCTTTAATGGCTTCCAATTCGTCAGCGAAGACACATTAGAATACTTAACACATTTTTTTCTATTTTATTCGATAACCACTATCCAAATTATCTAAAACATAAGTTTCAGTTTCTGCGGGACACTCATGACAGACAGCTTCGTTCATCGGAGACTCTTGCTCTCTCTATTCCCCTTCACAGTTCGAGTTTCATATCTTCATCGTTTGCTGTCCAAGCCACGCGTCTACGGAATGACCTGCCTGAAAAATTAAGACAACCTACCTGCAAACAAACATTTAAGAAGAACATTCGCGATCATTTTCTAAAACTGCTCTACAACTGCTAAGTTCCGTCATCATTAGTATATTACGTATCTTTATGTACCTTGTATTATATTATATTTTCTTATAATATATAAATTTATATACTTGTGTATATTGATATATGTATGTATGTGTGTATATGTATGTATATATGTAAATGTTTGTATAATATGTATATCTATATGTGTATGTATATTTCTTTGTAACCGCCTTCGTAGTTATATCACCTTTTTTTATAGGATAAGGGTGACAAACGAGCACACAGTCCACCTAATGGTAAGTGGTTGCTGCGGACCATAGACATCTACATCTATCCTCGTTTGCGAATCAAAATGCAGATGCGTTGCCACCCGTGAGGACTAAGATGGAATGCCTCATTTCCAGTAAAAAGGGCCTCCGGCCACCTACACTCACCAAGCGAAACGCAGAGGTAAACCTCTACTTCACGTTGGTATTCTGTGAGGTCGTGGTACCACCCCGGTTCGAGCCGGCCCATCCGTGCGACAGCAAAAGCTGCCGCGTGGCTCTACCACTGTTGAACACTGCCTTAACTGCCTTAAGGTTGACTGGCAGAGAATGCTTTTAGCATTAAGTCCGCCTTTTGTTTTTTTTACTTTCGCCTTTACTTAATGTGTAAGGTTCAATAAAGTTTAAATAAATAAATAAATAAATTAGTGTCTAATGTGTAAAATTATAGTTATAGCGACAGTAAGAGTTACCGTTAAAACATTTAAACAAAACAAGTTTTAAAGAATTTAATCGCGTATAATAACAGTTACCAGTACAACCTATCTTTCGATAAGCTGTACGTGCGTATGTGTGTGTCCACTGCTGATCTTAAGTTTCTTCCATTGATTGCCTCATTGGTGGGTTTGTAACCACAGTTTTTTTTAAATGCTTTTGGGATGACGTTGCTGCGCGTCTCCTGGCTTGTTCCCTCTGTGGCCTTTTACTACATCCACGGGACTATATAGGGTGGTGGGTATTCTTACACCGCCATTACACGGGTTAGTTAACATTAAATAATAATAATAATTTATTTATTTACACTTTATTGTTATGACATTAGTAAAGTACAATTGGCGGACTTAATGCCTTTAGGCATTCTCTACCAGTCAACCACGAGCTAAGCAGAGAAACTTAAGCAGGTGCCATAAAAAACTTGAGAATATATACGTGAATGTAAATATAAACATATACATACAATACTTGTAAATACAAAAATAAATATATATAACTACAAATAACATAAATAATATACTCTATAGATGATACACAAACATACATAATTTTAAACAATACATAATACATACATTTTAAGCATACTTACGAGTACATACAAACATATTATACAAAATCAACTTAAGTAATTTATAATACACTTATACAGAAACATTTAAATAAGAAGGTCAGTTGCTGAAAGAAGAAAGGTAGTGATGAGTCACCATTCTTTTAAAGGCTGCAACAGAAGTCGGTTTCTTGATAAGAGTAGGTAATTTATATGTATTCCATAACCTTATGGCCTCAGCGGCGAACGACTGAGACATAAATTTTGTACGGCGAGGAAAAACACATAAAGTAGTTCCCTCGGAGGATCTTAGGTAACGATTGTGGGAAGAACCCAAATACTGAAACTTGCATTTCAGGTATTGGGGTGTGCATGGATCATATAGGATTGAAAATAGCGTGCGAAGAATTCTGATGCATCTACGCTTATGGATAGGGAGCCATTTAAGCTTAGAACGATATAAGGATACATGATCGTATTTACGAAGGCCAAAAATAAAACGGATGTAATTATTTAACAAACGATCCAATTTGCACAGAAGTACTTGACTCACATCAGGGTAACACACATCAGCATAATCAATGACCGGTAAAACAAGTGTCCGCACCAACATAGCCTTAGTCAAATGCAAGAAAGAATAACGCACAAACTACTTACTTAGTAACAAAATTTAGTTTGATAGCGCATCTATGCAATCTTAAAGCAGTCATCTTAGTTAGGTGGAACAAGTTGTTGACTTGTTGAAAAACTTAATAATGAGATCAGAAATTGTGTATAACGAAGTGCATCAACTCTGCTGGTTCGAATATAGATTAAAGAATACTGTAAGATTAAAACATAACTTCTTGATAAGATACAACTTTGATGATGGGTTTCCGTATAGTGGCGGCGTGAAATAACCCATCGCCCCGTTTTATGCCGTTGGTGTAGTAAAACGCACCTAAGGGATATGTCAAAAAGATGTTATTGCTTCCGATAATTTGTTGTTTTTTTATTATTTAAAAAAAAATTATACTAGGGGTTTCCCCTGTATCGTGGAGGCAGTTTACATACATACATTTTACAAGAACAAACATCAGATCCGGAATAATTATTTGTAGGCCATTTAAATACCTGTTCCGTGCGGAATTCAAACCCGCGGCCACCAGCGCTGCAATTCATTGCTCAGCCACTGCGCCACGGAGCCGTGTAACTTATCGGAAGTTGGCGGAGTCCTTTTAATAAAAACTGTCGTTGATTCGCTTGCCAAATTTGCGATCAAAATTTTTTGTTCGAAAATTGGTTGAATTTGTACATGTGTCGTAAGAGGTGACTGTAGTAAATATCTCAATCACTAATTCGTAGCGGTATACCCAAGCAGCACACAAGCGTTATGAATAACAATATACCAGCCCATATAGAACCTAGAGTTCTATTAGAAGCGTATAAGAGTGTCGAAAACAGATTATATACTTATAAGAGCGGCTTATGAGTTATTATACAGCTCAAGCTGAATAAAGTCTGTATTATGGGATCTAAGTAAGCTTAGGGTTCTTAATCAGAATAAGAAAACTCTCCTATACAGCTTTAAGTATTCTGTTACAGTTCAATCTAATTTTATAATTAAAGCTGTGTAGAAGCTGTTTTTTGCATGCTGATACTTACTTATTACAGCTTTAAATGTTATAATAGTATCATTCGAATATTATTTCTGTACAATGGTGTATGTCAACTCCCTTCTAAAACTTATTCTTATTGCGTAATTCTACACTCTTGTAAATACAGTAGTTTTATAACTTCTGTCTATGAGAGTGATAAAAACTTAAAAAATAAATAACAGCTATAGTACAGATTAAGTCTGTATAAGTGATAGAATATCGCCATTTTGAATGCGTAATTGCGTGTTTAATATATTGTATAATGTATTAAACTACACTTACTTACAGTATAGTGAACAAATTAATTTGTTATCAATATGTGTAAAAAAAGAATAAGATTTGGGGCAGTTAGAGAATGGATTAAAAGGGAATATTGAAATATTATAAATTATCAACGTAATAATAGTGATACTGAAGAATATAGAAATACTTTAATAAATGAGACAAGCTACAGGCAAGCGTCAATCCCATCGATGGCTAACAAAGAGGGTTCCGTAACAAAAACATTAAACAGTGTTAATCATGATCACAATTATATCAAATGTAACTTAGTTTTCGGCACCTGATTACGATGATTTATCATGCAGCAGCACAAGTAGTTTAACAGACAATAACAGCGAATTTTCAAAAAATCTATTTATTTTGCCAGCAAATTGAAGAATTGGGCCACAGAAAGAAATATATCTTAAGTAGCTTTAAATGATTTATATTATTTATATTAGCATCTAACCGCTTTTTGGCCATCTTAAAACGCCTTTTAATAATAATAATTCATTTATTTCAGACCAATTATCCATATTTGTTAAAAAATTATAATCTAAATACCTATAACATTAAAGAAAATTAATAAATAAATAAACATAAAACATTAAATAAAATTACATTTAAAATTAAAATTATAATTAAAATACTACTCTAGGTCGTGGCGTGTCTAACAGTATGCAGATTTATCCAACGCCCTAACATTGGTGAATCCCATCTGTCCGCTAGTACACTGAGAATCATGTTGGTGCTCGGCCGCATGCGATTCAGCATGGAGGCACATCTTTTGCGCATTATGGCTTCAAACCCATCAACATGAGCCTCTGCAAACATGCCAGAGGCGCTACAATACCGAGGCAACGCCATTATAATTCTCAACGCATTATTGTATTGGACGCGCAGATCATTGTATGCCCTCCGTGTATAGTTAACCCACAGGCTGCATGTATAGAAGGACAGACAATATGCTTTGAAAAGCGTAACCTTAACCTGTTTTGTGCAGCGTGCAAACCTGCGAGCCAACATATTACACACAAACTATAAAAATGCAATTTTTCCCTTTCTCTATGGCCTCCAAAATTTTAAACGCCATATTTTCCTAAAAAGTAAAATAAATCCAGTATAATATGCACAACACAGTCAAATTACTTCACAAAAGTTAAATTATGTATTAAATAAAATAGCTAACTCTTTTGGTTTTGCCGTACCTACGTGACGTAAGAGTACGAATAGAAAACGATATACGTTTGCGCTTGCCAGGCGAGTTACCTATCAACTAAATACAATATCAAAACAAACAGCATGCTCGTACTAGTACAGTACTGCTGAGCAAGATAAAATATTCTATCATAAAATGTGCCTTCCTTAATATTGTTTGGCAAAGAAAGATAAAGCTTTAATTCTTTACTCCAATTTTTAACATTAGAAAGAAAATATGTATAGCTAATCTTTATTTGCTAAAGGTTGACTACCTTTGGTTTAGTTTGTGAATTTCACTGAATCAAAGGGGTACTGATTTGTTGCCAATAAATACAATCATTTCGATTAAATCGATGTTTATAGGTTGGTACAAAAATAAAAAAATTTTTCAATTTTTTAACTTTGACTGTGTGGCTTAATATAGTCTCTGTCTTAAAAGAAGTGAAAGAAGTAAGCACTTTTTTATCCTTGTCCATAAAATAAAACAACAAAATTACTTAAACACGAATAAATCTTAAAATATTATTTTATAATGAGTAAAGTGACGAAGGGATAAAAGTGTTCTTTCTAAGACAAAGGCCAAACATCTTTTATACATATCTCTAAATAAAATTATCTGTGATGTTTTAAAAACTACTATACAGCGTTAGTAATCAAAATATTCTATTATACAGCTGATTAAAAACTAATGGCTGTATAATAGAATCCATAACATACATAGTACAGCTACTAAGACTATAAGGCCCTCGATATCATTTAATCGTTTTTATATCCTAAAGGAAAGCCTAAAGGCTGTTTAGCAAATTGTCGCCATTTTTGGGACCTATAAAAACAAAATTTAAATTGTAAATTTAGGAATATAAGACATTAGTTTTAGGCTAAACTATTATTTTTAGTGTGACTAATGATCACCTTGCCCCAATATGCCATATTCACTAATTTAATTATTTTTTTATTCTAACTTATAAAATCAATATTTATATGGTAGATATTTAGTATTTTGTCCTTATATTATTTCGTTATTTTACTGCCGCGGCAATTTTTTGATAGAAATCATATACAAGTTTACCGTAAATCTAATTTTGCACTTTCTATTCACCAGTTATCACCGTCAAAACTCAACTCCAATCCAAGTATTATTAATATGTAATATAATCTTTAACTCACTATAAATGTCGCCATCATTCAATAAAGTAAACCTATTAATTTATTTTTGTCTTAATTTCATTTGTGATACCGTTCAATCACCAATTTAGAACTTTTATCTGTAAAAGATACTTATAGGATAGGATATTTGTAGTCTATTAGTTTCCTTGTACACCAAATAAGAGCTATAATACAGCTATTATACAGCCACGTTTGTGCTTGTACAGCTACTGTACAGCGCTACTAAAGCATAAAGCTGTATCATTTGTGCCAAGTTTTTACTTATAAGAGCTGTATAAGCGCTTGTACAGCCTTTGTACAGCCAGTAAATGCAGCCTGTTGTATAAAAAGGAACTCCAATACAGCTCGTATACAGCTTGCATGCTGCTTGGGATAACCATCACATTTACGTCAGACTTAGTTTACACAGTACGGTACACAGTTACACTCACAGTCACGGACTTCGGTTACCACTTTTATCAGGTCGTCTCTCCATCTAGTGGTCGGAAGGCTACACTATTCTAACTGGTAAATTCAATGCTGCCACTAAAGAACCTATCCCATTGGTTGCCAATTCTTCGTGAGGAGAAAATGCAGATTGGTCTTAGATAATACTAGAGGACTAAGAATGAATTCCTCGTTTCCAATCAAAAATGTGGTTCTCTAAACTTACCATAAAAAATACAGCGGCATTAAGCTGCTATTTACGCTGGTATTCTGTGAGATCGTGGTTCTTCTCCGGACAAGCCGACGCATTCAATACATTCAGCAGGCTCTACAGCGTTTTATGTTCAGATTCATATTATATAACTTTCAAACAATAAAATACATATCGTTGTTAAACAAAACACACATTTATGTTATATTCTAAGAAATAAGTTTAAATTATAAATTTAATATATATATATATCATCATCATCATTACAGCCCTTCACAAGTCCACTGCTGAACATAGGCCTCCCCCAAAGAATGCCACAAAGCACGGTCCTGAGCCACCTGCATCCATCGACTTCCTGCATGTCTTACCAGTTCGTCACTCCATCTCGTGGGGGGACGGCCTACACTTCGCCTACCGGAACGAGGCTGCCACTCGAGAACCTTTCTTCCCCATCGGTAGTCGGTTCTTCGAGCTATATGGCCGGCCCACTGCCACTTCAGCTTACTAATTCGTTGGGCTATGTCGGTTACTCTGGTTCTACTGCGGATATCCTCATTCCTAAGTTTATCACGCAGAGAATAGAATAGAATAGAATAGAATGATTTTTATTCAATATGGATTATTACATAATACTTATTGAAAGTCATTATTTTATTTACCACTGGTTCGGAAAATACCTCTGTCCTGGGAAGAACCAGCAAGAAACCCAGCGGGACTTTTTTTTTAAACATAATTTCACTTAACAATAATTTTGTTTATACAATTTTAAATGAATTTTCATAGAACCAGCATGGTGGCGATCACATTATTCCCAGGGGTTATTTTCATTCATGTATTCCTTGATATTATAATAACCCTTTTTGTACAGTTTTTCTTTAATAAAACTTTTAAACTTGTTTATTGACAAACTTTGAACATGTTCTGAGATTCTGTTGTAAAAGCGTATAAATTGCCCCATAAATGAATTACTAATTCTGTGGAGTCTTGTAAGTGGCATTACAAGCTTATGTTTGTTCCTAGTGTTTAAGGTATGAACATCCTTATTCTTATTAAAGCTATTTATGTTTTTATGTACATAGATTACATTTTCATAAATATATTGCGATGCCAAAGTTAATATGTTTATTTCTTTAAATTTTTCTCTAAGGGACTCTTTACAATTTAGATTATAAATCGCCCGTACGGCTCTCTTTTGCAAAACAAATATAGCTTCAATATCAGTCGCATTACCCCATAGCAAAATTCCATAAGACATTACGCTATGAAAGTAACTAAAATACACTAACCTAGCTGTCTCAACATCTGTGAGACTTCTAATCTTTCTTACAGCATATGCTGCAGAACTAAGTCTGCTTGCTAATTTAGATATATGGGGGCCCCATTGAAGTTTCGCGTCAATAGTAATACCGAGAAAAACAGTGGTATCCACAAGACTCAACTCCTCCCCATTTAAGAGCACATTGGTTTTCGAATGTTTTACATTAGGTATTGTAAATTTAATATATTTTGCCTTATTGCCGTTTAAGAGCAAATTGTTGGCGTTAAACCAATGTACTAGTTTCGATAGAGCATTATTTACATCGTCATATTTAATTGACTGCCGTTTCAGTTTGAAAATTAAAGAGGTATCGTCAGCAAATAATACTATATCGTGATTGTAAGTCATTAATATAGATTAAGAACAGGAATGGGCCAAGAATCGAGCCCTGAGGAACGCCCATTGATACTACTGATCCGGAGGAACATTTACCATTAATGACGACTTTTTGAGTTCTGTAACTTAAACATGAAGTAATAAGTTTAAGCGCCAAATTTTTTACACCGTAATGTTGTAGTTTCCTGATTCATGTATCATGATGAACACAATCGAAAGCCTTGGAAATGTCACAGAAAATACCTAAGGCATCTTGTGAATTCTCCCAGGCATTAAAAATATATTTCATAAGCTCAACACCGGCGTCAGACGTCGAGCGACCCCTTGTAAAACCAAATTGATTTTTATGAAGTAATTTATTTGTATTAAAAAAAATTAACAATTGATCCAAAATTATTTTTTCAAAAATTTTACTGAGAGTTGGTAGTACAGAAATAGGTATATAATTAGCGGGGTCCAATGTACTACCAGATTTAAATAAAGGTATTACTTTACTATACTTCATTAAATCAGGAAACACACCAGAATCGATACAAGTATTAAAAATAATAGCAAGATGAGGTGCAATTAAATCTATTATGGACGCAATCACTGTAACGGAAATCCCCCACAAATCTGCGGTTTTCTTTACATCAATGGTTTTGAAGTATTTTACAATATTATGCGGTAATACTTTTTCAAATCTAAATTCTTTTAAACAGGTTTTAACATTCTGTTTAAGTAATGATTCGGCGACAGTTGGAGAAGCATTCAATGACTCTGTTGTCAAGATAGGAACATCAGTAAAATATTTCTCAAACACCGCTGCAACTTCTTGATTTGATTTAGTCAATTCATTATTAATTTTTAATTGATAGTTTGAATTACGAGGTTTCTCTTTACCGGTTTCGCTGTTAATTATACTCCACGTCATTTTAATTTTATTCTTAGCTGTCTTAATTTTGTTACTAATATGTAATGATTTGGCTGTGGAGCAAACTCTTTTAAACATTTTAGAATAATTTTTTACATATTCTTTAAAAGCATCGGAAAGA
Organism: Parnassius mnemosyne; assembly: GCA_963668995.1. NCBI lineage: Eukaryota > Metazoa > Arthropoda > Insecta > Lepidoptera > Papilionidae > Parnassius > Parnassius mnemosyne. The sequence goes on from CAVLGL010000091.1 coordinate 19,488,577, forward strand.
TTATACGATCTTTCATGGTAAAGGTCATATAACCTTCGTCTGCTTTTATGAATTCCTACTGTCGCCCACTCATTAAATGCCTTGCGACTGTTTCTGGAGAATGTTTTAGAAGTGAATGTTTTATTAAATTCATTGTTTATAAAGGTAAATAATTCTCTATATAAATAGTCTGCATTGTTCTTATAAGAAAGGGATGGAAGGATTTTTAACATATTACTTCTAAATCTCTCCAGGCGTTTTGCATTAATAGGAACAAACACAATTTTCTCATTTACCTGTTTTTTGTGCATATAAGGTAACGAAACCAGTTGTCCACAGTGATCTGAACTAAGATTTTGTATTATTGATTTGTTGATTGGTACAACACCTGTAAAAATATTATCAATACAAGTTGCACTACACCCTGCAATACGTGTAGCTTCAAAGAATAAATTATTAAGATTATAGGATTTGAACAAAGAACAGAATTTAATACTGATGGAAGAAGTTTCCAGGAGATTGATATTAAAGTCTCCACACACTACAAGAGATTTATTCTGTTTATTAAGCTTAACTAAAACTTCTTCCATAATTTTTTCATAAGTATCATAACTTGAACATGGGGGTCTGTAAACACTGACAACAATAAGGTGCTCAAGCTCAACACGTGCCATTTCTACAGTACGCTCAACAGAGAGGCTCACAATGTCTTTACGTTCTTTACATGATAAGGACTTATTAGCTAATATTAAGGAGCCACCACGTAATTTAGTATCTCTATTGAACGAACTGACCACCTGGTGATTACTGAAATTAAATATGGAGTTGTATTCTTTCAACCAATGTTCTGTAATACATAAAATATTTATACTGTTACTATTTAAAAATAAATCAATTTCTAATTCTTTGCCTAACATACCTTGTATATTTTGATGCACCAGGTTGATACAGTTTTTATTATTGTTATTTTGTAAAATTGCATAATTATGTATTGGTAAGTTGCATTCTAAGCTATTTAAATTATCTTTGCTAGAGATTACCTCTATTGTCTTATTACCTAATTTAAATTACTTGGAACTGGTTCCAAATCAAATATAAAATTATTTTGTTGCTCAAAAGAAGCAGGTGTCAAGGTAGCCAAATCATTGGCTGAGTTAAAATATAAATAATAAGATAGCGTATTTGCTACCAGTCTTAAACTATACTTTGATAGGTAATACCTATCTCTTGTCAAAAACTTCTTAGTTAAATTATTAATATCAATTAAATGAAATTTATCATTATTATTCTTACAATTAAATGTCAAATTTAAGTTATTGTTACATGCCAAGTTATGCATCATTAAATTTAAATTATGTCTTAGTTTATTTTCCTGTGGCCACCCCTCTATGTAAGGCAATGTAAACAAGATAACTTTAACCACATTTATGTTATTGAGATATTCAATATATTTTAATAATTGATTCTTGAATCTCCGAGCATAGCCCTCTCCATAGCTCGCTGAGCGACCTTGAGCTTCCTCATACGGCCAGCATTGAAGGACCACGTCTCAGTTCCGTAAGTCATCACTGGCAACACGCACTGATTGTACAATTTCGTTTTAAGGTTTTGAGGTATGTCTGACGAGAAGATGTGTCGTAGCTTCCTGAACGCTGCCCAGCCGAGTTGAATCCGTCGATTGACCTCTCGGTCGAAGTTGGACTTACCTAGTCGGACTATTTGTCCCAGGTAAACATACTCGTCAACAACTTCGAGCTTAGTGCTCCCAACAACTACCGGCATAGGTGTGACATGGACATTAAACATAATCTTTGTTTTGTCCATGTTCATCTTAAGACCTATCCGTTGGGAAACACTATTGAGGTCATTGAGCATAGTGCTTAGGCCCTCCAGCGATTCTGCCATAAGGACTATATCGTCGGCAAATCGAAGGTGAGTGATGTACTCGCCATTGATGTTGATACCGTATCCTTTCCAGTCCAGAAGCTTGAAAACGTCTTCCAATGCAGCGGTGAAGAGTTTCGGGGATATGACGTCACCCTGTCTTACACCTCTCTGCAATTGGATAGGTTTCGAACTCTGGTTCTGTACTCGGATATATAATATATAATATTTTTTTATATTATATAATGTTTTTAAATAAAATATTTAGTTTAAATTATATTCTTTAATAGGTATCAATAAATAAGACCATCCGTAGCCCTACTGTACAAGCACTTCAACACTTCGATATACCGACAGTCAACTTGGCACCGCTGAAGGGACTTCAGCACCGCCCAAATTTCGACGGAATCAAAGGTTTTCTCATAGTCCACATACGCCAGACATAGTGGCAAATTGTACTCTTCGGACTTCTGTAAAATTTGCCGAAGGGTATGTATGTGGTCTATGGTGCTAAAGCCCTTTCGGAAACCGGCTTGTTCGGGGGGCTGGAAGTCGTCAAGTCTGCGCGTGAGACGATTCGTAATGACTCTCGAAAACAGCACGTAGACGCGGCTCAGAACGGAAATCGGTCTGTAGTTCTTCAAGAGAGCGTTATCACCTTTCTTGAAGAACAAGACCACCGCACTTCTGCTCCACTCCTCCGGTGTAATGCCACCATGGAGGACGGAATTAAAGAGCTTCTGAAGGACTTCAAGTACCGGTCTTCCACCCGCTTTCAGAAGCTCCGCTGTAATTCCTTCCTCGCCTAGGGCCTTACCGTTTTTAAGGTGCTGGAGAGCCATTCTAATCTCGCTCAGACTGACGTCCGGGATATCTTCGGAATAGTGTCGGATGAGACTCGCTCTTGGATCGTTACTCACACTTGCGTGTGGCTCTAACGATGACGCGTACAGCTGCCCATAGAACCTCCCAATCTCACTCAAAATCTCAGGTGTCCCGGAAACGATGCTGCCACATTCTATCTTCAGCTTTGACAGGTGGCTCTTTCTGGCAGACAGATCTCTGGCAAAGAATTTGGAGCCTTGGTTCCGCTCGATCGCTTCTTCAATACGAGCTGTATTGAAGTTGCGTAAGTCCCGCCGCATGCATTTGGAGATCTGTCTGTTCAGATGCCTGTATGCTGTCAAGTCTGTTGAAGAATGTAGCTTCATCTCCCGTCTAACAGCCATGAGATTAAGAATGTGATTGCGAGAGTTTTTGTGTTCTTCTGCGGCGGGTCTTGCAGAACTTAGCTCCGACCGCATGGACAGTTTCCACGAGCTTGTCATTCATATCGTCCACTTCATTGCAGTCTTCTAGGCACTGAAAACGGTTTTGTAACTCGAGCTGAAAGGTTTCGGGACTTTGAAACAGAGCACGAGGGGGACGGAGCGTTGACTTCATTACACGAGACCTCTCCAACTTAACGTTTAGGTTCAGTGTGCCTCTAACCATTCGGTGATCGCTACCAGTTTTCACCCTCGCGATCACGGAGACATCACTGAACAGTTGTCGTCTGGTCGTCATAATGAAGTCAATCTCATTTTTTGTCGAACCGTCGGGGCTCGACCAGGTCCACTTCCTGTGGGGCCGCTTCTGGAAGAAAGAGTTCATCATAAAGAGTCCCTCTTTCTCCATGAAGTCGGCCAGCTGCTGGCCCCTAGGGTTCCGTTGCCCTAATCCAAATTTCCCTACTTTCAGCTCGCCGTTCTCTCTTGTGCCTAGTTTTGCATTGAAGTCTCCCATTAACACCGTATATTGGGTTTTGGAGGAATGCATGGCTCTAGAGATATCCTCATACATTTCCTCCACCTCCTCATCGGGGTGTGCCGAGGTTGTTGCGTAAACCTGTATGACCTTCAGCGAATACCGTTTGGTGATTCTGAGTATAAGGTACGCAACTCTCGTCGACACACTCCAGATCTTTACAACGTTGTTAACGAGAGGCTTGTGGACGATAAATCCGACACCTCCTTGGGACAGATGGTCGCCCTCCCGGTAATAGAGCAAGTTGCCGGATTCGAGGATTACCGTGTCCTCCCCCTCTCTTCGGACTTCGGATAATCCTATAATATGCCAGCGCAACTTGTCTTTCTCTTCTTCCAGCTACACGATCTTCTCGTCAGTCCTCAGGGTGCGTGCGTTGTACGTTGCCAGGTCTAGTCGTCTAAGGTGGCAACCGAACCTCCACCGGAGATTCTTAGCACCCCTGCCCCGCCGTTACCATGGTCGCCACCGTAGCCAGGAATAGCGGGGCCGCCGGGGACTGAGGGCCGTCTCTTTGTTACATTCATAGGGGTATTTGCCATAGTTGCCACGCTTGGCGAGCGGGTTGGCAACCGCAGTTTTTTTATTGTAATTTTGGCTATTATCAGGAAGATGCTGCTGCCCATCTCCTGCCTGTTTCCCTTTGTCGCCTTTTACGACACCCACGGGAGGATATGGGGTAGTGGATATTCTTGACCGTCACTACACGGCATTATATATATTATTATTTATTTATTTATTCTTTATTGCAACACACCTCCGACTAGGGATTACTGAGGATGGACTTAATGTCGTCAAAGTTTCAAGATAGTTGTGTAATGTAAACCTTTCTGCAGTTCTCTTGGGAGTTGTTATCTTGAATACTTGATGTAATCTATCGAGTAGCATACCTGTAATATATAAAAATATCTACGGCTTTGTCTAACTCGCGGGCTTCTTTCTGCCACGCTAGAACGTAATGAAAAGCGATTACAGCTTTGCACATCTCTTATGCCCGCACTATGCATATGATGTTCAGAGCGTTTCCCTCTTGTACTACCGTGGTGTAACACATATTTGAGTCTACACCTCAGCGTCTTTAACTCAAAACGATGCTCCATAATGATGAAGAGGTACAGTAAAATATTTTTTTACACACCACATTATATAAAATAGTCTAAAACGGTTATTCCTTCTAGTATTATCTTCTTTACAGCCCTTCACAAGTTCACTGCTGAATATAGGCCTCCCCCAATGAATGCCACAAAGCAAGGTCCTCAGCCACCTGCATCCATCGACTTCCTGCATGACTTACCAGGTCGTCACTCCATTTAGTTGGAGGGGGGGGGGCACACCCTACACTTCACCTGCTGATACCAGGCTGCCACTCAAGAACCATTTTTCCCCATCGGTTGTAGGTTCTTCGAGCTATATGGCCTGCCTATTTTTTTACAACGCCAACCCCTCACAAGGATTTTCTCCTGTATCGTGGAGGCATTTTACAGATATAAATTGCACGAGGACAAACATCCCGACCCGAAACAATTGTTTGTATGCCATTTGTACGGCATGTGCAACAACTCTTTGCTAAACCACTGCGCCACGAAGCCGTCATTGCCCCTTCAGTTTACTAATCTGTTCGGCTATATCGGTTACTCTGGATTTACTGCTGATATGCTGCAGAGAAACCCAGAGCATAGCCCTCTCCATAGCTAACTAAGCGATCATGAATTTTCTCATAGGGCCAGCAGTGAAGGACCACGTCTCAGATCCTTTCAGATCTAGGGGGCTGTTGCAATAGATAATAGTAAGTAGTGTAGAAATGGGGAGTACCTGCCGTTTCGAAAATTCACAAAACAGTTCATATCATTTGCAGTATCATAAAATTCTTAGTGATTCAGGTGAACTGTAATATTCATGCATCAGTTTTTTAATATTGCTGGTGTCAGCTGCAATAGCCACTTACTGTCGTTATACAGGCATATTAATAGAGATCAGGCATAATAAATAGAGAATTTTTAACTATAATAAAAAGGAATCGGACTTACCCATAAAAACTTATCTCAATAAGTTTCTGTAGATATATTCAATTTAGTATGTGTAAAATAAACTGTCAAACGTATTCCATGCAAATTTTCTCTTTGAAATTTTCATTATAAATACTCACTAGAGATAATATATTTCTTTACATCTGTAAATTTCCATTTCTCGATTGAAATACTGTGGAAATGTTTATCCAATACATTCGAAGTTAATTGAATTGCAACCGTTTATTTTATGTTCAGTTTACAAACAAAACTTTTTGAGTTTTAGCTTGAAAACCACAAACGTTATTTATTAAGTATGAAATTCAATCACTTGCAAGCGTTAAATATATTAAATTATTTATTTTATATGGAATTACAAAAATTTATATGCAATTACAAAAATATTCTGTTTATAATAATAGTATAATATATTATATGTATGATTACAAATAAAATAAATTCTATGCAAATGCCAAAATACAAATATTTTAGACTATCATTCCATAGGTGTGGCATGCCAATCAATAAGCTTGCTTGTATAAGATCTATAAACTTTCGCCAAAAGGTGTTATAATCATGTCGCTTGATCCAAAGGTATTAATTAATAATGATAATTCTTACAGATCGTCGACGGAACGCAGCGTCAAAGGTGCAAGAGTGGTTTTCATGTATCACGATCGCCAGGTGTCATATACAACTTTCGAGATGAGTGGTAAGTGTAAATCAATAAATATTTATATTATGAATATTTTTTTATATAAAAGATGTTCTGTTTCTTTATAGTTTAATCTCAATGTTAAAACAAAATAATATTACAAACAAGTAGTGTATTTACAATTTAGTGTATATAAAGTTATGGTATTAATGAAGATAAGTGCAGTGAAAAGCGAGGCAAAAGTACTTTAATCTCCGTCTAAACGAACAAAGTTGTTTGTTGCAATATTAAGTTTTGATTTATGTGCTCATTGGTCTAGCAAAATATCTAATAAAATAGAAATATATCGAGATTTTCTTTATTTCTTCCTTTGAAATATTTCGAGATCAAAAACTCTATCATAAATGAATGAAGGCCTGTGTCCACCGTTGCAATGAATATTGGTAGCTACTTTTGGTACTTGTACTATATATACTCAACCAAAGATACCGTATAGCGTTACTTCTTTGGACGTTTTTTTTACACATGGTAGAGACAAAAATGATGAAAAATATGATGTTATTACCCACACGTGACACTGTTTGTTAAATATATGTTAGATCTGGCAAACTAGTTTAGTCTAGGAATATCTATGAAGTACTGAAATCTCGTGTGTTGCGTAAAATGTATAAAATACCTACAAAGGATATGAAAATGTTTTTCCTTAAAAACTGAACGTAAACTAATAGCTTTTAATCTTTATCAACCAACCGTAAAGTGAATTCAAACTCAGATAGGCAAAATAATACGCAAATTGAGGCCCTTAGCTCGTCGTCTAGTTAAGTGATGCTAAAAGAAAATCCGGAGTTTGTAACTTACAATAGTTTACCACGTGCTCGGCGGTGAAGAAAAACATCTTGAGGAAACCTACATGTCTGAAAAAAAATTCAAAAGACGTGAAGTTCGCCAACACGCATTGGAACAGCGCGGCGGACATTTCCTTGCCCTTAAACTCTCTCAGAAATGGGAGAAGGCTTGTGCCTAGCAGTGGGACGTAAATAGGCTGCAACTTTACTTTACTTTTTATAGTTCACGAGTACCTAGTATATCAATATCTCTTAAGTGTCAGTTTAATTCTCTCAGATATTTTAAATGTTCTGCTTAACATGATTTTCTCTCTAAGCTCTTTCTGAAATTTTTAATTCCAGAAGGGCTTAGAGTAGACCTAATATAGACATATAATAACATTCTTTGCGTACAGATATCAGCTTTAAAGTAGATATTTTTAAACCCACTTTTTTAAAAGTTGGTTTTAAACCAACTTTTGAAAAAGTGGGTTTAAAAAATAATCAGGCAGAGCAGAGGCTTCTCAAATGGACTATTTTTATTTGATTAACGGTGGTAGAGCCACGCATCAGTTTTTGCTGTTGCACGTATGGCCCGGCTCGAGCCGGGTTGGTAACACGACCTCACAGAATACCGGCTTGAATTAGAAGTTCTGCTTCTGCGTTTCGTCTGGTGAGTGCAGGTGGCCGGAGACTCAATCCCCCTCCGCCCCCATTAACATGGTAGCGGAATTACACCAAAGACTACCCCAGGAGGGCACCAGCACCCCTGGAGAATCCCTAGCTGAGCATCCACGACCATAGTATTCCATTCCTGAGCGTGAGTGCTCAGGCTGCCCCGCGTATGGGGGGGGGGGGGCTTTTTTTTTTTTTTTGCGTATGGAACATCATCAAATGACGCCTTTCGCTCTGGGTGGAGCGGAAGGGAGTGTCAGACTTTTACTGACTAAAAACCATCCATGTTCCTTTAGTGCCCTTACGTTCCGGAGCCGCGGTATCTCTTTCGAACAGCCCGCAGCCCCGGCAGGTGTCGGCCCTTGCGGGCCCCTTCACGCTGCTGACAGCTCTTTGAGGCGCGCGTGGAACAAAACGCGCCGTCGACACAGCCTGTCGTCGTTAGACGGACGGACGGCGAGCTACCCATTGCTCGCTGTCCACAGGCCCGCGCCTACGGTGGCCGGGGGCCACGACGTAGCCCCCGACGCCCGGGGCGTCTCCCGCGGCGGCCGGGAAGGAAAGCTGCTGCTCTCTCCTTCTCCCGCTCCGCCACCTCCTTCGCTAGCATCACTGCTTCGCAGAAGGTGGTGACGGCATCCCATTCCGTCTCGCTCCGGACCATGGCTTCGACCAGGGCCGGACGCGAGAGGTCGCCGCCGCCTATCGCCGCTACGAGGACACGGCGGTGCTCCGCCTAGGCAGGGCACACCTCCACGGTGTGCTCCACCGTGTCCTCCGGTCGATCCTCGCAGTGGGAGCACCCGGGCGTTTCCTCCCGCCCGATTCGGTGCAGGAACCTCCCGAACACACCGTGTCCGTTGAGGACCTGCGTCAGGCGGAAGGTGAGGACGCCGTGGCGTCTCTCAAGCCACTCCTCAAAGAGGGGTCTTATCGCCGCTATAGTGGCGTGCCCAGCACGGGGTTGCGACAGTCGCTCTCTCCATGTCGCCATGAGATCATGCCGGAAGTCTGTCCGCTGCACGACAACTTGCCGCGGCAGCGGGGTTTCCCCCCGGCATAGTGCCTCCGCGCGCCATTCGTGCAGGCGCGCGAGGACTATCGCCTCCAGATCCCATGGCGGCAATCCGGCAAGGAGGCACGCTGCCTCGCGGGAGATCGTGCGGTAGCCGCGAACCATTCTTACGGCAACCACCTTTTGGGGCGCGGTCAGGTGGTGGACGGCAAGCCGCGCCAAACCACGCGCCCACACCGGGGCCCCGTAAAGGGCCATGGACCGCACAATCCCCGCGTAGAGCCTCCGCCAGGAGGCGTTTGGCCCCCCCAGGTTCGGCAGGAGCCGCCTGAAGGCAGCCCCGGTCCGTTCCAGTTTGGGAGCCAAACGTCGGAAGTGCTCAACGAAGTTCCATCGGCCGTCGAGGACGTGTCCTAGGTACTTCAACGTCGACTCGACGCCGATGGATACCCCTCCTACCATCGCTGAGGATCCCGGTGGTGGCCTGTTCCGAGGACCATGGAAGTGCATGGCCTCGGACTTGTGCAGAGCCACCTCAAGACCCAGCTGCCGGATCCTCTCAACGACTATCGCAACCCCGCGTGTCATATTTTCCGCCGCCGCCTCGTACGACCCCCCCTGTGCCAGTACCAGCGTGTCGTCAGCGTAGCAAACTACGCTGACGCCGGTAGGGAGGTCGGCGCGCAGCACCCAGTCGTAACCGATGTTCCACAGGGGCGGCCCCAGAACCGAACCTTGTGGGACACCGCACGACATCTTTCGCCGGTTCCACTCACCGTTGCGACCGGGGTAGATGACGACCCTATCCGTCAAATAGTCCCCGACTATACGACGGAGATAGGTCGGCACCCGGTGATACCGGAGTGCCTCCCTAATGCAGCTCCAGGGCATGGAGTTGAAGGCGTTGGCGATGTCGAGAGACACCGCCAAAACAACCCCCCCCCCTGGCCACTGCATCCCCCGTCGTGAGGGCTCTCACGCGCATGATGGCGTCCACCGTAGAGCACCTCTTGCGGAAACCAAACTGGTGTTCCGCAAGATCCGGCCCCGTCCCCGCAAGGTGCTCGGCGAGGCGGTTTGCAATGACTCTTTCAAAGAGCTTGCCCACCTCGTTGAGCAGCACCACGGGCCGGTATGCGGACGGAGAGTCCGCAGGGTGCCCTGGCTTCCGAATGAGGACCAGCTTCCCCGTCTTCCAACGAAGCGGGAATTGGCCTCTCTCCAAGCATGCGCTTAGGAGCCCCTCCAGTCGGGGCCCGAGAGCCTCCGAGGCCAGGACCCAGGCTTTGCCAGGCAAGCCATCGGGTCCTGGGGCGGTATTCCTGGCCTTAAGCCTACGTACCGCCACTCTCAGGTCTACCCCGGTCCCTTCCGGGATGCCGTCGTCGTCGTCCTGGTGGTCCGCTTCCGGCACCGCAGGTGGCGGAGCCATAGGCGGGGCGGATGTTCCCCTCGCGCAGGAAACAGAGCGCTCACCACGTCCTCCACGAGCTGAGGCCGAAGACTCTGCGTCAGCGGGGGAGCCCAGATGCGGAGTTTATCCCGCACCATCTTGTAAGGGCGCCCCCACGGATCTCTGTCGAGAGTCTCCAGCATCTCCTCACGGGCCCGATCCCGGGCCCGCATGACAGCCTCCCGGAGGGCGGTCTTCGCCGCTCTGTATCCCTCGTACAGCTCCGCCTCAATGGCTGCCGCATTCGGTGGACGAATGCGGAGCCTGCGATGCCTGGCGTACAGATGCCGCGCGGCGACACACGCCTCGCGTAGAGACGTCAGCTCACGCGACCACCAATACACCTGGCGCCGGGCGCTTCCTGGCCGGACGCGGGGCATTGCCACGTCACATATCTCGGACATAGCCTCCTGGAACCACCCTGCCTCATCATTGACATCGGCAGGCCTATCCGGTGATGACACCCAGGCCTGCACGATCGAGGCTTCCAGGAGGAGCTCCCGGTCCAGCTGCTTCAGCGCCCAACGCGGACCACTCGGGGCCTGTTGAACTGGCGCGCTCGAGGGCTGGGTGGAGACGTCAAACCGGATGTACCGGTGGTCGGAGTAGGTCTCCACACCCTCCATGACTCGCCAGTCAATGGCACGCGGCGACAGAGCGGGGCTAGCGAACGAAATGTCCACCACCGACTCGCCCCGCATCCGCACACACGTGGGGACAGAACCCCGATTTAGGACGACCAGGCCTGTCTCCAGAGCCCAGTCTTCCACCAACCTATCCCGCACATCTGTACGACGAGAACCCCAAGCCAAGTTCTTGGCATTGAAGTCCCCGAGGACAAGCACGGGGAGGGGATAGCTTCCGACGACGACTGCTCTCAGCTCTGCAAGAGAGTTATGGAGCTCGGCGAGAGATCGGTTCGGGGAGAAGTACACCCCAACAACGACGAACTCCCCGAACCGTGCTGCTACGCACCCCTGACCCCTCCTGACACCTTCAAGGGTCGGGGTACCGGCGGCGGCCGAAGAAATGATGGCCACTGAGCCGCCGAGTTAAGGTCCGCCACCCAGTCCTTCCTAGGCCAGACAGAATACGGCTCAGCGACCACAGCGATGTTAATCGACCACTGCGCCATGCTCTGGAGCAACAGATCCTGAGCGCAGGCGCAGTGGTTGATATTCGCCTGGAGGAAGCTTAATGGGGCCGTTATAGGCATTCCATTTCAGCTTCCTCCACGGGGCGCCCCTCTGCAGGCGTCGGTGTCGCGGCGGCGGCGGCGGCGATAGTGACAGCGGCGGCGGCGGCAGTTGCAGCTGCGGCGGTGACCATAGAGGCGGTGGCGGTGGAGGAGGGCCCTCCCCTACCCGCGGCCTTGGCCTTGGCGGGTGACACGCAGGCCCTGCTTCCGGCCCAGTGATCGGCTGGCTTGCCGGTCGCCGCACATGCATCACAATGCGGCGTGGCACAGCAGGTCGCCGATATGTGACCGGGCTGACAGCAGCGGAAGCAGAGGCCACTGTGGTCAACCTCCGAGGCGCATTTCGCTGATACGTGATGCCCCACGAGACAGCGGTAGCACCTCAGAGGTCTGGGCTCCAGCAGCTTAACCTGCGCTGAGACCCAGCCCACCAGAAGCCTTCGGCCCTCCACTATGGTTTTGGCCGCCGTAACAGGGCAGCACACCGTGGCGGCATGCATACCCTGTTGGTCCGGGCGTATGGCGCCTGACCTGACCTGGTCAGTAGTGCACCCCCCGGACCTGGCGACGGCGGACACCAACTCCTCCTCCGATACCGAGTCGTCCAGACCCATGATGCGCAGGTCTGCGCATCTGACGGGCCTGGACACTCGGGCCTCGTCCGCGTTCAGGGACGCTCTGAGCTTCGCAGCCAGAGCGTCCGCAGTCGCGCCACTGGATTCCCCGGGGATCTCCAGCATACGGGCCCCCGTCTGGGTGAATTTGAGCCGGAGGCCCCCAGTGATCCCGAGCTCCCCGAGATCCACCGCCTCTTTCGCCTTCGCGAGCAGATCGCGGTAGGTAACGCCCTTCTTTTCCGCGTCCGGCTGTAGTGTAATCACTACAGCTGCGGTCTTCGGGGCGCGGAGCCTAGCCGCGATCTTGCGCGCCCTGAACTGGCGCTGCCGCTCCTGCTCTTTGGCCTTTTTGGCTGCCTTCTTCCCCTTATGTTTGTCCCCGACTACCTGCCAACCGGCTTCTGCCGCGGGAGGTGTAGGGAGCTGGGGGGGCGGTGGCGGCGGCGGCAGCTGGCTTGCCGCTGGCGCTGGCCCATTCGCCGCAGGCACTGGGACTGGCGCAGCCATCACCTGTGCTGCCGTCTTGCCCTTTTTCGCCTTCGCCTTGCCTCCCTTTCCCATCGCCGGCTTAGCCGGAGCCGGTTCAGCCGGTATCGATTTTGCCGGAGCCGGCTTTTCAGGGGGGGAGTGGTAACTGCAGCCCCACCCGAGGGCTGGGCTGGACGGCCCCGGCCTGGATGTGGCCGTCGCGTAGGAAACCGTTGCCGGCCTCGCCGCCGTCTTGTTTGCCCCTAGGGGGGGGGGGGGCGCAGGACGATGCCCTCCAGCACGGAGAACCGGTGCTGGAAGGCAGCCAGCTCCTGCCGGACCAGGTTCAGAACCTGGTTCTCCACCGGCACGGGCTGGCTTGGGCGCTGCGTCTGGGGCGCCGCGCGAGAGGCAGGCTCATGCAGACTGGCCAGGTCTGCGCGGAGCTTCTCATTCTCCTTCTGGAGAGTCTCCATTGCGGACGTCAGGCGGGCCACGTCCGCCCGCAGCTTCGCCACCTCGGCCGCATTAGGCCCGGCCCCAGCAAAGTTGGCCTCCGCAGCCGCCATGATGGAGGCGGAGGCCGCGGGATTGGCCTTGACTTTCGAGGACGACTTTTGCTGTTTGGCCACGACCTTGATCGCGGCCTCCACCTCCTTTACGAATCTGGCCTTACGCTCCACCTCGGAGCCGCCAGTCGCATCTGTTTCTTCGCCTGATTCCCGAGCCGTATCGTCCGGGTGGCGCCCCTCCTCGGCAAGCTTTGCCGCTCGTTCGGCCCTCTGATTGGCAGAGAGCTTCCTCCCCTTGCCTCTCAGCCCGCCCCGCCTGTTGGTGGGGATTTTCCGGGTCGAAACCTCCTCTTCACCGGATGCCGACCCCTGGTCGTCATCCCGCCTGGACCGCTTGCGGAAGAACTTGCTGGTCTCCGCGGTCCCAGGCTCCACTTTTCGGTAGCTCTCTGAGCCTACCACGCTGCTCGATGCGGCGTCGGACTCTGTCCCCGCATCGTTCCTCCTCTCCTCTACGTTGCCGTTAGCCAAGACCCTCGGTCCCTATCAAAGCCGCGAGATTTGATCCACGACACTTCGATACTGGGATTACGAGACCGGCGGTGACAGCAAAGGATGAATCCTTCACTGTCTGCCCGGAGGCAGGGTAAGTGCACACCGAGCCCGCCCTCACTCCTCTGCTATGCCCTCTGCTGATCAGAGGATCACGCAGTGGAGCGCACCGTTGGTCCGGGACGGACCCCCCCCCATGTCAGAATAATTAGCCGCGGCAGTACCATTCCCCAAGGAGTAAGAATTTCTTCTCATTTCTCGAGGAAGATTACTGCCGCGCCCAGGGTGCACCGGCCCAGTATCTGCTCTTCCCTCCAGACGTATCGAGAGGGACCCGCAACTACCAGGCACACGTGGAGGACTTCTGACTTCGCACCCCACCAAGGCGAACCCTGCCACGCTATCCGTGAATTTCTGCAACATCAGGGGAATTCACTCGAACCTAAACGCCGTCCACTACCACCTAGAGACGGCGAAGCCGACCTTGCTCTTTCTGACCGAGACGCAGGTGTCCTCTCCGGCTGATACTTCGTATCTCTCCTACCCGGGGTACAAATTGGAGCATTCCTTTGAGCCTCGCGCTGGAGTTTGCGTGTATGTGGAGAGGACATCTGTTCTCGACGCCTCGGCAGTCTTGAAGGTTCGGACCTGTCCATCCTTTGGCTACGCGTAGACAGCGACGACCATCCGCGCGTCTACGGGTGCCTCTATAGGTCCCATAGCGGTAATGCCGAAACTGACCGACTCATCGACCACGTCCAAATGGCTACAGATTCCTTGCTACAACAGGTCCCATCTGCAGAGATCGTGATCCTTGGCGATTTTAACGCCCACCACGCCGAATGGCTCGGTTCACGTTTAATATATCAAGTATAATCATGAAAAACATGCAACTATTTTTACGGTAGTACTCTGTGAGAGCGTGGTACTTCTGCAGTCGAACCGAGTCATTCCTGCTGCAACTATAACAAAGTTACAGCGTCGCTCTAACGCTTAAAAACCCCTTTATATAAATATAGATCGAATTTGCCTGCCCTAAAAACCTCTAACAAGTGAGAAGCCAGACTTATGCTGTCACTTTACGTAATCTTACTAAAATATTAAATATGTTTTTACGAGAAGATTAATTCAGTCATTTATAACAACCTATCAAAAGTGCAACACGCATTGGGTCAGCGCGGCGGACAATTCAAAGTCCACTGCTGAATTGCTGAATCCACCGTTGCCTGTTGCCACGGGTGGCGGGCGGGCTACTAACCGCAGTCTTTTTTTTCCCAGTTATTACGAAGATGCTGGTGCCTATCCCAAAAGATAATATAAGGTAGTTGATTTTTTACCCCGCCAATACACGGCTAATAAGAAGTTTTTCTATTTGATTTTCCTTACTAATTAAATAACTTACATATTGCGTAATTATTATTTCCTACGTTATTGAACAATACGATTTCAGATATTCAATGTTTCCATTCCTTATGTAAATACAACGTCAACAGGATTCGGCTGTCTCAGAAAAGGTCAGATAATTTTTGTCGCACGCATCGATTCTGCTGATTGGTTTGCGGCCAAGTATTCGGGTAATAACTTTCTGAAATTCAACGAAGTGTATTGAAATATTCATATCTCTCTGTATTTTATCGTGTCATATCCGTATTTCAAATCACAACGATTCTAAAGACATTTGCACTTCAAAAAAGTATTATAGCCAGCCCGCTTGCTAAACGTGGCAACTATGACAAATATCCCTCTTATGAGGCAAACTATGGGGGAGGCCTATGTTCAGCAGTGGACCCTAAAAGGCTGTAACGTTTACGGTAACAGGAATTTAAGTACTTTTTATGACAAATTTGGACTTTTCCTTTACTTGTTCTATGGGATTTTGCTATTTAGGTTTTAGTGACTGAGATTGCTAGTATGAAAATATGTGACAGACCTTAATGTTGATATTAAAACCGTCCTGAGAAAAAGCGTCTCGATCAATAGACATATGGATAGAGTGACAGACAACAAAATGTTTCATAACAGTTACGTTTTTACCTTTTAAGTAACGGTACCCTAAAAATGTTGTTTGAAATTTTAACCAATCTGTTCCGATGAAAAAGAAATATGTGAGCTTTTCTCTAATTATTTCAGTTCCGTCTTTGTAAATCCAGTGGAACCTAGTTTATATTCTCATAATGAATCATACAATCGTAGTAATTGTATCTTAAGTGATATCGTAATCACACAAGAAGAAATACAGCAAAAGATTTCGAAACTTGACCAAAGAAAAGGCCCTAGACCGGATGGTCTTCCTCCTTTATTGATTAAAAAATGCGATAAGGAATTAAGTAATCCCTTATGTATTCTTTTCAATGCATCCATTAAGACAGGTGTTTTTCCTTCAGTATGGAAAATAGCTCATATCATTCCGATTTATAAATCCGGCGACAGGTCTAATTGCGAAAATTATCGACCCATTAGCATCTTGTCTTGCCTCGGTAAATTGTTTGAATAATTTTGTATGATTCTCTTTACCACCATATTCAACCATTCCTGTCGCTCAGACAACATGGCTTTATTAAGAACAGATCGACAACTTCTAATTTACTTGAATACAAACACTATCTTTGCAGTGCCTTCGCCAAGAGAAAACAGGTTGATAGTATATATACCAATTTCTCGAAAGCATTTGATAAAGTAAATCATAATATTTTATGTATCAAATTAGCATGTTACGCAATACATGGGAATCTGTTGAGATGGACTGAATCATACCTCAACAGGAGGAGTCAGTTAGTTACTATAAAGGGTTTCAAATCCTCACCCGCCCCTGTGACATCGGGTGTGCCACAAGGGTCCCATTTAGGTCCTTTATTATTTATAACATTTATCAACGATCTTATTGATAAATTAACATGTCCATGCCTGTTGTATGCAGATGATTTGAAGCTATTTTCTGTTATCGATACACCCAGCGATTCGTTCAATCTTCAGTCGAATTTAGACTCCATTCATAATTTGTGTAAAGAAAACTACATGCATCTAAATACAAGAAAATGCTTTGTCATATCATTTAGCAATAAGAAACACAGGTTTACTTTTGCTTACAAAATAAATGGACAGGTACTTGATAGAAAATCCGTAGTTAAGGATCTTGGAATACTGTTTGATGAAAAGCTTACGTTCCGCGATCATTACGATCATGTGGTATCTAAAAGTACAAAAATTCTTGGTTTTATATTCAGAACTGCCAAGACTTTTAAAAATCCGCGAAGTTTTCTCATTTTGTACTGTTCTCTAGTACGCAGTATTTTAGAGTACAACATAATTATTTAGTTTCCATACTACGCTGTCCACATAGATCGTATCGAACGTGTTCAAAAAAAATTTCTATCAATCTTGTGCTATAGGTATGGTTTAAGTAGAAGTCTGCCCTCGTATGAAGACAAACTTAAGAAGTTTAACATTATGTCACTACAAACCCGGTGTAAATATCAGGATATGACTTACCTTTTCAAAATGATTCATTCCCTTATTGATTCCCCCACCATCCTTTCATTTGTCAAGATTAATACTAAGCCCCATCGTCGCTATACTTTCCTAAACACTTTTGTTTTGCAAGTTTACAGAAATAATACGTCCTATTATAATCCTCTAGTAAGAATGTGTCGCCTCTACAATGACTTATTGATTAATAATAGTAAAAATATCGACATATTTAATGGCAAAGTAAACAATTTCAAAAAATCTGTATTAGATATACTTTGTAAATAAGGCAATATTTTAATAAGGAATTAATTTTTCTAAATTTTCCACAACTTAAGTATATAAGTAAGATTATAAGTATTTGCGCTGTAAACTCGTTACTGTAACCTAATATCATGTTGTGTGCACATGTTTTGGAATACCATCCAGATTGTTATTTTGCATGACTGGCCTGTTGGTCTAGTGGTTAGTGACCCTGACTGCTACGCCGGAGGTCGTGGGTTCGATTCCCACCCAGGACAAATGTTTGTGTGATGAGCACGATCATTTGTTCTGTGTCTGGGTGTAATTTATCTATAATATGTATGTATTTAGAAATATATAAGTATGTTTATCAGTTGTCTAGTACCCATAACACAAGCTCTGCTTAGCTTGGGACTAGATGGCGTTGTTTGATAGTTGTGGAATATTTATTTATTATGTTCAATTGTTTATGCTTTGATGTTATTCTGTTTTGTGTACCTAAATAAATAAATAAATAAAATGGTTACTGAAGAGTGTTATATACACACTGATAGTCATCAAGGCCCGGAACAATTATTTGTAAGTTATGCAAACATTTCTTCCGTGCGGGACATAAATCCGCAAATCTGCTGTACTGTAACCAAAAGCTTAGGCTATATCAAGCCAACAATTCACATATAAAAACATTTTGCCTAAATAGAAGTACGAAAAAATAGATATATAATTATTTATATATGAATATGTCATGTAGAAAGAATGAACGAGGAAAGAGTGACAAAGCAAATTTATGTTGCAGAAGTGAACGGCAGGGTTGGGAAGGGATGCTCTAGACGAAGTTTTATCGACCAAATCAGCGATACATTGAAAATGGGTCAGATTAGGAGTACCCTTAACCGATGACCGTGTATGTGTAAATATATGGTGTGTCAGGATTGCGCCAAATGGAAGTCCGTAGTCTCTGCCTACCCCTCTGGGTGACAAGCGTGAGTGCTTGTGTTTGTCTATGGTATGAACACCCAAAAGTTAATGCTTCCCAAACGATACCCAAATCTTTACATATATTTGCACTCTAATAAATGAAAAACGTGTCTTGTATCAAAAATGTGTATTATTCGGATTGAACATATGTGGCGCTGTCCAAATATATTCTTTATTTTGTCACACACATAATAAGACTTTTACGTCCCAAAAACAAACTCTGATTCTTGATTCTGGATTTAACCAACATTTGTGACCTTATAGTTTTAAGGTCTTTGAGTAAAGTAAGGTTGTCTACGTGATGGATCCAAGCTGCAGATATATACAGGACTATATATATATATATATATATATATATATATATATATATATATATATATATATATATATATTTATAGCACTTACGAAGGTGACACTGAAACTGGGTCACATGTCACCATCCAACTTCGAATGGCGTTCACAGGAGCACTACTTCCTCCCTCACCATGCGGTCTTGAGGACCCCTGAGAGTAATATTCGGGTAGTTTTTGACGGATCCGCCCCCACGTCAAATGGTGTGTTCCTGAACCAGTGTCTTCACTCTGGTCCTAAATTGATCAAGGACATATCCGACATCTCGACGCAGTTCCGTCGACATCAATTGGTTTTTGTTTCGGACATTCGGATGATGTTTCGACAATCAGTGGTCCATCGTGATGATCGTCGATATCAGCTGATATTGTGGCGCGAGAAGCGCAGCGATCCTATACAGGTGTTTGAGTTGAACACCACCACCTATGTACTCCGGTTCAGCCCGTTTATCGCCATGCCAACCCTCCTTGAACTCGCTGAGAGAGAGAGCGCCTAAGATACGTTCGGGAAGCATCTATTTTGGAGACTTCGGTCTACATGGACGACATTTGTACGGGCGCCTCCACCGTCGAAGAGGCTCTTGTCTTGCGAGACGAATTAATTGCCATCCTGAAGTCCGGAGGTTATGGGTTGCGCAAGTGGTTGTCGAACTCCCCTCACATTTTGAAGGACCTCTCAGGACAGCATCAACAAGACCTTCATCTGTTCGAGCACCCTGAAAATCCTAATTTGTTGACTGTGCTGGGCATTCAATATCAGCCTGTTCAGGACACCTTCACGTATCGAGTAAAACTTGATCCCCCTCCCAAAGCATGTACCAAGCGCTCCGTGCTGTCTACAGTAGCTCGCACCTTCGATCCAAATGGATGGATCACCCCGGTCATCTTTTCGGCTAAGTGCTTTCTTCAGAAGCTCTGAATGTCCGGGTTGGGTTGGGACGAGTCTAATAGCGGAGCCCTCTTGCGAGAGTAGCTCTCCATGGTCTCCTCCCTTCCGGACATCAATCGGGTCTCCATGCCAAGGTGCTTCTTCCCTCCAGGGAAGTGCCGGGCTGCGCTACATGGGCTTTGCGACGCCTTCGAGAAAGGCTATGCGGCCTTCGTATATCTGCGGACTGTGAGTTCTTCTGGTCATACTGCAGTCCATCTCGTACTCGCTAAAAGTAAGGTTTCTCCCATTAGGTCCCGCTTAACTATTCCTAAATTAGAACTGTCCGGAGCCGCTCTTCTCACACGACTCCTCAACCACGTTCACTCGTCCTTGAAGCCTGTAATCGACATTACGGACGTCTACGCATGGTCGGACAGTGAGATAGTACTTTGTTGGCTCAGAGCTGCACCTCACAATCTTGAGGTCTTTGTGGCGAACCGCGTGTCTCAAATCCAGAGTTCTGAGACGTCTCTAAACTGGGGACATGTCCCAGGGGAGTTGAATCCCGCAGACTGCGCTTCTCGCAGCTGTGAAGCCACCTCGCTGGTTGACCACCCACTGTGGTGGGGTCCCGGTTGGTTATCTGAGTCTCAGTCACTCTGGCCCCAGGGTTATTACTCCAAACCTACCGAATTTCCGGGCCTAAGAGCCCGAGTAGGAGTGGGCAAGGATAAGCCCACTCGGGATCTCTCTCTTCTGGAACGGTACAGCTCTCTCGACAAGCTCTTAGGAGTGACTGCTTGGTTGCGCCGCTTTGCCCGCAATTCGAGAGACCCGTCCAACTGACTCTCTGATTGCGTTTTGTCCCCTAGCGAGCGTCGTGAAGCTTTAATGAATTGGACCTGTATGGTCCAAACGGAGCATTTTGAGCCCGTTATTGAAAACTTGAAGCGTGGCGCCGTTATCAAGGGCGCTCTGGCCCGCCTGAATCTCTTTCTGGACGACGCTGGGATGCTGCGCGTTGGTGAACGTTTGACAAATTCTCAACTGCCGTACGGGTTTCGACACCCGTTACTGCTCCCCAAGGATGGCACCTTTGTCCGGTTGCTGGTAACCCACCATCATGTTAAGAACGCCCACGCTGGGTGTAACGCTGTTTCGGCAATTCTGCAGCGGGAGTTTTGGATTTTGGCTGGCCGACGCACCATTCGGAGCATCATCTTTAAATGCATACCATGTTATAAACTGAAGGCCACCATGTCGCAGCCTTTGATGGGTGACTTGCCGCCCGACCGCGTCAGGAGTCGGAACAGACTTTGCTGGCCCCTTCCTCGTCAAGTCCTCTATACATTCGTAACGCGCGTTCACATAAGGCCTATCTTTGCGTCTTCATGTGCCTCTCCACTAAGGCCGTTCACTTAGAACTTGTAAGTGCCCTAAGCACGGAAGCCTTCTTGGCCACGCTGGGCCGTTTCGTATCGCGGCGCGGTTTGCCGGACCTGATCCGGTCTGATTGCGAAACGAATTATAAGGGCACGGATAGATATTTGAAAGAGGTCATCGAAATTCTGTCCAGCCACCGGACTCATTTAGGCAATGCGATGTCAAAAAGGGGCATCCAGTGGAAATTTGATCCTCCGGCTTGTCCCCACTGGGGCGGTATTTTTGAGGCGGTGGTTAAGGTTGCAAAAACGCATTTCCGTCGCGTTATTGGCGAAACTATATTGACATTTGAGGAGCTCGCCACTGTATTCTGTAAAATTGAGGCGGTACTCAACTCTCGGCCCCTCTGTCCCCTCTCGTCCGATCCGAATGATTTGGAGGTTCTAACCCCGGGACACTTCCTGATTGGCCAGCCGCTTAACACTCTGCCCGAGTACCCCATCAGAGAAACGAACTCTTCGCGGTTGAGCAGGTTTGGCCTGCTGCAACAGATGACTCAGAGCTTTTGGCACCGATGGTCTCTGGAGTACCTACATCTTTTGCAGCAGCGCATTAAGTGGTCTGACAAGACGGATCCTCCTCGGGTGGGAGACCTTGTGTTGGTTAAGGAACCCAACGCTCTGCCTTTGTATTTGCGCCGGGGGCGTATTGTTAAGTTGTCGTATGGATCGGATGGGGTGCCGAGGGTGGCCGAGGTTTTGGTTGGAGATTCGGTCTTGCAACGTGCCGTCGCGACTTTTTCCCGTTTGCCAATCTACTCGCGGACATAATTCCTTACGTCCGGGGCAGGGGGTTGTTTAGGCCAATATTAAATATTTTGAGATTTGTGTTATAATCGCTCGTTAATAGCTTTGCACAGTAGCGAGGTCACATCCCCCCCGACATTCCTTTCGAGCCGGCTGACCGGACACGCCTCGAGTTAGTGTAAAACTTTTGTGATCTGAACGGACGTTTCTTGTTTTATTACTTAATTTTTGTCACGAACGGAATTAAAACTAGTACCGCTGTCGTTGGCGGGAACACGTGTTGTTCTTTACGGAATTATTTACTTCATTTAAAGTAATCGTGCAATTTATATAGAGATTTCGTTTAAAGTTCCTTTTTTGACTGTACCATTACGTGAATAGACTGAACTAGTGCCTCAAGAAGGAATTGTTCCGGGGCTACAAGAGAATATCTTCTCCAGGGCAGCATCGTGTCATCTAGCCCAGGCCACTTACATACAGTCTCACACAAATACCACCTACACTCACAACACTTTCATCAGCAGGGCAGATCCTGGTGAACAGTCTCCGCTCTCGAAGCAGGTAAGTGCCTTCCCGTTAACTGGCGTTACCCCTTGATTGTGATAGGATATTTCCCAGTGACCTTTAGAGGCCCGACCTGCGTCTGCCCGTAGAATTCCTGCTTGGGCCCCGGCATAGCCTACTTTTGCAGGGGTAGCCGTAGGCCGTATCAATATTTGATTTTTATAAGAAAATTTATAAAAAGACACCGTGATGACTGGCTTGTGCTAGGAATGACGTAATGACATTGAATTTAACGGAAGGGTGGATATAGTGTTGTGCATACTTTCTGCCGTTCCAAAACTTTTTAGGAGCTTGAATAACTGTGATGAACTGGCATGAAATACGGCTTACTACAAGTTGTAAAGATCGTCTCGGACAAGGAGAGAGTATAATACGTTTTTCTGGTTCTATTGAAAGTGGTTCTTATGATTGACCATTGCACTGTGTCTCATGTTTTGATACCAGCAAAGTCACTCAAAACCTTTAGGATACTTCTCGTTGACAGAATCGCACAGCAAAAAATTCTAAAATCATTAATTTGTGGTACTATATAAAATAGAAATACTTTTTTACAGTTAATAGCTTACATTTGCAATTGTAGTATCGACCTTGATATACTTACCAATGTATTCTTCTTCCTGCCAGGTGGGCAAACTTATTTGGGGTTCGCTTAGCATGTTTTCCTCTTCCATTATCACCTACTAGTCATCATCTCCTTCACGCGCTCATTTTTTTACGCATATCATCTTTTCTTAGGGTTCTCTACTCTTATATCCATGCACTTAAATTTATGATGGTGATAAATGTATGAGAGATTTAATATTTTTTAAAAAAATGACAAAGAGTAACCGGTTCGACTGATGATAAGTGGATCTGTAGACCATAGAAATTTACATCTGTGTTCGATTAATATTTATAATGCAGATGCGTTGTCACCCCTGAGTTTCCAGTAAAAATGGCCTCCGATTCCACTTAAAAGTTAAATTTCTCCTTCAGTATTTACTTTACTCATAATTCATGGAAAGGACTACTCACAAACATAATTGCGTTTATAAAAAAATATTCAGGCGAGTTATACTCGCATTTGTGCGGTTTTTAGTACCTAAAAAATATGTTAGCGATCAGCTAATGCAGAAAGAGAATTCTTCTGAAGTTGCATCGTTTATAGGCGAAAAACTTTTTGTATTATCGATGGTGGTGTGTCTTTTTAGTATAGTGATATTGGGAGTAATGGTGCTGGGATTAGTGATGACGGGGATAGAGCACATAATTAAGGGAGAGCGGGAGGTGCTCTTCAATGTAGGTAAGATACATAATTTTATTTTATTACGCGGATCTTAGTAATTAAATTTTTAACACCTTTAATATAATGAATATCCGCAAAGAAACGCCTGATTCCTATTAACCTAAAAAACTCGTTCTGTTGAACTTAACATTTTTCAACATAACGCTCTTAAACAGCGTTTTGAACAGTTTTTTACTAACTAGAGATTGCTTAGTTTTATGAGAAAATTAATTGCCTATTCTCGGCAAATATACATTGCCCAAGCAGCACTCAAGCGTTATGAACATCAATATACCAGTCCATATAGAACTCAGAGTTCTTTTAGAAGCATATAAGAGTATCGAAAAGAGATTGTACCCTTATAAGAGTGGTTTATGAGTTATTATACAGCTCAGGCTGTATAAAGTCTGCATTATGGGATCTAAGTAAGCTTAGGGTTCTTAATCAAAATACGAAACCTCTACTATACAACTTTAAGTATTTTGTAACACTTCAATCTGATTTATCATTAAAACTATATAGAAGCTGTTTTTTGCACGCTGTTACTTGCTTATTACAGTTTTAAGTGTTATTATAGTGTCATTCAAATATTATTTCTGTACAATGGTATATGTGAACTCCCTTCTAAATCTTATTCTTATGGCGTATTTATACACTCTTGTAAATACAGTAGTTTATACCTTCTGTCTATGAGAGTAATATAAAACTAAAAAAATATATAACAGCTATAGTACAGGTTAAGTCTGTATAAGTAATAGAATATCGCCATTTTGAATGCGTAATTACGTGTTTAATATATTGTTCTGTGGGCTACATTAACCATCTATCATCAGATGGACACCTGCAATCAACTTTAAACAAAGAAGGCTAATTTGCAATGCCTCACGGCCTAGAATCATACTAGCTTTCTAAATCTTTCAGACCGGAACACAAGTCCCCACACTGCTGCTTGGTAGAAGGAATACAGGCAAAAGGTTGAATGACTGGGTAGGTACCCAGACGAACAGTTAGTTAGTGCAAAATAGTACGGTGTTACTACAATCATCAATGCGCCTGCCAAGAGTGACCTTTAAAGCAATTTACATACATCCATGTCCAGCAGTTTAACGAGCATATGGAAAAGAAAAATGGATAGCTATCAGCGGAACGTGCCATAGCGGCGCGTTGTGCATACATATTAGACGCCCGTTACTCAGGAGAGTACAATACATGAGAAACGAGTACCTACATTCGAAATTCATTTTCTATATATCTAAAATTATCATAATATTATCATATGTCTGCACAATTAGGTGTAAATCGTGAACATCTTTAAAATTTTGTTTATTCCCCGACTGGAAATAAATATTTTGTAAATTCCGTTTTTATCTCATAAAATCTAATACATTCTAATTTAACTTCAACTTATTCTTTAATTTTCTTTTTTTGCAGTTTTCAGACTTTGCGCTCCAAATTTTCTTGTTAAGTCTAACAGGCGGCATCTATAGCTATCCACATTATAAAATTAAAATAAATTTGTTTACCCTTTTAACATTTTCAAAATACACCGATTGACTCCTTAATTGGAATAGACACATTTACTATAATCATCTTTGTCATTGCAGCTTATCGAATATCAAAAGTGGAATTATTTTCACTTTCTCAATGAGGAAAGAACAGCACGTCACAAGATTTCATTTAAATATCTTTCTAAGCGATCTCAATTGCATTCAAGGGTCAAGATATCTGCCTATAATCAATATTATGTATCGCGTTTATTAACCTTTAACTATGGACACTTATTTTTTGTAACACTAGGATGGACATGGGGTCTGAGACTCCTACATTGTTTAGAGTAATTTGATATTAATTATGCAAATAAATAAATGAAATGCAATTTAGAATGGATGCTTGAATTGTAAATAATATGATTTAAATAGATATAAGAAACATTTATTACAAAATACAAATAAAAACAAAAAATTATGAAAAGGCACTTTCCACCTTGACTGCGGCGGTAGGGGGAGAGGTCATACATCTCCCCGCAGCCCACCAACACTCATCCGATCTATGCTTGCTTAGCCAACTCGGAGTGGCCACCTTGGGCCGGTCCTTCACCTTGGATCAGCCACGGGGGTCCTCTTTGTTCAGCGCGGGTAACCAAGCTACAGTTACTAAGTTCCTCCGCCACGAAAAGGCGGGAACCCGTTCGTTGGGGAGTGTATGATACACCTAGTGTAAAGGCAAATCTAATACACGAAAATCCGTCGCCTTGTTGAGCCTACAGAAGGGTCATGATAAGACGATGCTCTAGCCTATTGACATTTCTCTGAGAACTAAAATGAAATGCTTTATTGCTACTACATTTATTACTGACTGAAAACTTTTGAATCTTGGCAATCGCCATATTACGCTAATATATCCTGCTGTTATTACGTATAGCTACGCTGCAATTATGAAAAAAAAAACAACTAAACATAATACAATTCGTAAATTTACTTGAAAACGTAATCCTCTTTCTTGTGTAGTGAGGTAAACACAAAGACAGATCCAATAGACGACAAAATTATGTTACAATTTTTCAAAAATAGTACATCATTTACAACATGCGCTCTCTTCTATCATGTTTTAATTAGAACGGAAGTAATTAAGCTGCCTTGAGTTTGTTCGAAATCTTTCTCAAAGCTTCATACCTTCGTATCAATAGATTGTAATTAAAATTCTGAAAAATGTATACTTAGGAAAAAGTAAAAAGTAAGATAATTTTAACGACAATTGACAAACATTTAAAACAGACACGCCGTGTTGAAAAAATAGATTGAAAATATACTGAAAGGGAAACACGTTAGTCTTACACTAAGTAATGTAAGTCAACTCACATTTTGCCTTAAAGAGCTGTAAGTTGAAAAGTAGCAGCCAAAGTCTCATTGTTGGACTGAGGGGCCATTCATATTTTCTCTGAGTTAAGAGCAATAATAATTCACTGCGGTACGCTAAAGCGTGTAAACAGAGACAACATCGACATTGGTTTATTTTAACTGACACGCAAGTTTCCTTAAATAAGATATTTACCTTCACACCCGAGCACGTGGAGAATTAAAAACATGGTCCTTAATATTACACATACACACACATGTAAACACTCGTACACACGTACACATGTAAGCCGTTAATAAAATCTTATAATATGATAATAGTCACCCGTGTTGTACAGGTTTGGAATTTTCACTCTGATAAAGCAAAGGTATCAACTTTAAACGTCCCAGTGCTGAGGACAGGTATCCTATCATGTTGAGAGGTATTAAGGACAAGAATCTGTAGCGCCACTACAATGCGTATTGGCGGGCTTCACATTTCTTCGAAATATTTTTTTTTCGTTTCCCAGTTATGCAAGTTTTCTCACGATGTTTTCCTTTTGGTATTTGTGGTCTGAGCATGTGGTAAATCAGCACTCAAAATTGCAATTAACAGTTTCATTGGTGTCAGCGAGAATAACCAGTTTTTAGAGTTCTTTGACCATAAGTATGCATGCAACCGATAGCGTTCGTAATTCTTTTTTTGTTTTCTTCTTCTCCTTTTTTTCGTATTTTCTTTAGCGTACAATTTCTTCTCAACTATTATGTTTAAACGGCAAAAGTTCAGAAATGATTTGCAATAATGGTAATATAAGGCGGCATACAGTTTCCGTGATGGTACGTCTGTCCTTGCTTATATTAAACAAAATGTAGACACGTTGTCACCCCTTGGATTAAGATAAAATACCTTGTTTAGTTAGTAAGAAGGGTCGTCGGGTCATTACGCTCACCATAATATGAAACACATGCTACTATTTTTACGGTGGTACCCTGTGCGAGCGTGGTACTTCTGCAGTCGAACCGAGTCATTCCTGCTGCAACAATAACATAGTTACATCGTCGCTCTAACGCTTAAAAACCCCTTTATATAAAAATAGATGGAATTTGCCTGCCCTAAAAACCTCTCAAAAGTCAGTCATTTATAACAACCTATCAAAAGTGCAACATGCATTGGGGCAGCGCGGCGGACAATTCAAAGTCCACTGCTAAATTGCTGAATCCACCGTTGCCTGTTGCCACGGGTGGCGGGCGGGCTACTAACCGCAGTCTTTTTTTTCCA
This sequence comes from Parnassius mnemosyne, assembly GCA_963668995.1. Classification (NCBI taxonomy): domain Eukaryota; kingdom Metazoa; phylum Arthropoda; class Insecta; order Lepidoptera; family Papilionidae; genus Parnassius; species Parnassius mnemosyne. Next base: position 19,516,258 of record CAVLGL010000091.1, read on the forward strand.
GTTGTTACGAAGATGCTGCTGCTTATCTTAAAAGATAATATAAGGTAGTTGATTTTTTACCCCGCCGATATACGACTAATAATAAGTTTTTATATTTGATTTTCCTTACTAATTAAATAACTTACATATTGCGTAATTATTATTTCCTACGTTATTGAACAAATACGATTTCAGATATTCAATGTTTCCATTCCTTATGTAAATACAACGTCAACTGGATTTGGCTGTCTCAGAAAAGGTCAGATAATTTATGTCGCACCCATCGATTCTGCTGATTGGGTTGCGGCCAAGTATTCGGGTAATAACTTTCTGAAATTCAACGAAGTGTATTGAAATGTACGTGTCTCTCTGTATTTTATCGTGTCGTATCCGTATTTCAAATCACAACGATTGTAAAGACATTTTCACTTCAAAAAACTCTTATAGCCAACCCGCTTGCTAAACGTGGCAACTATGACAAATATCCGTCTTATGAGGCAAACTATGGGGGAGGCCTATGTTCAGCAGTGGACCCTAAAAGGCTGTAACGTTAACGGTAACAGGAATGTAAAGGAAAGTTACTTAAAGTATTTTTTATGACAAATTTGGACTTTTTCCTTTACTTGTTCTATGGGATTTTGCTATTTAGGTTTTAGTGACTGAGATTGCTAGTATGAAAATATGTGACAGACCTTAATTTTGATATTAAAACCGTCCTGAGAAAAAGCGTCTCGATAGATAGACAGATGGACAGAGTGACAGACAACAAAATGTTTCATAACAGTTACGTTTTTACCTTTTAAGTAACGGTACCCTAAAATGGTTACTGAAGAGTGTTATATACATACTGATAGACATCAAGGCCTGGAACAATTATTTGTAGGTTATGCAAACATTTGTTGTTGTTTGTGTTCTTTATTTTGTCACACACATAACAAGACTTTTACGTCCCAAAAACATACTGTGATTCTTGATTAAGTTAGTTGAAATCTCAGGAGAAAACTATGTTTTTCGGATTTTACCAACATTTGTGACCTTCTGATAAATTTTAAGGTCTTCGAGTAAGGTAAGGTTCTCTACGTGATAGTCCCACGCTGCAGATATATTATGTGTGTAGCACAATCCGCACGACTATATATACTCACGCACACAACTTTCTTTCTTTCTTATTTATTGGCTTGTAAAAGTACATAGTTAGATAATAATAACACAAACAAATTATTGAAACAGACGAAAATAAGAGGAACTCTCTTATTTTTGTCTGTTTCAATACATAATAATATGTTGGCAGAAGTAGTCGGACTAGAAAGACGTCAGTTTCACACCTACCACTATTGATTAGGTTAAGAAACCTAAAATAAAAAAAAAACTGTATGGAGTTCAGTGATATTCTAATAGAGTTTCTTTTTTATAGAATATGGTGACAAACGAGCAAACACTGCAGCATTAACACAGCAATATTAAGCTGCTATTTTACGTTGGTATTCTGTGAGAACGTGGACGCATGGCCCTAACACACAACAAAAGTTATAAAAGAAATAAATAAAATGTAACAATCATATTTTATGTATGGTATTCAATTGTCATCATTAGCAAATGGTTCCTAAGGCGGAATAGGAAGTGGAAATTAGTAGGCTTGACCGCTTAGAATACAAATATAAAAAATATAATAGTAGTACAATGGTGCTGTGTATTGAGTAGTGAGTGTAAATAACCGGTAACAAGGCATTCCGTTTCAGTTCTCAGGAGTAAAACGTACCTGAATTATTATTCGATGATAAATATAAGTGTCTACAGAAAACAATATTCACTTACCACGCGGTGGACAGTGTTTTCTTTGTCGGTTTTACTTATTTGAAAACCATTCTTACTCCTCCAAACTTTTAAGATTGAACAAGTCATAGAAATGGACTAAAAAAGTTTTGTCTTTGAAGAAACGTAGACATTTTAAAATTGTTTTGTAATAAAATAAAAGTAAATGTTGATGGTAATAGCATGCTTATTACCTTTATTGTGCATGCTGTATAATAAAGATAATAGCACTTACCTTTATTACACAGCATGAACCATTATACCTGAAATATAAAGAATGATTATTTTATATTTTTGTTGCACCAGTTTACAAATGTAAGTGCTCCGATCTAGCAGTAGACTTACTCTCTCATATGAGGAAACCTATGAGGAAAGCCTACGCTCAGCAGTGGACTTTTGATAGACTGTAATAAATTATGATACTGATCATAAGGACCGGGATTACTAGTAAAAGGGTTTTATTTCTACGTTAAAGCAGCCTGTTTAGCATGTTCAATATGAGTTGATCTAACAAGAGATATATGATAAGGTTAATATTATGTAGCAGTGAACTTAAAACCCGATCGTAAAAGTGACATCAAAACTATGGTAAGTAAAGTTTTTCCTAAAGTCTCGTGGCATATTAAATAAAGCTCATTTCATATTCAAGTGACTCTTTATTCACAGGGGCACTTTAGGCTGGCATGTTTACTGCGTAGACTATAATATAAATATTTTTGCACAGTCGGATTATAACGGCTATGACTGGTAGTAAGGTACATATCATTAACGTATTTTATTAAAAGAACAATGGCAGAAAAATAGTAGACAAAAATTATCGCGTTTAGAAATAAGTTATATATAAAATGAGTTTTATTATTTTTCTATGACTTTTTAAATAAAAATGTATTTTAATTAAAACCACAGAAAAAAACTTTTTTGGAATATCAAATGAGTTAAATCATTTTACTCTATTCAAGTGTTGCCATTTAGTATATTCATACTATTTTCGTATACACTTTGTAAGACTACCAACACAATACACAAAATATTATTATATTAAGTTATTATTAGTAATAACTATACTATCAGTAATAATAAAAATAAAAGTAATATGGTTGGGAATAAGTCTCTTACAAAGAACTTCCTACAATAATGCATTATCTCAATCATAGTACTATGTAACAATTCCATCTAATGTTATTCCAACACTTGCTAAAACAAATTTTTACTGGCTTTACGGCTCAGGGTTCTAGCCCTTCTGAGAATGTCACTATGACACAAAGGCCCTAGAGCCATGCCAGAAATATACATTTATAGTATGCAAGCAAATATACAATAGAGATACAATAATCTAAAAACTCTCAATTAATCAATTATGTTGTTTATGCCCAAATTTGGTCATTTATGAACGCCATCCAATTGCGTTCGAGCCAGCGCCTCACCCGATGGTATGTAGGTGAGGTAAACACCGAGGTGGGGCGGCCGTGTGCGGCTTGCAGTGGCTCGACGCGTGGACGAAGAGGTGAAAGTTGTTCGCTGGCCGCGAGGCGGTGAAGCAGCGTATCTAGGTCATCGCGGCCGAAGGCACGCAACCATGTAGGGTCCAGATAGTTAGATTTGGGCGTGTACTTCGCTACGTGGATATGTGAATTTTGCAACATTTAACTTGTTTGGCTGATGCGGAATTGTGCACGCGCGCTCCGTGTAGATATGCGGTCTAGGATTCGTACCGCGCATTCCTTGGTCAAGAGCGTCTCCCGGTTAATTGTATGGAAATCATGATAATTGTGCCGTCGCGTCAAGTGCCCCTTTTTGTGTGTTGGTTGGTTCGTTAGTTTACGTGTAAACGAAGCCTATTTTGAATTCTTTTCGCGACGTGGTGTTTGGTGTCGAATGAAGGAACTTAGTTGTGTTTAACGCTGAACCGTATAACTCATTAAGAGATCGCTTTAGTTCCCTATTTATAATTTTGTGATAAGTGAATCCGGGACATTGAATGTCGAATTTCGAACTACTGTCCTTACTGTGTCGGGTATCACGTGTTCGATTCTACGATGAATGTGGAATTAGGCGAGTTTAAGTTAGTTAAATGTACAATGAAGCTAATAGACTGAAATAGTGACAATGAAGAAAGAAATGGTCCAGCGGTGGAGCCTGCTGGAGCGATGCAGCATTGTGGGGCATCCTGGAACTCGACCGCTGCTGGTCGCCTAAGTTGGTCAAGGTCTCAGACATTTACACATCACTGAACACTACTTGCCATTCACCTTACACCCACACACGGCCTGCCGAGCCTTGGTGCGAAGTTAGCTTCTGATACTGGTATGTACCATGTGTTTCTAGCATTCTCCCATATAGTTTATTATGATAGGACATTTCCATATAGCCATTCGGGCTCGAACCCGCGGCTGCCCGTTGAACCTTCCGCTCATGGGCCTCGGATATTGAATCTTTGCAAGGGCAGCTGCGGGCCGTAACATTTTTGGTAGCAGGGAGCGTTGGTTGGATTAGTTTAATATTGTGTCTACAATCACGCCCGCCCGTAATACGTAAAAATAAAATTCTTTTCTTTTGTTGCTTTGTTACTTGCTTTTTTATTTGTTAGCGGGTAGATGTGAACGCCACGCCTGTAGGTTGCGCAAGCGGGAGTTTGCTAGAGCTAGATATGCGTTGGGTAGGTAGATGGTTATTATCAAGTAATCGGATAATTATCGTTGTCGTATATTTATAGTTGATTAATTATCGTAGGCTCGGTTGTCTGAGCGAGGCATTTCTTGTAGATCGACTGTGATGTGTATCTTTATTTGTATTGTGGTTTGTATTTAATTTAATAAATAGTAATTTGTATTTGTGTAATTTGTATTTAACTTGATTTGATAGGAGCGGTATTTGTTACTTGTTTTTTTTTTGTATTTGTTATTTGTTAATTTGTAATTTGTATTTGAGCCACGTAGGAATTTCTATTTAGAAAGTGATGCCGTCGCGCTGCCAGGGCTGTCATCAGGCCGTTTGCATCGGGGTGCGATCGGCGTTTCCTCTCAGGGCTCTCCCCAGCCCTCGACTCTCACGGGCGGGGGCGCTCAGCTACGCCCCCTGTCGGGGGTTGTTCCCCCAGGGGCGGGGGGTCGTCACCCTCCCCCCCTCAGTATGTTGAAAGGGACTTCACTGCCACTCAGCGGTCAGCTAGACCCTTCTCATCCTCGTCAGCTGAGTGGCCGCGGCTCGGGGTACTGCCGTTCCCCCCTTGATGTAGGCAGCCCCAGCTAGGTAGCTGCCGCCCTAGCTCCCACCAAGGCCGCCTCCACTAATTCTGTGAGCCGTCAACAGCTCACTTGTCAAACTGTTCTATTGTCAACGGCCTCAGTGAGGGTGAACAACCCGAGCGTCGATTGTTTAACGGTACGCGCTTTATTGGTTCCGGATTCACAACCCGGTTGGCCTCTGCTTAGTTATTGGGAAGACTAGGGCTCCCCGGGAGCGTTTAATTACGCTGTTAGGGATTGTTAGATTTGGTTTTGGTCGAGCACTTAATTAACGATGCTTTGAATTAAAATTAAAAATGGTTTTGTGCCTTCCGCGAAATGTTCATATTTGTGGCGGTTGTGATTAAGAAGGCGAATTCAGTATGCTCTCTGAGTACTTATACATATGTTTTGTAATTGTATTTAATCACTGTGTTTGTTTTGTTGCAAGGAAAATTAAAATTGAATGATGTGCCCTTTGAATGCTTGTGCGTATGTTTGGTGATTGTGTTTGATCATTGCGTTTTGTTGAAAAGAAAATTGAAATTGGATAACCCTATTTGTGCCGAACGGAATAAGAGTCATTCCTCTCTTTGTTTTCACATTTTGTTGGAACTGTCGAAGATATTTGTTTGGAATGAGAAAAAGGGCTGCCTCTTACGTTTCCCGTTTTATTTAATTTGTCAGTTTGACCTATGTGCATCGGTGATTAATTTGTTTGAATTAATTCTGTAGTTGAACATTGATGCTTTTGAAAATTAGTTGAAATATGAGCATAGGACTACTAGTCTAAAAGGCTAGCTAGTTTGGAGATTGAAATCAGCTGCCACACTATTGAGTAAATGATTATATGGTGGATGGCTTGGTTATGCCTACTTGTTTGAAAATTCATACTAGGGACTATCTGTGCGTTTCGTTTGTCTCTTCACAGACGACGTTCATGTGGAATTTGTGAGTGCTCTCTGCACTGAAGCTTAAGAGGCCACGCTGGGCCGCTTCGTGTCGCGTCGCTGTTTGCAGATCTGATCCGGTCGGATTGCGGAAAGAATCATAGGGGTACAGATAGGTGTTGAAAGAGGTTGTCGGACTTCTGTCCAGTACAGGACTTGTTAAGGTGTTGCGATGCCCAGGAGGGGCATCCAGTGGAGGTTGACCCTCCGGCTTGCCCACATTGGGGCTGTCTTTTGAGGCGGTGGCTAGGGTTGCAAGATCTGATGGGGTGCCTAAGGTGGCCTAGTTTTGGTGTAGATTCGGTCTTGCAACGTACCGTCGCGACTCTGTCCCGCTTGTCGATTTGCTCGCGGACATAAGTCCTTATGTCCGAGACGGGTGTTTGTTTATTCCCAAATTTGATCATTTTTGAACGCCATCCAATTGCGTTCGAGCTGGCGCCTCACCCGACGATATGTAGGTGAGGTAAACACCGAGGTGGGGCGGCCGTGTGCGGCTTGCACTGGCTCGACGCGTGGGCGAAGAGGTGAGAGTTGATCGCTGGCCGCGAGCCTTGAAGCCGCGTATCTAGGTCATCGCGGCCGAAGGCACGCGACCGTGTAGGGTCCAGATAGTTAGATGTGGGCGAGTACTTCGCTACGTGGATATGTGAATTTTGCAATATTTAACTTGTTTGGGTGATGCGGAATTGTGCACGCGCGCGCCGAGTAGATATACGGTCTAGGATTCGAACCGCGCATTCCTTGGTCGAGAGCGTCTCCCGGTTGACTGTATGGAAATCATGATAATTGTGCCGTCGCGTTAAGTGCCCCTTTTTGTGTGTTGTTTGGTTCGTTAGTTTACGTGTCAACGAAACCTATTTTGAATTCTTTTCGTGACGTGGTGTTTGGTGTTGAATGAAGGAACTTAGTTGTGTTTAACGCTGAACCGTATAACTCATTAAGAGATCGCTTTAGTTCCCTATTTATAATTTTGTGATAAGTGAATCCGGGACATTGAATATCGAATTTCGAACTACTGTCCTTACTGTATCGGGTATCACGTGTTCGATTCTACGTTGAATGTGGAATTAGGCGAGTTTAAGTTAGTTAAATGTACAATGAAGCCAAAAGACTAAAATAGTGACAATGAAGAAAGAAATGGTCCAGCGGTGGAGCCTGCTGGAGCGATGCAGCTTTGTGGGGCATCCTGGAACTCGGCCGCTGCTGGTCGCCTAAGTTGGTCAAGGTCTCAGACATTTACACATCACTGAACACTACTTGCCATTCACCTTACACCCACACACGGCCTGCCGAGCCTTGGTGCGAAGTTAGCTTCTGATACTGGTATGTACCATGTGTTTCTAGCATTCTCCCATATAGTTTATTATGATAGGACATTTCCATATAGCCATTCGGGCCCGAACTTGTGGCTGTCCGTTGAACCTTCCGCTCATGGGCCCCGGATATTGAACCTTTGCAAATGCAGCTGCGGGCCGTTACATATGTATTATGTATTAAGCTAACATAGACAACCACAGAAAGCATGACTTTTTCCAAGTGACATAAGACATAACCTAGATAGGTTCAAATCTAATCTAATTCAAATTTAAGGGACTGACGCTTAACATTTTAAGAAATTTTTACATATAGACGCTACCATTCTTTCTCAACTAATTTTATGTATGAAAGCCTGCTATTGTTCTTTATGTGGAGAGGAAATATACTGCACGCAATAATTACCTTCATTGTGATGAAATAATATTGTTTAGAACTATTGCTTGGTTGATGTTTCTTTATTATGATCATCTTTGTCATTGTAGCTTATCAAAAATCAAAGTGGAATTATTTCCACTTTTTCAATCAGGATAAAAAGCACGTCACAAGACTTTTTTTAAATATCATTCTAAGCGATCGCGATTGCGTTCAAGGGTCAAGATATCTGCCTATAATCAATATGATGTATCGTGTTTATTAACCTTTAACTATGAACTTTTATTTTTTGTAACACTAGGATGGAACATGGGGTCTGAGACTCCTACATTATTTAGAGTCATTTGATATTAATTGTGCATTTAAAAATGAAATGTAATTTAGAATGGATGCTTGAATTGTAAATAATGTGATTTTAAATAGATATGAGAAACATTTATTACAAAATACAAATAATCACAAAAAATCAAGAAAAGGCACTTTTCGGTCTTTATTGACACTGAGATCACTGAAAGTCCTATTAACTAATTATTTATTTTAATAATTGTTATTTTTTTCTTAAAATACAATACCCTTTATATTCTCACTGGACCTTCCTGTCCCCAGCGGGGGATCTGGTCTATAGCTCCGCCGCCAAACTTGATTCACCAGCCACACACACTCCTCTTCCCCCGCAGCCCCACCACCACCGCATCAACGGTGCGACCCCATCAGAGTCGCTGAGGATAGCAAGTGGCGCATCGCCTTACCAACACTCCTATTCCTCCGCGACTCCATCTTGACTGCAGCGGTAGGGGGAGAGGACACACATGTCCCCGCAGCCCACCAACACACATCCGATCTTTGCTTGCTAAGCCAACTCGGCCACCTCGGGCCAGTCCTTCACCTCGGATCAGCCACGGGGGTCCTCTTTGTTCAGCGCGGGTAACCAAGCTACATTTACTAAGTTTCCCCGCCACGACAAGGCGGGAACCCGTTTGTTGGGGTGTGTATGATATACCTAGTGTAAAGGCAAATCTAATACACGAAAATCCATCGCCAAGTTGTGCCTACAGAAGGGTCATGAGAAGAGTATGTTCTAGCCAATTGACATTTCCCTGAGAACTAAAATGGAATGCTTTATTGCTACTACATTTATTACTGACTGAAAGGGGTTTTGGGATCTTGGCAATCGCTCTATTTTACGCTAATATATCCTGCTGTTATTAGGTATAGCCATATTGCAAATATGAAAAAAAAAACACCTAAACATAATACAATACGTAAATTCACTTGAAGAACGTAATGCACTTTCTTGTTTATGGAGGTAAATGCAATTTCACAAACAGGCAAACTATCTGTCTATCCAATAGACGACAATATTGTATTAAAATTTCTTAAAAATTGTAGATCTTTTTCAACATGCGGTCTCTTCTATCACGTTTTAATTAGAACGGAAGTTATTAAGCTGCCTCAAGTTTGTTCGAAATCTTTCTCAAAGCTTCATACTTTCGCATCAATAGATTGTAATTAAAATTCTGAATAATTTATACTTAGGAACAAGTAAAAAAAGGCAAGATAATTTTAACGACAATTGACAAACGTTTAAAACAGACAGTGTTGAAAAAATAAATTTAAAATGTACTAAAAGGGAAACACGTTAGTTTTACACTGTGCAATGTAAGTCAACTCACACTTTGCCTTATCTTGTAAGTTGAAAAGTAGCAGCCAAAGTGTCATAGTTGAACTAAGGGGTCCACTCATATTTTCTCTGAGTTAAGAGCAAGAATAATTTACTGTGGTACTCTAATGCGTGTAAATAGAGATAACACAACATCGACATTGGTTTATTTTACCTGACACGCAAGTTTCCTTAAATTAGATAATTTCCACACCCGAGCATGTGGAGAATTAAAATCATGGTCCTTAACATTACACATACACACACACATGTAATCACTCGTATACACGTACACATGTAAGCCGTGAATAAAATCTGGTAATATGATAATAGTCACCCGTGTTGTACAGGTTTGGAATTCTCACTCTGATAAAGCAAAGGTATCAACTTTAAACGTCCCAGTGCTGAACACAGGTATCCTATCATTTTGATAGGTATTAAGGACAAGAATCTGTAGCGCTACTACAATGCGTATTGGCGGGCTTCACATTTCTTCGAAATATTTTTTTTTCGTTTCCCAGTTATGCAAGTTTTCTCACGATGTTTTGGTATCGGTGGTCTGAACACGTGGTAAATCAGCACTCAAAATTGCAATTAACAGTTTCATTGGTGTCAGCGAGAATAAGCAGTTTTTAGAGTTCTTTGACCATAAGTATGCATGCAACCGATAGCGTTCGTTATTCTTTTTTGTTTCCTTCTTTTCCTTTTTTACGTATTTTCATTAGCTTACAATTTCTTCTCAACTATTATGTTTAAACGGCAAAAATTCAGAAATGATTTGCAATCATGGTAATATAAGACGGCATACAGTTTCCGTGATGGTACGTCTGTCCTTGCTTATATTAAACAAAATGTAGACGCGTTGTCACCCCCATGGATTAAGATAAAATACCTTGTTTAGTTAGTAAGAAGGGTCGTCGAGTCTTTACGCTCACCATAATATGAAACACATGCTACTATTTTTACGGTAGTACTCTGTGAGAGCGTGGTACTTCTGCAGTCGAACCGAGTCATTCCTGCTGCAACTATAACATAGTTACAGCGTCACTCTAACGCTTAAAAACCCCTTTATATAGAAATAGGTGGAATGTGCCTGCCCTAAAAACCTCTCACAAGTGAGAACCCAGACTTATGCTGTCACTTTACGTAATCTTACTAAAATATTAAACATGTTTTTACGAGAAGTTTAATTCAGTCATTTATAACAACCTATCAAAAGTGCAACACGCATTGGGGCAGCGCGGCGGACAATTCAAAGTCCACTGCTGAATTGCTGAATCCACCGTTGCCTGTTGCCACGGGTGGCGGGCGGGCTACTAACCGCAGTCTTTTTTTCCAGTTATTACGAAGATGCTGCTGCCTATCCCAAAAGATAATATAAGGTAGTTCATTTCTTACCCCGCCAATACACGACTAATAAGAAGTTTTTATATTTGATTTTCCTTACTAATTAAATAACTTACATATTGCGTAATTATTATTTCCTACGTTATTGAACAAATACGATTTCAGATATTCAATGTTTCCATTCCTTATGTAAAATACAATGTCAACAGGATTCGGCTGTCTCAGAAAAGGTCAGATAATTTTTGCCGCACGCATCGATTCTGCTGATTGGGTTGCGGCCAAGTATTCGGGTAATAACTTTCTGAAATTCAATGAAGTGTATTGAAATGTTCGTGTCTCTCTATATTTTATCGAGTCATATCCGTATTTCAAATCACAACGATTCTAAAGACATTTTCACTTCAAAAAACTATTATAGCCAGCCCGCTTGCTAAACGTGGCAACTATGACAAATATCCCTCTTATGAGGCAAACTATGAGGGAGGCCTATGTTCAGCAGTGGACTCTAAAAGGCTGTAACGTTAATGGTAACTGGGATTTAAAGGAAAGTTACTTAAAGTATTTTTATGACAAATTTGGACTTTTCCTTTACTTGTTCTATGGGATTTTTATTTAGGATTTAGTGACTGAGATTGATAGTATGAAAATATGTGACAGACCGTAATGTTGATATTAAAAACGTCCTGAGAAAAAGGGTCTCGACAGATAGACAGATAGACAGAATGACAGACAGCAAAATGTTTCATAACAGTTACGTTTTTACCTTTTAAATAACGGTACCCTAAAAATGGTTACTGAATAGTGTTATATACATACTGATAGACATCAAGGCCCGGAACAATTATTTATAGGCTACGCAAACACGTGTTTCTTGCGGGATTTGAATCCGCGAATCTGCTGAGTGTTACCAAAGGCCTGTAACCTATATCGTGCCAACAATTTATATATAAAAACCTTCTGCCTCTGTACATATGAACACGCAAAAATTAATGCTTCCCAAACGATTTCCAAATCTTTACTTATATTTGCACTCTAATAAATGAAAAACGTGTCTTGTATCAAAATGTGTATTATTCGGATTGAACATATGTGGCGCTGTCCAAATATATTCTTTATTTTGTCACACACATAATATGACTTTTACGTCCCAAAAATATACTCCGTTTCTTGAATAAGTTAGTTGAAATCTCACGAGAAAGCTATGTTTTTCGGATTTAGCCAACATTTGTGACCTTATAATTTTAAGGTCTTGGAGTAAGGTAAGGTTTTCTACGTGATGGACCCACGCTGCAGATATATACGACTATATATATACAACGATTTAAACAAACTTTGTATAGATATTATATAGCATATTCGCATCGCGCGCAGTCAGAAGTAGACGTATCGTGAGTTGTTGTGGATTTCTAATAATAAAATAAAAACTTAATTTTAACGTGATTTATATTTCGAATCTAATTAAGTGGTGCATAAAGTTCAATCTAGTAATATTATTTTTTTGTCACTTAATTCCTATTATAACCGCATAATACAACGGTGCGACGTGCTGCCAGTGCTGCCCTTCGTCTCACCTTCTCGAGTAAAGGAGACAACCAGCGATTTTTCGTCCTGCGCACACGCATAGTTGTTACATACACAGTGCTAATACTCGTTAACCATCTTAACATGAGCGTGCAGCGGTCACCACCCGGTTCTAGAGCGGGCTCACCTCTTAGTGGTGGATCCATGAGTGGCTCAAACACTGATTTTCCTACTCACGATTATCAGAAAATTACACATAGACGACGTAAACAAATAGATGCAGATTTCGTGTCGTCTTCTCAGCTTACGGAATTCAAAACTGAAATAATGGAATTCTTTAATAATTTTGGGAAGTCACAGAAGAAAGAATTTAAGAGTTTGAAAGATGAAGTGTCTCAAATTAAAGGAGTAAAGGATGACGTCACAATAATAAGGGAACAGCTGGAATCTATAAAAATTAGTACTGTGAAAATCACTCGTGAGCATAATGAGATGATGAATGATATTTCCGAATTGAAAAACTCATTAACTTATCATTCAGCCGAACAAACCACTCTGACAACACGTATTGATGATGTAGTATCGGAAATCAAAAAGGTTGATCTGCTGCAGCAAAATATGTCAGAATTGGGAGAAAAATATGAATCTCTGAAAAATGAATATAATTACATGCAGCAACGTGATCGCGCCATGAACATTGAGATCTCTCAAATCCCCGAAAAAAATAATGAAATTATCTCAGACTACGTTATTGCAATAGGCAAATACACGGGGATAGATTTATCTGCCGAAGACTTAATTAATGCCCATCGTGTTAAATCACGTGACAGCGACAATAAACTACCAAAAAATATTGTGGTTCAACTAAAATCAATCCTCTTGAAAGACAGCATCATCTCCGCTATACGGAAGAAGAAGGGTTTAACTACAATCGACATAGGAATCCCAGGAGAGTCGCGAAATATATACGTTAATGAACACCTCATACCGTCTAATAAAATACTGTTAAAACAAACCAAAGCCGCCGCTAGAAGTGCAAATCCTAAATTTAAATACGTGTGGGTACGTAACTGTAAAATTTATACCAGGAAAGACGACAATTCCCCAAAAATTCACATAAAAAACACTTTAGATTTAAATAAAATTAAATGACTGTATTACTTTAAGTTGTTGCTTATCTTAAACAGTGTATTCGTTTTGTTTTCTACTATCATGGCTGAATGTTTTCTAAAACCACAAAATGATACTATTTATATGTATACAAACGTTTTTCAAATACTTTATTATATATACTATGTAATTATTATTTTAAATACCGTATATACTATATTTTTTATACCATATTATTATTTATATTTAACATATTATACTCGTACATGCATATACAACTTTTATTGGTCTGTGTGGCTAACTTCTCATTTAATTTTGGATTCATGTTTACAAAACAACAAAGAAATGGTAATTCTTATGTCATTTTTAATGTTAGTGATGTTGAAAAGTAATCAAGTAGTTTTGTTTTTTGTTCTAAATTCATATATGCTTTTTATTAATATACACATAAACTTTTTTTATGACTACAAATTACACTTAATATATACATACAAATGTAACGATTGCTTGATTAGGAGGATTTTCATTAATGTAATATCTAATTATAATCTACAAAACTACATAAAATTGTTAACTTCCGACTTTAGTACTTTATTTACAAATACCTACCTAAGTTTATATTCTTACTGTTTGTGTAAAGTAAAGCGTATCATTATAAATTGCAACGTAACTCTGAACACATTATTTTTGTTTGTTTATGATTCATTATTTACATTAATTATTCTTTGTTTTAAAAGTCGTTTTTAGCAATCTAAAAAAGGGTTTAAGCATGTACTATCAAAATGTTCGTGGTTTACGTACGAAATGTTATGAACTATATAACAATATTTTATGTCAAGACTATGACATAATCTTATTGACCGAAACTTGGTTAAGAAGTGATATACATAACAACGAAATATGTGACCCTAGATATGATGTTTTTCGAAGTGATCGTAATTTCTTATTGTCAGGGAAAAAGGTCGGTGGCGGAGTGTTAGTGTGCGTACGTCGCGAATTGGGTGCAAGTCTATGCGGCCAATGGTCCAGTGCACCTACAACACACGAATCTGTGTGCGTGACTTTACCTGCACGTGCGCTTGGGTCCTCGATCGACTTACATATAGCTATAGCGTACATTCCACCTGAATCTAACGTAATACAGAGTGGACTGAATGATATTAAGCAAAAATTATCGCAATGCATTGACAATTATCCCATGGATAATTTTTTACTTGTGGGAGATTATAATTTGCCATGTTTAAGATGGGACTCCTACGATTGTATTGCGCACGTCGACGGTTCATCTTTTATGGACAATTTAGCGATATCTTTTGTTGATGATTTAGGGTACCTCGGTCTAAAACAATACAATTATAATGGTAATTCAAAAGGTAATATTCTCGATCTATGTTTTTGCAATTCTCCGTTAGTTGTTAGGACCTCTCTACCACTCTTAAAGGAAGATGCATATCATCCTGCGTTAAATATTGAAATACCTGATATTAATATACCGCCTTTTAAAAAACGTAAACAACCGCGTTTTAATTTTTTCAAATGTGACTACGAGAAATTAAATAATTATTTTAAAAATATTGATTGGCATTCAGAATTGAATGCCGCCGACACAATGAATGAAGCGTTAGATATTTTTTATAGCAAATTACATGAATGCTTCTCCATTTACGTACCCATTAATATGTATTCTAACAGCCGACATCATTATCCTGTATGGTATTCTTCTTCTTTAATAAAACTCATTCGCGAAAAATGGCGCACTCATTGTATTTGGAAAAAATACCGTAATCCGAGAGATTATGATGAATTTTCGCTTTTAAGAGCGCGACAACACCGCATTCAATTTAATTGTTTTAAATTTTTTACCAACAATGCTGAAAAATATATTAGGTCCAATCCTAAACACTTTTGGAAATATGTTAGTTCAAAAAAAGGCTGTTCCAGTTACCCAAGACAGTTTACACTGGGAGATCAGAAATATGAGGAAGGTGCAAGTATTTGCTCAGCTTTTAATAAATTTTTTGAAAGTGTTTTTATTACACCATCATCAAGTAGCCAAACTCAGCCTTATCACGTTTCTGATTACTCCACCACGGAGTCACTATCCCGCATACATATTACTCGAGAAATAGTTCTTAAATTCCTAAAATCACTTGATAAATCTAAGGGACCTGGAACTGATGGTATTCCGCCTATTGTATTGGTTTCATGTGCTGATAGCTTGTCATTGCCTATTACTATTCTATTTCGTCGTTCTCTCGATGAATGCATTTTCCCCGATTTATGGAAAACAGCAAATATAATTCCCATACATAAAAAAGGACCTAAAACCTCAATTGAAAATTATCGTCCGATTTCAATTTTGAACACTATCAGTAAACTTTTCGAAAAAATCGTTTACAGTTTCATCTACCCCATTATAATCCGTGGTATTCCTGAAACACAGCATGGCTTCATAAAAGGGCGATCTGCGGTATCGAATTTGTCTCTGTTTTCGAGTTATGTCCTCCTGCATATGGAGAATGGTGGTCAGGTGGACGTGATCTACACTGATTTTGAGAAAGCCTTCGATCGTGTAGACCACGACCTTCTGCTCCACAAGCTCTATTTGCTTGGAATTCAAGGAGACCTACTTCGGTGGGTGAGCTCCTATCTTTCTAATCGCTCCCAGGCTGTAGTATTGGGTGGATACAGATCCGATTATGTAACTGTTCCCTCGGGCGTCCCACAGGGATTGCACCTTGGCCCGCTATTCTACAATGCGTACATCTTTGACATTGCCAACTGTTTTTCTCATTCTAATCACCTATTATATGCGGATGATAAAAAAATATACCGGGCAGTTCGTTCTGTTGAAGATTGTAGATTGTTACAATATGACTTGGATAACTTGTTTTCTTTTTATCAACAAAATAAGATCTATGTCAATATTAAAAAATGTCAGATTATAAGCTTTACACGCAAGAAAAATCCAATTGTTTTTTCTTATAACTTTAATAATCAAGTATTAACACGAGTCACTGATGTACGTGATCTCGGCGTTTGTTTTGATTCCAAGATGCTCCTTAATATGCATTATGATAATATAGCAGATAGAGCTTACCGTATGCTTGGATTTGTTCTAAGAACCTGTCAACCGTTTAAAAGTACTTTAGCATTAAAAACGTTATATTTTGCATACGTGAGAAGTATATTGGAATACGCTAGCCCAGTATGGTCGCCCTTATACGAAGTTTATAAAGCACGCTTAGAGCGTATTCAGAAAAAGTTTTTAAAATCTCTAAATTTCAGGTGCGACGTCCCCACGCAAACATTCATGTCTTACAGTGATAATTGTCGTAAATTCAATCTTCTTACGTTAGAAGAACGCCGTGAGATGTTAGACATGGGTTTTATGTTTGATATTTTACGCGCTCAACTTGATTGCCCTGTTCTGCTTTCACAGATCTCCTTCAATGTGCCCCGACGTAGGACTAGACATACACCGTTATTCAGTGTTCCCTTACATCATACTAATTATGGCAAGAATAGTGTCCTCACCAGAATGGTTAAAATTTTTAACAGTAAATTCTCTCATATTGACCCATTTATCCACTCAAAAAATACATTTAAACTAAAGATAGTACATGCTTTGACAGGAGTAGACAATTAATCTTTATTGTTTATGTTGGTATCCGTGTAGCATCTCAATTTAGGGTATCCGTAGTAGCATCTCAATTTAGATGTCCAATTTGCTAATTGACATAAAAGGAATTTTATATAATGTTTGTATATGTGTGTAATGTGTGTATGTGTGTGTACGTGGGTATATTGTATGTATAGTTATTTATTTTATGTTTGTATATATATGTTTACCTATATGCATAAGTATTTAAATAAATTTGATTATATGTGATGTTGATGTATGTCTACATATGTGTATGTGTGTGTATGTATATGTATGTGTATATATGTATATATATTATATTATCTTATTAAAGCATATATATTTTCCTAGATCAGCCATGACAAACTTAGTATTGTTTTTGATCAAAGTTTTTGTTACTTTTCTTTTCTTACTTCTGATTCATGCTAAATTGTAAAAAGTGGATGACTGTTATTGGCCCTATGTAAAGACATATTATATAAGAATTATGTATCACAGAATGAAGGCTGTTGTTATCCCTAATAATATAAAAATAAAAAATAAAATAAAAAAAATTATGTAGTACAGTTTCTTTGTTTCCAAATACTTTCATTTAAATAATCTCGTAAGTGCATAATATTATAGAATTAGATCAATAAAGAACATAGACGGAGCACTGTGTACATTTCAAGTGATACCAAAACCATGAACAACTTGTTGACACACACTCACGTACACAACTTTCTTTCTTTCTTATTTATCGGCTTGTAAAATACATTGTTAGACGCACACATATGCACCTAAAACATGTTTTATTTTTATAGAATACTAGCGATCCACGATCAGCTTCACACGGGTGATTTCTATATCTCGACAACAGCGCCACCTACCGCGTTCAATAGGGTATTTTACACCATGTAAAAAATTCAAATAATTACGAGTATGATAGAATTTGGAAAAAAGTAAACGAGAAATATTGATTTCTATTTATAAAAATGCATTATAAATTTTATATTTCAATTTAAAGACTAAATTTTTTTTACCTGTGCCTCAAATCTGCAAAACGATGTCCACCATATTAGATAGCGTCGTGACGTCACTAGGTCAAAGAACTAGGTTATGTGCTGTGTAATAACTAGCTAATTTCGAAATATTTCAAGCTATCATTACGATTGTTTTTTATTCCGAATTTTATTGAAAAGGCATCATGGAAGACGGATTCGTAAAAGCGAGTTTATTACTTCGCTTTAGCACTAAAGTTATAGATAATATAACATAAGATTAGATGAGAAAAACTAACACTAACTAACAATCAAGCACAACACAACAATGATATAAATGATAACTCATTATTGAACATTCAAAAGTATGTTATTCCTTTGCAAAATTGTCAAAATTCTACGACAGTGACGTCACGAGTTGAACAGTATGGCGGCTAGCGTTTTCACGCGAAAATTTAAAGCGATAGATTAAAAGTAATTTTTATGTCACTATACGGTTTTTAAAAAAAATATATAAAAATTATAGTGGTTCATTATCACTCTAGGATTCATTTAAAACACTTTTTGAAAATGGGTGTAATACTCTATTGTGAATCTAAACCATTCCCGAATGACAAGTGATGAAATACCTGATGATAAGTGGATGGACATCTATCCTCCATTAAAAATCAAAATGCAGATGCGTTGTCAACCCTGAGAACCAATTAAACATCTCATTTCCATTTCCTCATTCAAATTTTTAGTTTTCTTTTTTGGTCTGTCTTAGAGATAAAGACATAACAACTATATATTGTTTTATAGCCCAAAATGGTTGGCGTCATTATATATTAAAAATGTGGCGCAAGCAATTCATCCACTAAAACTTGCAAATTTTAAGACCTTGTATGACAGACGAACGATATTGAATACGCAATGAGGATTCTAGTAAATTCTGAAGTAAGGATCTATCTATATTCCAGCAAATCCCGTGAAAAAATAAAAGTATACTCTCGGAGGTATCACACCCTTGCGATAAATCATCAATCAATCATTTTACGTCTTCTGTTTGCGAAGTTGAAATTGCTTCGGCAAATAAAGGGTAAAGTTGTTGCGTGAATTGGAATAGGGACAAATGTATTGTGTTGCTTATATATATATATTTTAAATTAGATGGTACGTTATAGCTCATACCCATTTTTCAGTTTATATCTGCACTCACTCTGTAATTATTTAACACACCGCCATCTATCGGGTCCAGATTTAGTGATTTTCTTTTTTGAAACTAAACTAAAAATAATCATAAACATAACAAAAACTTACATAGTTTAGTGTTAATAAAAAAACACAAAACATGGATCTAATGATATTTGATCTAATCTGTACATATAAATAAAATTAAAATGTGTGTCAGTAAAATATAGTAATAACTGACTACTTTTAAGCTTAGAGTGTTATTAATTTCTTGCTATCAAGAGATGAATGATCAATTTCAATATTTTTGTTTGTCTGTTTGTCTACCTGGGCTAATCTAAGTAATGGCTTAACTATTTTTTGTAGTGAAACTTGGCAAACAGAAAGAGAGCAATACCAAGAGAGATCAAGGTTAATATTTTTTCGTAAAACTTGGTGTTTTTTTTGACAAAATAAATAGATAATCTTTGGTGATTATCCAGGCCAAGCTAGGGCGATAATAACAAATAATATTCATACACACTACTACAAAATACAAACGTAAAATTGTAGCATGATGCTGCTGTATTTCGTAAATTAAACGAGGGGAATCGGAAACCCCTTTTCGGGTAATGAATTATTCTATTTATGTACTCAGAGGTACAAAATATCTGGACTTGGCTCACGAGGTGACGTACACGTGGGGTGGACTGCCGACCAAAATTATTCCTGAAGTTGTTTCTGTAAACGGGTTAATCCCAGTCAGCCTCTCGGGTCATCTGAGGCGACTGGGACTCCGTGACGGACCACTCTAAGCCCAAATGCAGAAGGCGGTGCTCCTCGATACAGCCCGCATCGTCCGCCGGCGCTGCCCGGCGCTTCATCTAGTTGGGATTTTGTTTATTTATGTTATTTTTATGTTTTTATTATATTTTATTGATATTTATTATTTAATTTACAATTACCTATTTATTCAGTACAACCGAATGAGAAAACTATATAGATACCCCATTATATAATAATAATAGCTGATGCGGTCCGGAGGGCCCCGAAATGGAAAAGTCCGGGGTTCGACGGACTGCATCACTATTGGCTAAAGGGGTTCGTAGTATGTCACGCTGTGCTCGCCCGACAGTTTCAAGATGCTGTTGATCAGAAGTCACTCCCGAGCTTCTTAACAACTGGGATCACTCATTTGGCTCCTGAAGACAAAGATACCAACACATACAAGACACTAATATGTGTCATGTTAAGTGGAACATGTGTATTAGACATATGTTTTACCTATTTCAGTAGTTTTTCATTATCCTCATAGTTTAATGTAACTACCCAGTTCTTTATATTAGTTTGACATTCATGAAATGATAGAAGATAAAAATTTTGAATAATATCAACTTTATTATAAATGTGTCCAGAAAACCTCCTTGTTGCCCTGCTAATGCAACATGCCAATGCCCAGAACTTTCCCAACACCATGATCCCGTGATTAATAAATAAAATTTCTTGACGTATGATGTGTAACGAATATCAGTATTTTGAAAATTCTAAGCTATGTAATACCCTATGAGGCAAACTATACCGCGATGTAAATTACAAATGACACGATAAGAATAGACGAAACTAATAAATTATACATAAAATAAATCTACAATTTTATTTTACATATTATTTCCTTCACTATCACTAACTTCATGTCTTTAACACCCCACCCACCAAGGACAACTGTCCCTAATCCTTTTAGTTTAAATTGTAAAGCAAGGTAAATATCTTAGGGGATCAATAACATTGGTAATTGCACGCTTGTTACGTAATTTATTTGACCACAAGGGTTAGAAACTTGCTGTTTGGTGATGATGTGGTAAATAAATAACTACCTTACTGTGAGAACTTGGTGAGGAATTGTTTTAAACAAACAATTTTGAGCTCTCTGAAGGTGTATGATGTGTGTTTTAAATGCGTCTCACCATATTCCGATGCAATAGCCAATGACAGATTGAACTAGTGCATCATAAACAGTGCGAAGAATTTCTAGGTCAGCTACATGCCTAAGATTCTTGAACACCCATATTAATTTCCTGACTTGTGACGCTAACATGTCCAAATGTGGTTTCCAAGTTAGTTTCTCATCCAATAGTACTCCAAGATATTTCACCGTAGGTGTTTTAATTATGCGTTGACATGTACATTGTTAATTTGTTAAGAATGTGGATGCGTGAATACGAATATCCACGAATGAGGTTTTGGATACATTTAAGGTCGGTAGATTATGTTTAAGCCACAAGTTATAACACAAGGCATAACTACTATAAAGCTGATTTTGAAAAAATGTCTAATAATTTAAGCTCGATATCATGGGAGAGTGGCTTCGTGCTCCTCAGTGGATGAAATGACTTACAAATTTTACTCAATACTAAGAAGTTCAACCTTAAAATATGTTACTAAAAGCAAACTAGCATCAAAAAAGTTTCCCCCGTAGTATACCAGGGATCTTATTCACCTTTCACGTGAGAAGTATAAACTCAGGATAAGATACAAAAAGTACAATAACCCACTCGACGAATTGGCATTCCAAACAATTAAAAAACGGTGTTCTGATTTAACAGAATCTTGTTATCTTAAATATATAACTGATCTCGAAAAGTCCCTATCAGTAAATAAAATAAAAAAAGTCGGTATCCATTTGCAATGACATTCGATGATAAGGGAGAAACTTCTGGAACTGGTATTTGTAATCTCTTTGTTTCCTATTTTGCCTCTCTGCAATGTACCTGATCTAGAATACTCAGTCTCTTGCTTCCTTGGAAGTCTCACCCTTAGGCGGGAGGATGTTCTGAAAACTCTGAAAGGACTAGATAAGACTAAGGGAGCTGGCCCAGATGGAATATCCTCGTTGTTTGTAGTTCAATGCTGTGGATCTCTCTCCTTTTCTCTAACAATGATATTTAATGAGTCTTTAATGAATGGCGTATTTCCTTCGATCTGGAAGGAGGCGAGAATTGTTCCAGTTTTCAAGTCGGAGATTCGGCATCCGTGAAGAACTATAGGGCCATTTCGATACTCTCAGTCTTTGGGAAGGCATTTGAATCGTTGCTTTGCCCGGTCTTGTCCTATCACATAAAGCATTTAATTTCTCCTTGCCAATCAGGATTTTTGGCATCTCGCTCAACGCTTACTAATTTGATCCCGTTTATGGATTTTGTTTCTAGCTCCCTTGATTCCCGTATTACTGTAGACACCATATACACCGACTTTAGTAAAGCTTTCGATTCAGTTGATCACAAAATTTTACTGGGTAAACTTTCTCGTTTGGGTGTGCATTGCAGCCTTCTGGAATGGTTTGAATCCTACCTTTATCAACGCAAGTCGCACGTTGTGGTTAATGGCTACTCATCGCATTCCTTTCAGCCAACTTCCGGCGTTCCACAAGGTTTGCATCTGGGTCCAAATCCTCTTTAATATATTTATTAATGATATCGTGGGTATCTTTGATCATGCTACTTGTTTCCTTTACGCTGATGATATGAAACTTTCTATGCAGATCAGAGGTATTAATGATTCATTGTTATTACAGGAGGATCTAGATCGACTCGCTGGATGGTGTAGGGAGAACAAGTTATATTAAAATACTGAAAAATGTAAATTTATTAGATTTTCGAGATGCAAAACGAATTTGTCGCCGTCCTAAAATATTGCCGGTCAAAAATTGCAAGAGGTGGACTCTATTCGCGATTTGGGCGTCATTATGAATAAAAAAGTACGTTTGCACAAGCACATTGACCAAGTCGCAACAAAAGGTTTCCAGATGCTAGGGTTTGTGCTGCGGAATGCAAAGGAATTCAAAAAAGCCCTCAACAAAAATTCTCCTGTATTTGGCTTGGTTCGTTCGGGTTTGGAATATTGTAGTCAGGTTTAGTCCCCACATTATGAGGTCCATATAAAGCGAATCGAGCGAATACAGAAGATATTTCTCTGGCACCTATCCTACCAATCTAACAAAGCAAAACTGCTGCCCTTATATAAGGAAAGTCTTGCCTATTTTAAAATAACTAATCTACGAGGGCGAAGATTGTTTTTGGATTAATTGCTTTTTTATAAGATTATCAATGGCCTCATTGACTGCCCTGCGTTATTATGATCTGTCAATTTTAATATCCCATACAAGTTGTCGCGTCGCGTACGTTACGTTCCATTCTCACCAAAAGGTGCCAAAAGTAGCTTAGGTCACTATGCCATCATGAATCGCTTACAGAGACAGTACAACTTAATATCTAAGTCTTACAACATCGACATCTTTTCTGACAAGCCGTTGAAATGTAGACGCAAGCTCGGCCAGTTTCTCGAGTCAATGGTGTCTGTTTGATTCAAGTATCTATATCTATTGCTTGATTTTTTTAACATATAAAATAATTATTGTTAAATGATGATTAAAATGTTTAAGTTTTCATTTGCTTAGTATTAACTAAGCTGTTTAAGTTTTATTTGCATAGTCCACATTTGCATGCCGTGGCAGCGTATAAATAAGATGACGCTTAGCTTTAGTTTGATATTCATGTTACCTTAAAATCCTTGTATTAGTGTTCGTCTTGTTGGTTGTCCTTTTAAATAAATAAAAAATAATATAAAAAAGTTAGGCCTATGTAGTCCTATTTCAGCATTAGGTCAAAATTCGTCCCAGTATTCCCGTGAAACACGAAATCTGTGTTATCGGCATATGTGAAAATTTTGCGTTCATGTAGTGACATTTGACACAATGATGATAAGAATATTTTATAAAAACCCTTTTATACAATCTTTGATGATTTGACAGCTATAATATTACACTTGAAATTATATAGACGTCATTAATGTTTTAGATAATTATCAAAAACCACTTATTTCATAATTTTTTTGACTATGCTTTACCTTCATTTATTTTGTAACCGAAAAATATACATTTTTAGCTAGATCACTCCTGCTACCACTCTCTATATTATGTTTGTGACGTTACATCACGATCGACAGCCAAAAAAATGTTATACATGTATTAACTGCATGCAAATAACTCAATAAAATTCAGTTATTTCCATATCACAGACAAACACTTCAATTTTGTTTATGTGTACAGAGATAGTTTATAGAGACAGATAGATGAACAGATAAAACCCTCATTGACACCATTACCGTTACAGCATATTAAAGTCCACTGCTCAAGTCTAGTCTATCTATTACAGCGTATAAAAGTTCACTGCTGAACAAAGGCCTCTCCCATACATTGGCCCATAGGGGGAATATTTGCCATAGTTGCCACACTTGCCAAAGCGGACAACCAACCGCAGTTTTATTTTTTATTTTTAGTCGATAATAGAAAGACGGTGCGGCCCATTTCCTGATGGGTTTCTTTCTGTCGCTTCCTACGTCCCCTAGGATAATGGATTTTCTTTCACGGCCACTAGACGGCATTGATGCACAATGGCGTATAATATACTGATTTGTGATTTAATATAATAAAAAACTATATAAAAAAGATCACAGAATTTTTTTTTTTATCTTTATTATAATATATTTCTGTAAAGTAGCTCCTGATTCTATTAAAGAAACACACACAAACACTCACGCTCGTCACCCAGAGGGGTAGGCAGAAACTACGGACTTCCATTTGGCGCAATCCTGACACACATCTCTCGCCTCCTTTATATTCATATATATGTATCTACGCATACACGACCGTCGGTTAACCGTAATCTTTTTTTTTATTCTACAATAATTTAAGGGACACTTACCGCTTAGCGTATGTCAGTCCCATCATACCCCAACATACATGACTTACTCATATAACCTTCATCATCATCATCATCATTACAGCCCTTCACAAGTCCACTGCTGAACATAGGCGTCCCCCAAAGAATGCCACAAAGCACGGTCCTGAGCCACCTGCATCCATCGACTTCCTGCATGTCTTACCAGGTCGTCACTCCATCTCGTGGGGGGACGCCCTACACTTCGCCTACCGGTACGAGGCTGCCACTCGAGAACCTTTCTTCCCCATCGGTTGTCGGTTCTTCGAGCTATATGGCCGGCCCATTGCCACTTCAGCTTACTAATCCGTTGGGCTATGTCGGTTACTCTGGTTCTACTGCGGATATTCTCATTCCTAAGTTTATCACGCAGAGAAACTCCGAGCATAGCCCTCTCCATAGCTCGCTGAGCGACCTTGAGCTTCCTCATCCGGCCAGCAGTGAAGGACCACGTCTCAGTTCCGTATGTCATCACTGGCAACACGCACTGGGTGTACAGTCTCGTTTTCAAGGTTTGAGGTATACCTGACGAGAAGATGTGCCGTAATTTCGCGAACGCTGCCCAACCGAGTTGAATCCGTCGATTGACCTCTCGGTCGAAGTTGGACTTACCTAGTCGGACTATTTGTCCCAGGTAAACATACTCGTCAACAACTTCGAGCTTAGTGTTCCCAACAACTACCGGCATAGGTGTGACATGGACATTAAACATGATCTTAGTTTTGTCCATGTTCATCTTAAGACCTATCCGTTGGGAAACACTATTGAGGTCATTGAGCATAGTGCTTAGGTCCTCCAGCGATTCTGCCATAAGGACTATATCGTCGGCAAATCGAAGATGAGTGATGTACTCGCCATTGATGTTGATACCGTATCCTTTCCAGTCCAGAAGCTTGAAAACGTCTTGCAATGCAGCGGTGAAGAGTTTCGGGGATATGACGTCACCCTGTCTTACACCTCTCTGCAATTGGATAGGTTTCGTACTCTGGTTCTATACTCGGATAGCCATCGTAGCCCTACTGTACAAGCACTTCAACACTTCGATATACCGACAGTCAACTTGACACCGCTGAACGGACTGCAGCACCGCCCAAATTTCGACGGAATCAAAGGCTTTCTCATAGTCCACATACGCCAGACATAGTGGCAAATTGTACTCTTCGGACTTCTGTACGATTTGCCGAAGGGTATGTATGTGGTCTATGGTGCTAAAGTCCTTTCGGAAACCAGCTTGTTCGGGAGGCTGGAAGTCGTCAAGTCTGCGCGCGAGACGATTCGTAATGACTCTCGAAAACAGCACGTAGACGCGGCTCAGAAGGGAAATCGGTCTGTAGTTCTTCAAGAGAGCGTTGTCACCTTTCTTGAAGAACAAGACCACCGCACTTCTGCTCCACGCCTCCGGTGTAATGCCACCATGGAGGACGGAATTAAAGAGCTTCTGAAGGACTTCAAGTACCGGTTTTCCACCCGCTTTCAGAAGCTCCGCTGTAGTTCCATCCTCGCCTGGGGCCTTACCGTTTTTAAGGTGCTGGAGAGCCATTCTAATCTCGCTCAGACTGACGTCCGGGATATCTTCGGAATAGTGTCGGATGAGACTCGCTCTTGGATCGTTACTCACACTTGCGTGTGGCTCCAACGATGACGTGAACAACTGCCCATAGAACCTCTCAATCTCACTCAAAATCTCAGGTGTCCCGGAAACGATGCTGCCACATTCTGTCTTCAGCTTTGACAGTTGGCTCTTTCTGGCAGACAGATCTCTGGCAAAGACTTTGGAGCCTTAGTTCCGCTCGATCGCTTCTTCAATACGAGCTGTATTGAAGTTGCGTAAGTCCCGCTGCATGC
Source organism: Parnassius mnemosyne (assembly GCA_963668995.1). Taxonomy (NCBI): domain Eukaryota; kingdom Metazoa; phylum Arthropoda; class Insecta; order Lepidoptera; family Papilionidae; genus Parnassius; species Parnassius mnemosyne. Next base: position 19,542,944 of record CAVLGL010000091.1, read on the forward strand.
ATTTGGAGATCTGCCTGTTCAGATGCCTGTATGCTGTCAAGTCTGTTGAAGAATGTAGCTTCATCACCCGTCTAAAAGCCATGAGATTAAGAGTGTGATCGGAGAGTTTTTGTGTTCTTCTGCGGCGGGTCTTGCAGAACTTAGTTCCGACCGCATGGACAGTTTCCACGAGCTTGTCATTCATATCGTCCACTTCATTGCAGTCTTCTAGGCACTGAAAACGGTTTTGTAACTCGAGCTGAAAGGTTTCGGGACTTTGGATTAGAGCACGAGGGGGACGGAGTGTTGACTTCATTAGACGAGACCTCTCCAACTTAACGTTTAGGTTCAGTGTGCCTCTAACCATTCGGTGATCGCTACCAGTTTTCACCCTCGCGATCACGGAGACATCACTGAACAGTTGTCGTCTGGTCGTCATAATGAAGTCAATCTCATTTTTTGCCGAAATTTCGGGGCTCGACCAGGTCCACTTCCTGTGGGGCCGCTTCTGGAAGAAAGAGTTCATCATAAAGAGTCCCTCTTTCTCCATGAAGTCGGCCAGCTGCTGGCCCCTTGGGTTCCGTTGCCCTATTCCAAATTTCCCTACTTTCAGCTCACCGTTCTCTCTTGTGCCTAGTTTTGCATTAAAGTCTCCCATTAACACCGTATATTGGGTTTTGGAGGAATGCATGGCTCTAGAGATATCCTCATACATTACCTCCACCTCCTCATCGGGGTGTGCCGAGGTTGGTGCGTAAACCTGTATGACCTTCAGCGAATACCGTTTGGTGATTCTGAGTATAAGGTACGCAACCCTCGTCGACACACTCCCGATCTTTACAACGTTGTTAACGAGAGACTTGTGGACGATAAATCCGACACCTCCTTGGGACAGATGGTCGCCCTCCCGGTGATAGAGCAAATTGCCGGATTCGAGGATTACCGTGTCCTCCCCCTCTCTTCGGACTTCGGATAATCCTATAATATGCCAGCGCAACTTGTCTATCTCTTCTTCCAGCTCCACAATCTTCTCGTCAGTCCTCAGGGTGCGTGCGTTGTACGTTGCCAGGTCGAGTCGTCTAAGGCATATAACCTTAGTTAATATTTATTATACTACGTGGGCCATGGATTCGAACAGAACATTCGCAACGTCGCCATTTGGTTGGGACAGAATATTACGAAATGTGCCTACGTCATCATCATCATCATTATCACGGAATGCCACAAAGCACGGTCCTGAGCCACCTGCATCCATCGACTTCCTGCATATTTTACCAGGTCGTCACTCCATCTAGTGGGGGGACGCCCAACACTTTGCCTGCCGGTACGAGGCTGCCACTTGAGAAACTTTCTTCCCCATCGGTTGTCGTTTCTTCGAGCTATATGGCCGGCCCATTGCCACTTCAGCTTACTAATCCGTTGGGCTATGTCAGTCACTCTGGTTCTACTGCGGATATCCTCATTTCTGAGTTTATCACGCAGAGAAACTCCGAGCATAGCCCTCTCCATAGCTCGCTGAGCGACCTTGAGCTTCCTCATCCGGCCAGCAGTGAAGGACCACGTCTCAGTTCCGTATGTCATCACTGGCAACACGCACTGGTTTTAGAGTCTCGTTTTCAAGTTTTGAGGTATACCTGACGAGAAGATGTGCCGTAATTTCCCGAACGCTGCCCAATCGAGTTGAATCCGTCGATTGACCTCTCGGTCGAAGTTGGACTTACCTAGTCGGACTATTTGTCCCAGGTAAACATACTCGTCAACAACTTCGAGCTTAGTGCTCCCAACAACTATCGGCATAGGTGTGACATGGACATTAAACATGATCTTTGTTTTGTCCATGTTCATCTTAAGACCTATCCGTTGGGAAGCACTATTGAGGTCATTGAGCAAAGTGCTTAGGTCCACCAGCGATTCTGCCATAAGGTCGTCGGCAAATTGAAGGTGAGTGATGAAGTCGCCATTGATGTTGATACCGTATCCTTTCCAGTCCAGAAGCTTGAAAACGTCTTCCAATGCAGCGGTGAAGAGTTTCAGGGACATCACGTAACCCTGTCTTACACCTCTCTGCAATTGAATAGGTTTCGTACTCTGGTTCTGTACTCGGATAGCCATCGTAGCCCTATTGTACGAGTACTTCAGCACCTCGGTATACTGACAGTCCACTTGGTACCGCTGAAGGGACTGCAGCATCGCCCAAATTTCGACGGAATCAAAGGCTTTCTCATAGTCCACATACGCCAGACATAGTGGCAAATTGTATTTCTCTGACTTTTGTACAATTTGCCGATATGTATGCATGTAGTCTATGGTGCTAAAGCCTTTTCGGAAACCGGCTTGTTCGGGAGGCTGGAAGTCGTCAAGTCTGCGCGCGGGACGATTCGTAATGACTCTCGAAAACAGCACGTAGACGCGGTTAAGAAGGGAAATCGGTCTGTAATTCTTCAAGAGAGCGTTCTCGCCTTTCTTGAAGAATAGAATAGAATAGAATAGAATAGAATAGAATAGAATAGAATAGAATAGAATAGAATAGAATGGAATGGAATGGAATGGAATGGAATGGAATGGAATGGAATGAAATGAAATGAAATGGAATGGAATGGAATGGAATGGAATGGAATGGAATGGAATGGAATGGAATGGAATGGAATGGAATAGAATAGTATAGAATAGAATAGAATAGAATAGAATAGAATAGAATAGAATAGAATAGAATAGAAGGATTTTATTTAATATGGATTATTACATAATACTTATTGAAAGTCATTATTTTATTTACCACTGGTTCGGAAAATACCTCTGTCCTGGGAAGAACCAGCAAGAATAAACCAAAAAGATAATTTCACTTAACAATAATTTTGTTTATACAATTTTAAATTAATTTTCATAGAACCAGCATGGTGGCAATCACCTTATTCCCAGGGGTTATTTTCATTCATGTATTCCTTGATATTATAATAACCCTTTTTGTACAGTTTTTCTTTAATAAAACTTTTAAACTTGTTTATTGACAAACTTTGAACATGTTCTGGGATTTTGTTGTAAAAGCGTATACATTGCCCCATAAATGAATTACTAATTCTGTGGAGTCTAGTAAGTGGCATTACAAGCTTATGTTTGTTCCTAGTGTTTAAAGTATGAACATCCTTATTCTTATTAAAGCCATTTATGTTTTTATGTACATACATTACATTTTCATAAATACGAGTATATTGCGATGCCAAAGTTAACATGTTTATTTCTTTAAATTTTTCTTTGAGGAACTCTTTACAATTTAGATTATAAATCGCCCGTACGGCTCTCTTTTGCAAAACAAATATAGCTTTAATATCAGTCGCATTACCCCATAGCAAAATTCCATAAGACATTACTTTATGAAAGTAACTAAAATACACTATCTTAGCTGTCTCAACATCTGTGAGACTTCTTATCTTTCTTACAGAATATGCTGCAGAACTAAGTCTGCTTGCTAATTTAGATATATGGGGGCCCCATTGAAGTTTCGTGTCAATAGTAATACTGAGAAAAACAGTGGTATCCACAAGACTCAACTCCTCCCCATTTAAGAGCACATTGGTTTTCGTATGTTTACATTAGGTATTTTAAATTTAATACATTTTGTCTTATTGCCGTTTATGAGCAAATTGTTGGCGTTAAACCAATGTACTAGTTTCGATAGAGCATTATTTACATCGTCATATTTATTTGACTGCCGTTTCAGTTTGAAAATTAAAGATGTATCGTCAGCAAATAATACTATATCGTGATTGTCTCCTACAATATAAGGTAAGTCATTAATATAGATTAAGAACAGGAATGGGCCAAAAATCGAGCCCTGAGGAACGCTCATTGATACTACCGATCTGGAGGAACATTTACCATTGATGACGACTTTTTGAGTTCTGTTACTTAAATATGAAGTATAAAGTCTAAACGTCAAATATTTTACACCGTAATGTTGTAGTTTCCTGATTAATGTATCATGATGAACACAATCGAAAGCCTTGAAAAGGTCACAGAAAATACCTAAGGCATCTTGTGAATTCTCCCAGGCATTAAAAATATATTTCATAATCTCAACACCGGCGTCAGACGTCAAGCGACCCCTTGTAAAACTAAATTGATTTTTATGAAGTAATTTATTTGTATTAAAAAAAATTAACAACTGATCCAAAATTATTTTTTCAAAAATTTTACTGTGAGTTTGTAGTACACAAATAGGTCTATAATTAGCGGGGTCCAATGTACTAACAGAATGTAACGTATGTAAAATGTCCAATGTAACTAACAGATTTAAATAAAGGTATTACTTTACTATACTTCATTAAATCAGGAAACACACCAGAATCGATACAAGTATTAAAAATAATAGCAAGATGAGGTGCAATTAAATCTATTATGGACGCAATCACTGTAATGGAAATCCTCCACAAATCTGCGGTTTTCTTTACATTAATGGCTTTGAAGTATTTCACAATATTATGCGGTAATACTTTTTCAAATCTAAATTCTTTTAAACAGGTATTAACATTCTGTTTAAGTAATGACTCGGCGACAGTTGGAGAAGTATTCAATGACTCTGTTGTCAAGATAGGAACATCAGTGAAATATTTCTCAAACACCGCTGCAACTTCTTGATTTGATTTAGTCAATTCATTATTAATTTTTAATTGATAGTTTGAGTTACGAGGTTTCTCTTTACCGGTAAAGAAAAAGACCACCGCACTTCTGCTCCACGCCTCCGGTGTAATGCCACCATGGAGGACGGAATTAAAGAGCTTCTGAAGGACTTCAAGTACCGATTTTCCACCCGCTTTCAGAATCTCCGCTGTAATTCAATCCTCGCCTGGGGCCTTGCCGTTTTTAAGGTGCTGGAGAGCCATTCTAATCTCGCTCAGGCTGACGTCCGGGATATCATCGGAATAATGTCGGATAAGACTCGCTCTTGGATCGTTACTCACACTCGCGTGTGGCTCCAACGATGACGTGTACAGCTGCCCATAGAACTTCTCAAACTCACTCAAAATCTCAGGTGCCCCGGAAACGATGCTGCCACATTCTGTCTTCAGCTTTGACAGTTGGCTCTTTCTGGCAGACAGATCTCTGGCAAAGACTTTGGAGCCTTGGTTCCGCTCGATCGCTTCTTCAATACGAGCTATATTGAAGTTGCGTAAGCCCCGCCGCATGCATTTGGAGATCTGTCTGTTCAGTTGCCTGTATGCTGTCAAATCTGTTGAAGAATGTAGATTCATCTCCCGTCTAACAGCCATAAGTTAAAGAGTGTGATCGGAGAGATTTATGTTCTTCTGCGGCGGGTATTGCAGAACTTAGCTCCGACCGCATGGATAGTTTCCACGAGCTTGTCATTCATATCGTCCACTTCATTGCAGTCTTCTAGGCACTGAAAACGGTTTTGTAACTCGAGCTGAAAGGTTTCGGGACTTTTGATTAGAGCACGAGGGGGACGGAGCGTTGACTTCATTTCTCTCCAACGTAATGTTTAGGTTCAATGTGCCTCTAACCATTCGGTGATTGCTGCCGGTTTTCACCCTCGCGATCACTGAAATATCACTGAACAGTTGTCGTCTAGTCGTAATAATGAAGGCAAACTCATTTTTTGTCGAACCGTCGGGGCTCGACCAGGTCCACTTCATCATAAAGAGTCCCTCTTTCTCCATGAAGTCGGTCGGTATTCTAAATTTCCTACTTTCTTTTTCTTATTCTCTCTTGAGCCTAGTTTAGCATTGAAGTCTCCCATTAACACCGTATATTGGGTTTTGGAGGAATGCATGGCTCTAGAGATATCCTCATACATTTCCTCCACCTCCTGATCGGGGTGTGCCGAGGTTGGTGCGTAAACCTGTATGACCTTCAGCGAATACCGTTTGGTGATTCTGAGTATAAAGTACGAAACCCTCGTCGACACACTCTCAATCTTTACAACGTTGTTAACGAGAGACTTGTGGGCAATAAATCCGACACCTCCTTGCGACAGATGGTCGCCCTTCCGGTAATAGAGCAAGTTGCCGGATTCGAGGATTACCGTTTCCTCCCCCTCTTTTCAGACTTCGGATAATCCTATAAGATGCCAGCGTAACTTGTCTATATCTTCTTCCAGTTCCATAATCTTCTCGTCAGTCCTCAGGGTGCGTGCGTTGTATGTCGCCAGGTCGAGTCGTCTTAGGTGGCAACCGAACCTCCACCGGAGATTCTTAGCACCACCTGCCCCGCCGTTACCACGGTCGCCACCGTAGCCAGGAATAGCGGGGCTGCCGGGGACTGGGGGCCGTCTCTTCGTAACTTTAGTCATGGGGGGTATTTGCCATAGTTGCCACGCTTGGCAAGCGGGTTGGCAACCGCAGTTTTTATTGTATTTTTGCTGTTATCGGGAAGATGCTGCTGCCCATCTCCTGCCTGTTTCCCTTTGTCGCCTTTTACGACACCCACGGGAAGATATGGAGTAGTGGATATTCTTAACCGCCACTACACGGCGGATCTAGTATTCCTGCTAAATAAACATCCCAAATATACAAACTCATCTACTTGCTCAATCAACTCCTCTTCTATTCTTATTTCACGTAACGTTTTACTTTCTTCTCTTTCAAAAACCGTCACTTTAGTCTTACTTGCGTTCACTTTCATAACCCTTTCTTTTAATAACCAGTTCATTAAAGTAACCAGCCTTTGAAACTCGGCCGCCGACGATGCAAATATGTATATCTATTTGCATCGTCATGCAAATATATGTATCTATTAAAGATTTAATATAAATTACAGGTATCGCAAATTACATACACTTAGTCCTTTATTTTCATTAGCATTTCCAAGTAACATCCAAGTACGTAGTAGACGCATACTGCAGCTAAATTTCTTGTATAGTTGAAACACGAATGGGTCGGCTCGATCGGGGAAGGACCACGCTCTCACAGAATACCAGCGTAAAATAGCAGCTTAATGCTGCTGTGTTTCGTATGGTGAGTGTAGAGAACCGAAACGAGGCATTCCATCTTAGTACTCACGGGTGACAACGCATCTGCATTTTGATTCGTAATTGAAGATAAATGTAGATGTCTATGGGCCACAGCAACCACTTACCATCAGGTGGACTGTGTGGTCGTTTGTCACCCTTTATTCTATAAAATAAACCATGAAAAAGAATGACCATTAAAAAAGGTATAGGAAGGTTTTGAAGTTTTTGACTAAACAAACTTGCAATACCTTGTCTGAAATGAGAGACCGTTCAGCGTTAGGAGTACTAGATGCATTGGGGGCCTGTAATTCAGCAAGTCTAATACACAATGCATCTACGTAGAAGTAAGTTGGTTCTGGATATAGATTACATACTGACTCGATACAAAGGTAATGCAAATCAGGTATTAACTATTTGCTTACATACTACTAATACTTCACTTCCCTGAGTTGAAGAAAAATTATCTTATTATATCGTTTTAAAAACTAATTCTATACTTACAAATCTTTTTTGTCCTATCCTTATGAACTATGTCTCTTGTATCGTTTCCAGTAATCTTTACATTTATACTTAAATCTTCCAAAACTTCGAGAGTTCCAACAAAAATACACTCTTGTTTAAGAACACATTTATTTTTAACTAAAATAAGATCACTTTTAGTAAAGATTTTTTTATAGAATATAGGGGACAATCGAGCAGACAGTCCACCTGATTATAAATGGATGTTTGACCCATAGACATCTAAATCTAGCCTTGATTGAGAATCCAAATGCGGATGCTTGCTACCTCTGAGGACAAATATGGAATGCCTCATTTCCAGTTAGAAGGTTCTTCGGTTCTATACACTCACCATAAGAGGCATACCAAACATTGAGCTGCTATTTTTCGCTGGTATTCTGTGAGAGCGTGACTAACCCGGTCGAATCGACTAATTAGTTTTACAAACAATCGACATTCCGTTCCATCTAGTAGTGCAGTTACATACTGCTACTACTTCAATACGTGTAGGCGATGCGTTAACCAACATGCTGTGCGTATTTGTGTCCCATTCGACAGCGATAAGGACATTTCCATAATCCTTAGTTTCTGTGTCTAAATAAATACCTTAATTTAAATATAATGAATATTTTATTTCATTAAATACAAATAAAAACGCTACATTTTACATAAAATATAATTTAATTTAATATAGAGATCCAGTGCTCATTTCTTTGTCATGGAAATTTTTTGCCGAATTTTATATCCACTCAAAACTTCTGCACAAGAAAAGATTTACGGGTTATTGACGTAGAAAAGTTTACGACGCTGAGTTGGTCATACATTGTGTGAAAAGGGCTCTCGATTCAAAACAAGCTGAAAGTAAGTTTTGGGAAACTGAAAGAGGGCCACCGAAATAGACCCTTAAACTTTTACGAGCTCTTTTTTTGTTGATGATCGAGAAAAATGGAAAATTAAACGGCTTATTATAAAATATCAGTTGAGACGATTAACGGTTACAAATTTTATACGTGGTAGAGCCATGCTGCAGCTATATTAGTAGTATAGTTATAGCACGAATGGGTCGACTTGACCGGAGAAGGACCACGCTCTCATAGAATACCAGCGTAAAATAGCAGCTTAACACTGCTGTGTTTCGTATGGTGAGTGTAGAGAACCGGAGACCCTTTTTACTGGAAAAGAGTCATTCCATCTTAGTCCTCACGGGTAACAACGCATCTGCATTTTGATTCACAAATGAGGATAGATGTAAATATCTATGGGCCACAGCAACCACTTACCATCAGGTGGACTGTGTGCTCGTTAGTCACCCTATCCTATAAAAAAATGTCCATTTGTTTTTTATAGAAGAGGGGCAAACGTAAAAAACCATACGGCTTACCTGATGGTAAATTAGTGTCTAATGTATAAAATTACAGTTATAGTGACAGTAAAAGTTACCGTTATATTTAAATAAAACAAGTTTTAAAGAATTTTATCGCGTATAATAACAGTTACTAGTACAGCCTATCTTTCGATAAGCTGTACGTGCTTATGTTTGTGTTTGTCTACTGCTGAACTTAGGTCTCTTCCATTGATTGCCTCATTGGTGGGTTAGTAACTACAGGTTTTAAATGTTATTAGAATGAAGTTGCTGCGCGTCACCTGGCTTGTTCTCTCTGTCGCCTCTTACTATACCACGGGACTATATAGGGTAGTGCGTATTGTTACACCACCACTACATGGGTTAGTTAACATTAAATAATAATAATAATTTATTTATTTACACTTTATTGTTATGACATTAGCACAATATTATTAGTTATCAAATGGCGCCCTTAATGCCTTTTAGCATTTTCGGGTTGTCACTCGCGTTCTGAGAGGATTATGTGGCAAAAAGTCCGCAGCGCTGCTTCAGTAATGCGTGTTAAGGAACTTCGCATGACCTTAAAAAAAAATTCCTATGATTTCTAGGTTCCCCAATGTCTTTCTTCATTGATGTCTACCTTCACCAATAATTGCGTGGTAAATGGGCACTTAAAAGTGTAATTAAAATATGGGTACGGGTGAGGATAGAACCCGGATTGCTCGCATACTATAAAACTTAGTACGAGCGACCCCTGAGTTACCATGACTCGATTGTACATGAACAGTTATAAAAAATATCAAATGCAAGAACGAATAACGCACAAACTACTTACTCAGTAACAAAATTTAGTTTGATAGCGCATCTATGCAATCTTAAGGCAGTCATCTAAGTTAACTGGACCAAGTTGTTGACTTGTTGAAAAACTTAATTATGAGATCAGAAATTGTGAATAACGAAGTGCATCAACTCTGCAGGTTCGAACTTTGATTAAAGAATACTGTAAGATTAAAATGTAACTTCTTGATAAGAAACAACTTTGATGATAATGGGGTTCCGTATGGTGGCGGTGTGAAATAACCTATCACCCCATATTGTCCCGTTGGTGTAGTAAAAAGCAATTAATAATATGTCAAAAAGATGTTATTGCTTCCGATTGTTTGGTATGTTTTTTTTTTTTATAATTAAGGGCTTCTCCTGTATCGTGGAGGCAGTTTACATATATAATTTATACAAAAAGAAACATCCAGACCCGAAATAATTCTTTGTAGGCAATTCAAATACTTGTTCCGTACGGGATTCGAACCCGCGGCCACCAGCTCTGCAATTCATTGCTCAGCCACTGCGACACGGAGCCGACAAACTTATTGGAAGTTTGCGGAATCCTTTAAATAAAAACTGTCGTTAATTCACTTGCCAAGTTTACTTGTGTTTTGTTGGAAAATTGGTTTATTTTGTGAGAAGGTGTCGCATATGTGTCGTAAGGGGTGACTATAGTAAATGTCTCAATCACTAATTTCTAGCGGTATAACCATCACATTTACGTCAGTCGTAGCTTACACAGACAAGCGTAGGGTATACAGTTACAGTCACAGTCTCGGAATTAGGCCACCACTTTTATCAGGTCGTCTCTCCATCTAGTGGGAGGAAGGCTACACTATTCTAACTGATACATACAAGGCTACCACTCAAGAACCTATCCCATTGGTTTCCAATTCTTCGTGTGAAGAAAATGCAGATTGGTTGTCTCCCTGAAGACTAAGATGGAATGCCTCGTTTCCAGTCAAAAGGGTGGATCTCTCAACTCACCATAGGAAACACAGCAGCATTAAGCTGCTATTTTACGCCGATTTTCTGTGAGAGCATAGTTCTTCTGCGGTCAAGTCGATGCATTCAATGCATTCAGTAGGCTCTACTGTGTTATATGTTTAGATACATATTATATTATAACTTTCCAACAATAAAATACATATCGTTGTTAAACAAAACACGCAGTTTTGTTATGTTCTATGAAATATGTTTAAATTATAAGTTTATATATAACATAATTATGTATATTTTAAAATATTATATAGTTTCAATTATTTTATTTAAAAGATAACAATAAATAAGACAATAAATTAGTTTCCCCCATAAGACAAATTAGCCACAGTTGACACAGTAGATCATGTGGTTCCTTTACTAAACAAACAAACTTAAAACTAAATAAAATAAAATAAACGAAACATGTTTCGTTACAAAATTGTCGTTTTGATTTTTCAGAAGTTGGTTTCCATACTTTTAGCTTTATTTATGTATTATTTTGATGTTTTTTAAACTAAAAAAGCTCCCATAAAGCTTTTAAAAACCGAGATAAACTTATAATAATTAGGGCAGTTTTTGCATAACTGAGCTCTTATGAAAATATTATCTCCATGTTGTCTGTTTTGTCACAGAGATTTATTCCAATAAATGTAGTGTGGTGTCCACTAATTTAAGTATAAGGTTTAGTAAAACAACCAACTATCAGTAAGTAGGTACACAGCACAAGACAACGTCCACTCGCTACCGATGACAGATCGGCAATACGAGTGCCGCGCCACCGTTGGTCTGTGTACTACATTTAATTATACATATATCACATCTCTTCCTTTTTATATATTAATTAATTTTATTACTATAATAAACAAACAGAACAATGTTTTATACTTTAATCATTTATCAATCTGAACTTATTTATCCTGATCAACAACTTTCCATTGACCTTCCACTTTCTTAAGGTGTACGATATACCTCCTGTACTCCTGACCAGTTTCATCATCTTTTATGTTTATGTCACTTCCTTCAGAGCTAATTAGAGTATGGGGGATTGGGTTAAATTCTGAAACAAATTTATTTTCTTTCATCAAGTTCTTCACGTACACTTTATCTCCTATTTCTAGTTCCCTATCAATAGCTCTTCTTTTTCTGTCTTAGTTTAATTTGCTTTTCTCTTTTCTTTCTTTGTGTCAATCTCTTATTTCTTGATCATCATAACTATTTTCGAGGTCTGTTAAAAAAGGTAGTTTGTCTCTGAATTGCCTTCCATAGAACAGCTCGGATGGGGAATTTCCTGTGGAGGAATGCGGAGTACTGTTATACATTTATAGGTATTTCAACAAATCATCTTTCCAGTCAGATTTTTCGCACTGACTGATTCGCAGTTGCTTAAGGATATCCCTGTTTTGCCTCTCTACTTCCCCATTTTGCTGAGACCAGTAAGGGATCGTATTAAAAACCGTTGTTCCTTGTTCAGTACAGAATGTTTTGAATTCCTGACTACAGAATTGTCTACCATTGTCTGCTGTTATACTAGCAGGATTTGCGGCTCGTGAAAAATTTTTTTTCAATACTTTTATTCTGTCTTGTGTTGAAATAGATTTCATGATTTCGATCTCTTTATATCGACTGTAATAGTCAATAATCACTAAAAGATAATCTCCGGTTGGCGGTGGACCGAAAAAATCAACATCTGTATCCACCCAGGCTTTCGAAGGGAGTCCACGCCTTTTCATAGGTACTGGTGGATTGGGTGCCGAGATTAAAGTACAGCCTCTGCAGCTTTTTACGGTATTTTCAGCGTCTTTGTCTATTTTTGGCCACCAGACTTTTGTGCGCAGCCTAGCTTTCATATTGACTATACCTGGATGACCTTCATGGGCCGCTGTTAACACTTGTTTGCTCAACTTAGTAGGAATCACCATTTTGTTTCCTCTCAACAAGACGCCATCGTGTAACCAGAGTTCATGTTGAAATAACTTATAATTATTTACTGAAGCATCCCAAGCATTGTTCATCAAAGCATCTTCTACTAATTTAAACTCATCATCGTCATTTGATGCTTCAATAATCGATTTAAGAGATAATGCTATGGGTCGCGCGTATTGAACAATCTGGTTACCATGATGTTCGCCTTTAAAAGAAATTTTTTGAATGCTGGTCGTACATAAACGTGATAATGGGTCTGCTATATTGGATTTTCCGGGCTTATAAATAACTTTATAATCGTATGCTTATAACCGAAGGACCCAGCGCTCGATTCGCGCACAAGGCTTTGATCGCGTACCAAATATAACCTCCAGAGGTTTATGGTCTGTGATAAGCTCAAACTTTTTCCCATATAAGTACATGTGGAAGTGTTCAATTGCCCACACTAAAGCCAATGCCTCCTTTTCGGTCTGACAGTATCGTTTCTCAATGTCTGTCAGGCTCTTGTTTCCGAAGGCAATGATGCGGGGTCCTTTGTCATCGTACTGAATCAGTACAGCGCCTAAACCTACCGGACTTGCATCGGCAATTACTTGCGTACGATCATTTAGGTCATAGTAGCCAAGAGTAGGAAACTTGGAGAGATAATTTTTTAATTCGTCAAAAGCCATTGTATGTTCTTTTTTCCAAAAATATATGATATTCACATTTTTGTGCATTTTTTTACAAAGCAATTGCCGAATGGGTTCCGTTAAGGTTGACAAATTGGGGATCCACTTTTCTACAAAGTTGATTAAGCCCAGAAAACTTTGTATTTCCTCGATGGTTTCCGGTGGTCTAAACGTCTCGATTGCTTTTATACATTTGTCAAGTGGTTTAATACCTGATTGCGAAAGCTCGTGGCCCAGAAACTGAATAGATTTTGCATTAAAAATACATTTATTTTTGTTCGGTAAAACATTATTGTCTTTGAGTACTGTTAAAATATGTTGAAGCCTAGTATCATGCTCTTTTTTATCACGTCCAAAGACAACAATATCATCTATGAAGTTTACCACTCCTTCGCATGGTAATAACATTTTCTCCATAATTTTTTAGAAATGTTCAGGTGCACAAGATATCCCGAACCTAAAACACTAGTAAAGCCCTTTACCAGTGATAAAAGTTATGATATTTCTGCTATTTTTGTCTAGTTCAACCTCATGAAAACCATTCTTAATATCCAACTTTGAAAAATATGTTGCTTTGCAAAATTTGGGAATAAGTTGTTCCATGGTACTCCTAGGCAAGGAATGATTTTCTCTAATAATTGCTTTGTTAGCCGCACGCATATCCAAGCAAATTCGAATATCATCATCAGACTTTAGAATCGGTACCATCGGAGAAACCCAAGAGGATGGCTTATTTACAGGTTCAATGATGTCCATTTTAACCAGTTCGCCTATTTTCTTATTTATCCTTAATTCCAAAGGAATTGGGACTCGTCTATAAGGTTGACAAACTGGAGGAATAGTTTTGTCAATAGTGATGTTTAATTGAACATCTTTGAACTTGGGAAATTATTTTTCCTCAATGGAATTCACGACAAAGCCTAGTTTTAGCACATCAAGGGAAATGGTGGTTTCTTTACCCAAAAGATTCCTTGAACCATTTTCTGTAACATAAAATTTTGTTAGTAATGATTTAGGACCAACTTTTATTTGTGCATCAAATGAGCCTTTAAGGGGATGTTTGGCACCATAAGCCAGGATCGTTTTATCTGAAGACTTTTGTTGGTTGGAAACGATAACTTTAGATTGTTTGATGTATACCCAAGTTTTATCATTAATAATATTTAATCTACTACCGGAATCAATGAGCATTTTTATGTTTACCCCACCTACCTGACAATCTATTGTTGCGTCGTCGTCGATATGGAAAATATAATATACAGATGCAGACTCTCTATTTTTTGTGGTTTCTGTTTTGAGTCTCTAAGCTTTATGGTTTTCATTTGACGAGAGGTTGGTACTTTTTCTTTTATTGGCCCTTGTTCCACAGTGTTTCTGAAAATGACCTTTGAAACCACATTTCATACAATTCACATTTAGTGCAGGGCAGGAACTATTGTCATTTTTGTGACTTTTACTGCCACATCGCATTACAGAAATTAACCTCTTTTTTAGAATATAGTTTCGTTGCTTTAGTGTCAATTTTATTTAGGTTCGTATTTGTTGTGCTCTGTCTATCGTGAAACTCATTTAGCTGCCGTTCTACGGTTTTTAGGAAATTTGCCTCTGCCACGGTTTTTTCAATGGTTGACGTGTCACCAAGTACCAAAATGTTCTTCCTTAATTTGGTCTAGCTACACTTTTCTATTATTTGGTCAATAATAATTTCATCTGCATTAGCGAAATTGCATTTAGAACTTTGACGTCTTAGACGAACCAAGAATTTTTCAAACTTCTCGTTTGGTTCTTGTTTCATCAACCGAAAAATGTGCCTTTCAAATAAATAAATTTGGGGGGAAAATAATCGTCCAACTTTTTAATTGCGGTGTCGTACACGTCAGTCGCATCAGGATTAGTCACGTGGGCACCAGGTATATTGAAATAAATGTCTTGTAACGCCATGCCTCCGGAATGTAATAGCATGGCGCGTTTTGTAATTTGAGCATTGGTATTTGTTGCTACGAAGTATATTTCTAGGGCACGTTTCCATTTGTCCCACCAGAAACTTATGGAGGTTGGATCGCCTTCACAATCGAATGGTTCTATTGCCGTGACTTGTGATTGGAACATTTTTGGACGATGTTCAAATAAGTAAGGGAGGAGACTTGTAAGCATACCAATGTAGTAAAAGAATTCCTAGATCGATTTTTTTTAAGTAGCGTAAAATAAATGGTTAATATTTAAATTATCTATATACATTATGAATAATATTTATTGGCCTCAGAAAAAGAATTAAGTATAAGCCATTTTAATTTTAACTCAGGATTGACTGTAACCAGCAGTAAATAGTTTGTGACAAGCAACATCGATACAGAAAAAGGGTCCATACTATGTACTAGCTTGCTACATATTTATTATTCTGTGGTCCGTACTGTGAAAGCTAACCGTAGAGATTACTACTCCTCGGTGAACGCAATCTCATATCGTGTACCATAAACAAGCAAACTAGTCTGTGACATAGATTACTGTATAGTCTGTCGCAATAGATTACTGTATGGTATGTGACGACTATAGATGCAAGTCACACAAAGATCTGTTGATAACGGTTGATAAGTACTCACTACACTATATGACTTGATACTGTTACAAACAAACAGCCATGACACAAAATATTATATTATGGTGTACAGTGATAGGAACATATAATGACATTAAATAAAGAAGATATATAAATGTTTGTTTTATAACGATAGACAGTGCAAAATACATTCACTTATATTACTTATCCATAACGGGTTTGACACTTGTTTAGTTTTAACAGTAACTGAATAGTTTACCACAAGCGATTTTTCCGGACCGATTCGACTTAGGGACCTTCAAGAAAAGAGCCTACTCCTTTTTAAAAGGCCGGCAACGCATCTGAAATTCCCCTGGTGTTGCGGTTGTTCATGGGCGGCGGTAGTCACTTATCATGAGGTGAGCCGCATGCTCGTTTGCCCCCTCTCCTATAAAAAAAAAACTGGAACATAACTCCCAATTTATTGAAGTGGTACTTTGTTAAACTGGCTAACACGATTCGTTATACTGTTTGGTTATTTTATCAAAATATTTTTTGATAGGAATCATTAGCAAACAGATTTGGTTAACAATACTTGTATTATAATCATAGTTGAATACTTTGCAAATACTATTTAGATATACAATAAGGATATTAATTTAATTTTGTCGAAATAAGACTCGAAATGAAATGCCGTAACCCATTTCGTTACACTAAATAAATGACGTAATGACTTCGATGAGATTTAAACAACACATTCCTGGTCAATCGCCGACCCAGATGGCACGGTAACGGCACAATAAACAACGAAATATTTAATTTTGAATAAACAAGTAATATAATTACTCTATATTTCACTAATGCTGTAGTTTTCAAAGTATCCATCACTTATTTCTTTTTTTTTTTTGAAAAAAGCAAATGAAAAAAATATGTACTGTTTTAATTTTGTTGCTGACCAATATCCGTAAACTGGTTTAAAATTTGACCGAAAATCTTACTAACTGCTCTTTTACTCGTCGCCAATGTGGTGTCCACTAATTTAAGTATTGGGTTTAGTAAAACAACCAACTATCAGTAAGTAGGTACACAGCACAAGACAACGTCCACTCGCTACCGATGACAGATTGGCAATGCGAGTGTCGCGCCACCGTTGGTCTGTGTACTACATTTAATCATACATATATCACATGTAGTTTTTGCAGATTTTATCGCATTTATTAATTATTTTATATTCCCGACGTTTCGAATACTTTACAGTGCCCATTTACTTTTGACCCATTTGGGAACTAAGTTGTTCGATGGCTCGATACCTTCAGTTCAGAATTTATTTATACATTATTTATTTATTTATTCTTTATTGCAACACACTTCCGACTAGGGATTACTGAGGATGGACTTAATGTCGTCAAAGTTTGAAGATAGTTGTGTAATGTAAACCTTACTGCAGTTCTCTTGGGAGTTTCCATCTTGAATACTTGATGTAATCCATCGAGTAGCATACCTGTAATATGTAAAAACATCTACGGCTTTGTCTAACTCGCGGGCGTCTTTCTGCCACGCTATAACTAAATGAAAAGCGATTACAGCTTTGCACATCTCTCATGCCCCGCACTATGCATATGATGTTCAGAGCGTTTCCCCCTTGTACTACCGTGGTGTAACACATATTTAAGTCTATACCTCAGCGTCTTTAACTCAAAACGATGCACCATAATGATGATGAGGTACGGTAAAATATTTTTTAACACACCACATTATATAAAATAGTCTAATACGGTTATTCCTTCTAGTCTTATCTTCTTTACAGCCCTTCACAAGTCCACTGCTGAACATAGGCCTCCCCCAATGAATGCCACAAAGTAAGGTACTGAGCCACCTGCATCCATCGACTTCCTGCATGTCTTACCAGGTCGTCACTTCATTTAGTTGGGGGGGGGGACACCCTACACTTCACCTGCCGATACCAGGCTGCCACTCGAGAACCATTTTTCCCCATCGGTTGTAGGTTCTTCGAGCTATATGGCCTGCCCATTTTTTATACAACGCTAACACCTCACAAGGATTTTCTCCTGTATCGTGGAGGCATTTTACAGATATAAATTGCACGAGGACAAACATCCCGACCCGGAACAATTGTTTGTATGCCATTTGTACGGCATGTGCAACAACTCTTTGCTAAACCACTGCGCCACGAAGCCGTCATTGCCCCTTCAGTTTACTAATCTGTTCGGCTATATCGGTTACTCTGGATTTACTGCTGATATGCTGCAGAGAAACCCAGAGCATAGCCCTCTCCATAGCTAACTAAGCGATCATGAATTTTCTCATAGGGCCAGCAGTGAAGGACCACGTCTCAGATCCTTTCAGATCTAGGGGGCTCTTGCAATAGATAATAGTAAGTAGTGTAGAAATGGGGAGTACCTGCCGTTTCGAAAATTCACAAAACAGTTCATATCATTTGCAGTATCATAAAATTCTTAGTGATTCAGGTGAACTGTAATATTCATGCATCAGTTTTTTAATATTGCTGGTGTCAGCTGCAATAGCCACTTACTGTCGTTATACAGGCATATTAATAGAGATCAGGCATAATAAATAGAGAATTTTTGACTATAATAAAAAGGAATCGGACTTACCCATAAAAACTTATCTCAATAAGTTTCTGTAGATATATTCAATTTAGTATGTGTAAAATAAACTGTCAAACGTATTCCATGCAAATTTTCTCTTTGAAATTTTCATTATAAATACTCACTAGAGATAATATATTTCTTTACATCTGTAAATTTCCATTTCTCGATTGAAATACTGTGGAAATGTTTATCCAATACATTCGAAGTTAATTGAATTGCAACCGTTTATTTTATGTTCAGTTTACAAACAAAACTTTTTGAGTTTTAGCTTGAAAACCACAAACGTTATTTATTAAGTACGAAATTCAATCACTTGCAAGCGTTAAATATATTAAATTATTTATTTTATATGGAATTACAAAAAATTATATGCAATTACAAAAATATTCTGTTTATAATAATATATATAATATATTGTATATATGATTACAAATAAAATAAATTCTATGCAAATACAAAACATAATAGTTTTAAAATTCATTTAATTAAACTTAACTTTATATTAAATATATTTAAGACAAATAAAAATTTAAATATATACAACAAAAACACGAATACCACATGATTTATAAATGATTGCGGGGCCTGATATTTTTCTTGTCGTGGCTACGCTTGATTGCCAAATACAAATATTTTAGACCATCATTCCATAGGTGTGGCATGCCAATCTACAAACTTGCTTGTATAAGATCTATAAACTTTCGCAAAAAGGTGGTATAATCTTGTCGCTTGATCCAAACGTATTAATTAAGAATGATAATTCTTACAGATTGTCGACGGAACGCAGCGTCAAAGGTGCAAGAGTGGTTTTCATGTATCACGATCGCCAGGTGTCATATACAAGTTTCGAGATGAGTGGTAAGTGTAAATCAATAAATAATATGCAATATTTAATTAAATCGTATATGCCGTTGTCAATGAACCATATTTAGTTAAATCGTATATGCCGATATCAATGTTAAGATATAGCATGTAAAAGGATTAAAGCCACGACGTCGGAATGTGAAATTATTTTATGCTTTTCAGTTCTTTGAAGTCAGATTTCACTTTTTGATAAAAGTCATATTTTACTCTTTTGAGTGCACTAAGGAATATCACAATCTAAATTTTGTTTAAATAAATACATAAACAATACAAATACAAACATAGATAATATTTATATGTATGTATGTGTACGGTTATTATATATATCCTGATTATCGCTGCGCTTAGAACCCATGAATTCTGGTTATTTGATCTGCCCTGCCACAACGTCGCTTCAAAAATAGTATTATCGAATTTTAAAATTATATTTATATTATGAATATTTTTTTATATAAAAGATGTTCTGTTTATTTATAGTTTAATCTCAATGTTAAAACAAAATAATATTACAAACAAGTAGTGTATTTACAATTTAGTGTATATAAAGTTATGGTATTAGTGAAGATAAGAAATATATCGAAATTTTCATTATTTCTTCCTGTGAAAAATTTCGAGATCAAAATCTCTATCATTAATGAAAGATGGCCTGTGTCCACCGTTGCAATGAATATTGGTAGCTACTTTTGGTACTTGTACAATATAAACTCAACCAAAGATACTGTATAGGGTTACTTCTTTGGACATAGTTTTACACAACATGGTAGAGACAAAAATGATGAAAAAAATGATGTTATTACCCACACGTGGCACTGTTTGTTAAATATATGTTAGATTTGGCAAACTAGTTCAGTCTAGGAAAATCTATGAAGTACTGAAATCTCGTGTGTTGGGTAAAATGTATAAAATACCTATAAAGGATATGAAAATGTTTTTCTTTAAAAAAATTGAACGTAAACTAATAACTTTTGATCTTTACCAACCAACCGTAAAGTGAATTCAGACTCAGATATGCAAAATAATACGCAAATTGAGGTCCTTAGCTCGTCGTCTAGTTAAGTGATACTAAAAGAAACTCCGGATTTTGTAACTTGCAATAGTTTACCACGTGCTCGGCGGTGAAGAAAAATATCGTGAGGTAACCTACATGTCTGAAAAAAAAATTTCAAAAGACGCGAAGTTCGCCAACACGCATTGGGGCAGCGCGGCGGACATTTCCTTGCCCTAAAACCCTCTCAGAAATGGGAGGAGGCCTGTGCCCAGCAGTGGGACGTAAATAGGCTGCAACTTTACTTTACTTTTTATAGTTTACGAGTATCTAGTATATCAATATCTCTTAAGTGTCAGTTTAATTCTCTCAGATATTTTAAATGTTCTGCTTAACATGATTTTCTTTATACTGCAAAACATGGTCAAGAAATTTTTAATTCCAGAAAGAGCTTACAGTAGACCTAATATAGACATATAACAACATTCTTTGAGTACATATATCAGCTTTAAAGTAGATACTTTTTAAACCATCTTTTTTAAAAGTTGGTTTAAAGGCTTCTCAAATGGACTATTTTTATTTGATTAACGGTGGTAGAGCCACGCAGTAGTTTTTGCTGTTCCACGTATGGGCCGGCTCGAGCCGGGTTGGTACCACGACCTCACAGAATACCGGCGTGAAGTAGAAGCTCTGCTTCTGCGTTTCGTCTGGTGAGTGCAGGTGGCCAATCCCCCCCCCCCTCCCCCCATGAAAATGGTAGCGGAATTACACCAAAGACTACCCCAGGAGGGTACCAGCACCCCTGGAGAATCCCTCGCTGAGCATCCACGACCATGTTATTTCACTTCTGAGCGTGGGTGCTCAGGCTGCCTCGCAAAAATTCCGTTCATAAACATAACTGCTCGGGGCAAACTGAGCAACAATACCAAGGCGACCCCACGCTATCCGTGAATTTCTGCAACATCAGGGGCCTTCACTCGGACCTAAACGACGTCCACTACCACCTAGAGACGGCGAAGCCGACCTTGCTCTTTCTGACCGAGATGCAGGTGTGCTCTCCGGCTGATACTTCGTATCTCTCCTACCCGGGGTACAAATTGAAACACTCCTTTGTGCCTCGGGCTGAAGTTTGCGTGTATGTGGAGAGGACATCTGTTCTCGACGCCTCGGCAGTCTTGAAGGTTCGGACCTGTCAATCCTTTGGCTACGCGTAGACAGCGACGACCATCCGCGCGTCTACGGGTGCCTTTATAGGTCCCATAGCGGTAATGCCGAAACAGGCCGACTCATCGACCACGTCCAAATGGCTACAGATTCCTTGCTACAACAGGTCCTATCTGCAGAGATCGTGATCCTTGGCGATTTTAACGCCCACCACGCCGAATGGCTCGGTTCACGTTTAATATATCACGTATAATCATGAAAAACATGCTACTATTTTTACGATAGTACTCTGTAAGATCGTGGTACTTCTGCAGTCGAACCGAGTCATTCCTGCTGCAACTATATCATAGTTACAGCGTCGTTCTAACGCTTAAAAACCCCTTTATATAAATATAGGTGGAAATATTAAAAGGTGTCGAGGTAAACCGAGACTAACTTTCGAAGACCATGTGAGCAAATTGCTAGAAGAAGGTAGGGTCAAGAGTACTCGGATACCTAGACGTGCATGCATGAAGAACATAATGAATTTGAAAGAAGCGAAAGAGGTTTGTAAGGATCGTGACACTTGGCGATCTGTTCTCTCTGGCTACCCCGTCAGGGATTGTGCGTGAAGATAAGTAAGTAAGTAGGTGGAATTAGCCTGCTCTAAAAACCTCTCACAAGTGAGAAGCCAGACTTATGCTGTCACTTTACGTAATCTTACTAAAATATTAAATATGTTTTTACGAAAAGTTTAATTCAGTAATAACAACATATCAAAAGTGCAACACGCAATGGGGCAGCGCGGCGGACAATTCAAAGTCCACTGCTGAATTGCTGAATCCACCGTTGCCTGTTGCCACGGGTGGCGGGCGGGCTACTAACCGCAGTCTTTTTTTTTCAGTTATTACGAAGATGCTGCTGCCTATCCCAAAAGATAATATAAGGTAGTTGATTTTTTACCCCGCCAATACACAACTAATAAGAAGTTTTTCTATTTGATTTTCCTTACTAATTAAATAACTTACATATTGCGTAATTATTATTTCCTACGTTATTGAACAAATACGATTTCAGATATTCAATGTTTCCATTCCTTATGTAAATATAACGTCAACGGGATTCGGCTGTCTCAGAAAAGCTCAGATAATTTTTGTCGCACGCATCGATTCTGCTGATTGGGTTGCGGCCAAGTATTCGGGTAATAACTTTCTGAAATTCAACGAAGTGTATTGAAATGTTCGTGTCTCTCTGTATTTTAAAGTGTCATATCCGTATTTCAAATCACAACAATTCTAAAGACATTTTCACTTCAAAAAACTATTATAGCCAGCCCGCTTGCTAAACGTGGCAACTATGACAAATAGCCCTCTTATGAGGCAAACTATGAGGGAGGCCTATGTTCAGCAGTGGACTTTAAAAGGCTGTAACATTAACGGTAATAGGAATTTAAAGGAAAGTTACTAAAAGTATTTTAATGTCAAATTTGGACTTTTTCCTTTACTGGTACTATGGGATTTTGCTATTTAGGTTTTAGTGACTGAGATTGCTAGTATGAAAATATGTGACAGACCTTAATGTTGATATTAAAACCGTCCTGAGAAAAAGGGTCTCGATAGATAGACAGATAGACAGAATGACAAGCAGCAAAATGTTTCATAACAGTTACGTTTTTACCTTTTAAGTAACGGTACCCTAAAAATGGTTACTGAAGAGTGTTATATACATACTGATAGACATCAAGGCCCGGAAAAATTATTTATAGGCTATGCAAACACTTGTTTCTTGCGGGATTTGAATCCGCGAATCTGCTGACTGTAACCAAAGGCCTGTAGCCTATATCGTGCCAACAATTTATATATAAAAACCTTCTGCCTATGTAGATATGAATACGCAAATATTAATGCTTCCCAAACGATTCCCAAATCTTTACTTATATTTGCACTCTAATAAATGAAAAACGTGTCTTGTATGAAAAATGCGTATTATTCGGATTGAACATATGTGGCGCTGTGATAAATATATTCTTTATTTTGTCACACACATAATACGACTTTTACGTCCCAAAAATATACTCAGTTTCTTGATTAAGTTAGTTGAAATCTCAGGAGAAAGCTGTGTTTTTCGGATTTAACCAACATTTGTGACCTTATAATCTTAAGATCTTCGAGTAAGGTAAGGTTTTCTACGTGATGGACCCACGCTGCAGATATATACACGACTATATATATACAACGATTTAAACAAACTTTGTATAGGTACTATGTAGTACAGTTTCTTACTTTCCAAATACGTTCATTTAAGTAATCTCGTAAGTACATAATATTATAGAATTAGATCAATAAAGAAGATAGACGGAGCACTGTGTACATTTCAAGTGGTACCAAAACCATGAACAACTTGTTGACACACACTTACGTACACAAATTTCTTTCTTTCTTATTTATCGGCTTGTAAAAGTACATTGTTAGACGCACACATATGCACCTAAAACATGTTTTATTTTTATAGAATACTAGCGATCTACGATCAGCTTCACACGGGTGATTTCTATATCTCGACAACAGCGCCACCTACCGCGTTTTATAGGGTATTTTACACCATGTAAAAAAAGTCAAAGAATTATGATAGATTTTGAAAAAGTAAGTAAACGAGAAATATTGATTTCTATTTATAAAAATGCATTATAAATTTTATATTTCAATTTAAAGAATATTTTTTTTACCTATGCCTCAAATCTGCAAAACGATGTCCACTATATTAGATAGCGTCGTGACGTCACTAGGTCAAAGAATTAGGTTATGTGCTGTGTACTAACTAGCTAATGTCGAAATATTTCAAGTAATTATTACGATTGTTGACTTTTATTCCGAATTTTATTGAAAAGGCATCATGGAAGACGGATTCGTAAAAGCGAGTTTATTACTTCGCTTTTAGCACTAAAGTTATAATTATAGTTATAATTATTAGATATTATAATATAAGCTTAGGTGAGAAAATCTTTTTGTTATATTTTTTTGTACAAACCCTCAGACGAAATAAAAAGTCACTTTTTTATTTGGTCTGAGTACAAACCATGTCTTTATTCCCATATAATAGAAGAAAACAGGAATTAAGTAAAACACTGCACTGCACTTGCAAGGGCTATCAAAATGGCCCACAAAGGGCGGGACAGACAAGCGATACCTATCATGTCATGATATTTTGTTTTGTTTTGTTTAATCGATAGTTAAATATAAGTCATACTTACATCAAAGTGATCTTCACAGAAGCACAGTTTAGATTTCGTAGACAATGCCTTCGGGTCTTTTCTTGCCAGTTTTAACCATTATTTCTCATATTTAAATCAGTTGGCACTTTAATCCATAACTTCCCCGGCGTTCTTATGCTCGTATTTTTGCAATCAGGCACAAAACAACAATGATTTAAATGATAACTCATTATTAAACATTCAATAGTATCTTATTCCTTTGCAAAATTGTCAAAATTCTACGGCAGTGACGTCACGAGTTGAACAGTATGGCGGCTAGCGTTTTCACGCGAAAATTTAAAACGATAGATTAAAAGTAATTTTTATGTCACTATACGGTTTTAAAAAAAATATATAAAAATTATAGTGGTACATTATCACTCTAGGATTTATTTAAAACACTTTTTGAAAATGGATGTAATATTCTATTGTGAATCTAAACCATTCCCGAATGAGAACAAGTGATGAAATACCAAATAAGTGGATGGACATCTATCCTCGATTAAAAATCAAAATGCAGATGCGTTGTCACCCCTGAGGACCAATCAAACATCTCATTTCCATTTCCTCATTCTCATTTCTAGCTTTCTTTTTTGGTCTGACTTAGAGATAAAAACATAACAACTATATATTGTTTTATAGCCCAAAATGGTAGGCGTCATTATATATTAAAAATGTGGCGCAAGCAATTCATCCACTAAAACTTGCAAATTTTAAGACCTTGTATGACGGACGAACGATATTGAATACGCAATGAGGATTCCAGTAAATTCTGAAGTAAGGATCTATATTCCAGCAAATCCCGTGAAAAATTAAAAGTATACTCTCGGAGGTACCACGCCCTTGCGATAAATCATCAAATCAATCATTTTACGTCTTCTGTTTGCGAAGTTGAAATTGCTTCGGCAAATAAAGGGTAAAGTTGTTACGTGAATCGGAACAGGGAGAAATGTATTGTGTTGCTTATATAGGTACATATATTTTAAATTAGATGGTACGTCATACGTCATACCCATTTTTCATTTTATATCTGCATTTACTTTGTAATTATTTAACACACCGCCATCTATCGGGTCCAGATTTAGTTATTTTCTTTTTTGAAACTAAACTAAACATAATCACAAACATAACAAAAATTACATAGTTTAGTGTTAAAAAAAAACACAAAACATGGATCTGATGATATTTGATCTAATCTGTACATATAAATAAAATTAAAATGTGTGTCAGTAAAATATAGTAATAACTGACTACTTTTAAGCTTAGAGTGTTATTAATTTCTTGCTATCAATAGATGAATGATCAATTTCAATATTTTTGTATGTCTGTTTGTCTACCTGGGCTAATCTTAGTAATGGTTTAACTATTTTTTTGTAGTGAAACTTGGCAAACAGAAAGAGAGCAATACCAAGAGAGATCAAGGTTTATATTTTTTCGTAAAACTTGGTGTTTTTTTTTTTTGACAAAATAAATAGATAATCTTTGGTGATTATCCAGGTGAAGCTGGGGCAATAATAACAAATAATATTCACACGCACTACTACAAAATACAAACGTAAAATTGTGGCATGATGCTGCTGTATTTCTTAAATTAAACGAGGGGAACCGGAGACCCTTTTTCGGGTAATGAATTATTCTATTTATGTACTCAGAGGTACAAAATATCTGTACCTGGCTCACGAGGTGACAAACACGTGGGGTGAACTGCTGACCGAAATTATACCTGTTGTTTCTGTGAACGGCTTAATCCCAGTCAGTCTCTCGGGTCATCTGAGGCGACTGGGACTCCGTGACGGACCACTCTAAGCCCAAATGCAGAAGGCGGTGCTACTCGATACAGCCCGCATCGTCCGCCGGCCCTGCCCGGCGCTTCATCTAGTTGGGATTTTGTTTATTTATGTTATTTTTATGTATTTATTATATTTTTTTGATACTTATTATTTTAATTTACAATTACATATTTATTCAGTACAACCGCATGAGAAAACTATATAGATACCCCATTATATAATAATAATAGCTGATGCGGTCCGGAGGGCCCCAAAATGGAAAAGTCCGGGGTTCGACGGACTGCATCACTACTGGCTAAAGGGGGTCGTAGTATGTCACGCTGTGCTCGTTCGACAGTTTCAAGAGACTGTTAACCAGAAGTCGCTCCCGAGCCTCTTAACAACTGGGATCACTCATTTGATTCCT
Organism: Parnassius mnemosyne; assembly: GCA_963668995.1. Classification (NCBI taxonomy): domain Eukaryota; kingdom Metazoa; phylum Arthropoda; class Insecta; order Lepidoptera; family Papilionidae; genus Parnassius; species Parnassius mnemosyne. Next base: position 19,569,737 of record CAVLGL010000091.1, read on the forward strand.
GAAGACCAAGATACCACCACATACAAGACACTAATATGTGTCATGTTAAGTGGAACATGTGTATTAGATATATGTTGTACCTATTTCAGTAGTTTTTCATTATCCTCATAGTTTAATGTAACTAGCCAGTTCCTTATATTAATTTGACATTCATGAAGTGTTAGAAGATAAAAATTTAGAATAATATCAACTTTATTATAAAGGTGTCCAGAAAGAAAACCTCTTTGTTGCCCTGCTAACGCAACATGCCAATGCCCAAAACTTTCCCAACACCGTGATCCCGTGATTAATAAATAAAACTTCTTGAGGTATGACGTGTAACGAATATCAGTATTTTGAAAATTGTAAGCTATATAATGCCCTATGAGGCAAACCACACCGTAATGTAAATTAAAAATGACACCATAAGAACAGACAAAATTAATAAATTATACATAAAATAAATCTACAATATTATTTTACATATTTCCTTTCATTTATCTTAATGTATTTGACATCCCGCCCACCACGGACAACTGTCCTTAATCCTTTTAGTTTGCAGTGTAAAGCAAGGTAAATATCTTAGGGGATCAATAACATTGGTAATTGTACGCTTGTTAGAAGTTAGAAATTTGCTGTTTGGTGATGATGTAGTAAATAAATAACTACCTTATTGTGAGAACTTGGTGAGGAATCTATAAGGCTTGTTGTTTTAAGCAAAGAACTTTGAGCTCTCTCAAGGGGTATGATGTGTGTTTTAAAAGCGCCTCACCATATTCCGATGCAATAGCCAATGACAGATTGAACTAGTGCATCATAAACAGTGCGAAGAATTTCTAGGTCAGCTACATGCCTAAGATTCTTGAACACCCATATTAATTTCCTGACTCGTGACGCAAACATGTCCAAATGTGGTTTCCAAGTTAGTTTCTCATCCAATAGTACTCCAAGATATTTCACCGTAGGTGTTTTAATTTATGGGTTGACATGGGTTAATTTGTTAAGAATGTGGATGCGTGAATACGAATATCCACTTACTGTTGTTTTATTGGAGAATTAATAAACTGAACGAATGAGGTTTTGAATACATTTAAGGTCAGTAGATTATGTTTAAGCCACAAGTTATAACACAAGGCAAAACTTCTATAAAGCTAATTTTGAAAAAATATCTAATTATTTAAGCTCGATACCATGGCTTCGTGCTCCTCGTTGGATGAAATGACTAACAAATTTTACTCAATACTAAGAAGTTCAATATTAAAATATGTTACTAAAATCAAACCAGCATCAAAAAAGTTTCCCCGTGGTATACCAGGGATCTTATTCGCTTTTCACGTGAGAAGTATAAACTCAGGATAAGATACAAAAAGTACAATAACGCACTCGACGAACTGGCATTCCAAACAATTAAAAAACGGTGCTCTGATTGAACGGTGATCTTAAATATATAACTGATCTCGAAAAGTCCCTATCAGTAAATCCAAAAATGTTTTGGACCTTTCTCAAGAGTAAAAAAGTCAATAGCAACGCGTATCCATCTGCAATGACATTCAATGATAAGGAAGATACTTCTGGAACTGGTATTTGTAATCTCTTTGCTTCCTATTTTGCCTCGGTTTACCGGCCAAGCTTGCCTCTCTGCAATGTGCCTGATCTAGAATACTCAGTCTTTTGCTTCCTTAGAAGTCTCACCCTTAGGCGGGAGGATGTTCTGAAAACTCTGAAAGGACCAGATAGGACTAAAGGAGCTGGCCCAGATGGAATACCCTCGTTGTTTGTAGTTCAATGCTGTGAATCTCTCTCCTTTCCTCTAACAATAATATTTAATGAGTCTTTAATGAATGGCGTATTTCCCTCGATCTGGAAGGAGGCGAGAATTGTTACAGTTTTTAAGTCGGGAGATTCGGCATCCATGAAGAACTGAAGGGCCATTTCGATACTCTCATTCTTTGGGAAGGCATTTGAATCGTTGGTTTGCCCGGTCTTGTCCTATCACATAAAGCATTTAATTTCTCCTTGCCAATCAGGATTTTTGGCATCTCGCTCAACGCTAACTAATTTGATCCCGTTTATGGATTTTGTTTCTAGCTCCTTTGATTCCTGTATTACTGTAGATACCATATACACCAACTTTAGTAAAGCTTTCGATTCAGTTGATCACAAAATTTTACTGGGTAAACTTTCTCGTTTGGATGTGCATGGCAGCCTTCTGGAATGGTTTGAATCCTATCTTTATCAATACAAGTCACACGTTGTGGTTAATGGCTACTCATCGCATTCCTTTCAGCTAACTTCCGGCGTTCCACAAGGTTCGCATCTGAGTCCAATCCTCTATAATATATTTATTAATGATATCGTGGGTATCTTTGATCATGCTGCTTGTTTCATTTACGCGGATGATATGAAACTGTCTATGCAGATCAGAGGTATTATTGATTCATTGTTATTACAGGAGGATCTAGATCGACTCGCTGGATGGTGTAGGGAGAACAGGTTATATTTAAATACTGAAAAATGTAAATTTATTAGATTTTCGAGATGCATAACGAATTTGTCGCCGTCCTACAATATTGCCAGTCAAAAATTGCAAGAGGTGGACTCTATTCGCGATTTGGGCGTCATTATGGATAAAAAACTACGTTTTCACAAGCACATTGACCAAGTCGCAACAAAAGGTTTCCAGATGCTAGGGTTTCTGCTGCGGAATGCAAAAGAATTCAAAAAAGCCCTCTACAAAAATTCTCCTGTATTTGGCATTGGTTCGTTCAGGTTTGGAATATTGTAGTTAGGTTTGGTCCCCACATTATGAGGTCCATATCAAGCGAATCGAGCGAATACAGAAGATATTTCTCTGGCACCTATCCTACCAATCTAACAAAGCGAAACTGCTGCCCTCATATAAGGAACATCTTGCCTATTTTAAAATAACCAACCTACAAGGGCGGAGATTGTTTTTGGATCAATTGCTTTTTTATAGGTAATCAATGGCCTCATTGACTGCCCTGCGTTATTACGATCTGTCAATTTTAATATCCCATACAAGTTGCCGCGTCGCGTACGTTACGTTCCATTCTCACCAGAAGGTGCCAAAAGTAGCTTAGGTCACCATGCCACCATGAATCGTTTACAGAGACAATACAACTTAATATCTAAGTATAACAACATCGACATCTTTTCTGACAAGCCGTTGAAACTTAGACGCAAGCTCGGTCAGTTTCTCAAGTCAATGGTGTCTGTTTGATTCAAGTATCTATATCTTTTGTTTGATTTTTTAACATATAAAAATATTTATTGTTAAATGATGATTAAAATGTTTAAGTTTTCATTTGCTTAGTATTAACTAAGCTGTTTAAGTTTTATTTGCATAGTCCACATTTGCATGCCGTGGCAGCCTATAATTAAGATGACGCTTAGCTTTAGTTTGATATTCATGTTACCTTAAAATCCATGTATTAGTGTTCGTCTTGTTGGTTGTCCTTTTAAATAAATAAAAAAATAATTAAAAAATTTAGGCCTATGTAGTCCTATTTCAGCATTAGGTCAAACTTCGTCCCAGTTTTCCCGTGAAACACGAAAGCTGTGTCATCGGCATATGTGAAAATTTTGCGTTCATGTAGTGCCATTAGACACAACGATGATAAGTATATTTTATAAAAACTCTTTTATAACAATCTTTGATGATTTGACAGGTATAATATTACACTAGAAATTATACATACGTCATTAAGGTTTTAGATAATCATCGAAAACCACTTATTTCATAATTATTTGACTGCTTTACTTTCATTTATTTTATAACATTTTTAGCTAGATCACTCCCGCTACCGCTCTCTATATTATGTTTGTGAAGTTTCATCACGATCGACAGACAAAAAAAATAAAAAAATGTTATTCATGTATTAATTGCATGCAAATAACCCAATAAAATTCAGTTATTTCCATATCACAGACAGACACTTCAATTTTGTTTATGTGTATAGAGATAGTTGTATAGAGACAGATAGATGTACAGCTAAAACCCTCATTGACACCGTTACCGTTACAGCATATTAAAGTCCACTGCTCAAGTCTAGTCTATCTATTAAGCGTATAAAAGTTCACTGCTGAACAAAGGCCTCTCCCATACATTGCCCCATAGGGGGAATATTTGCCATAGTTGCCACACTTGGCAAAGCAGACCGCCAACCGCAGTTTTTATTTTTTATTTTTAGTCGATAATAGGAAGATTGTGCGGCCCATTTCCTGATTGGTTTCTTTCTGTCGCTTCCTACGTCTTCTAGGATAATGGATTTTCTTTCACGGCCACTAGACGGTATTGACTCACAATGGCGTATAATATACTGATTTGTGATTTAATGTAATAAAAATTTTTATAAAAAAGATAACAGAATTTTTTTTTATCTTTAATATAATATATTTCTGCAAAGTAGCTCCTGATTCTATTAAAGAAACACACACAAACACTCACGCCTGTCACCCAGAGGGGTAGGCAGAAACTACGGACTTCCATTTGGCGCAATCCTGACACACATCTCTCGCCTCCTTTATATTCATATATATGTATCTACGCATACACGCCCGTCGGTTGATTTACTCTTTTTTTTTTATTCTACAATAATTTAAGGGACATTTACCGCTTAGCGTATGTCAGTCCCATCATACCCTAACATACATGACTTACTCATATAACGTTAGTTAATACTTATTATACTACGTGGGCCATGGATTCGAACAGAACTTTCGCAACGTCGCCATTTGGTTGGGACAGAATATTACGAAATGCGCCTACGTCAATTCTGTTCAAATTCAAGACCCTTATGAAATCACTTCTAATAGACTCAAAAAACACATTTCATCAATATATGGTATAGGTCTTCTAATACTCCACAGTCTTCACAATTGGGCGAAGTTGTTTTTCTCATCAGAAATACAAATTTCTTACATGGAACGTGTCCAGATCTGACTCTATGAGCAGTAGTAACAAATTTCCTACTTAAGCTAGTATTCCTGAACCAGGGCACATGAAGAGGCTGATACTTTATGGTTTTGTACTATATTCCTTTTTCTAGTGACCGCTTGTAAAAGTATTCTTTCCACATTTCATAACATATATTTTTGAATTTAGGTAAAACTTCTGAGTAGTCCAAAATAATATTAGTTTCCTTTCCATTCTTAGGTGTATATTTCAACCGTACACTTAATCTGGCCTATTTTCAATGTGTCGCCGATTGCGTCGATAAACCTTCATCTAGGGCGTCCCTTCCCGACCCTGTCGTTCACTTCTGCAACATAAATTTGCTTTGTAACTCTTTCCTCGTTCATTCTTTCTACATGAACAAACCACCAAAGCATTCCTTTCTTAATCCTGGTCACAACGTAATCTTGCGAACCGCATTTTTCTCTTATCACACTATATCTCACCCTGTCATTCAGACTCAGCCTTAGCATACTCCTTCCTTAATGATCGCATTTCAACAGCATTTATTCTACTCTTATGCTTCTTCTGCCAAACCCAACTTTCACTACCATACATTAGAGTAGGGACTAACACAGCATTATGAATTGCCATACGTGCCTTATTTGAAACATTCTGACTCCTCATCGTGTAGGCCTTCTGACATAGCGTATGGAGCCCCATTCACTCTATTTCCTGCGTTCACTCATCGTTCTATATCCTTATCATATCTACTTCATCATCATCATCATTACAGCCCTTCACAAGTCCACTGCTGAACATAGGCCTCTCACAAGGAATGCCAGAAAGCACGGTCCTGAGCTACCTGCATCCATCGACTTCCTGCATATTTTACCAGGTCGTCACTCCATCTAGTGGGGGGACGCCCAACACTTCGCCTGCCGGTACGAGGCTGCCACTCGAGAACCTTTCTTCCCCATCGGTTGTCGTTTTTTCGAGCTATATGGCCGGCCCATTGCCATTTCAGCTTACTAATCCGTTGGGCTATGTCGGTCACTCTGGTTCTACTGCGGATATCCTCCTTTCTGAGTTTATCACTCAGAGAAACTCTGAGCATAGCCCTCTCCATAGCTCGCTGAGCGACCTTGAGCATCCTCATCCGGCCAGCAGTGAAGGACCACGTCTCAGTTCTGTATGTCATCACTGGCAAAACGCACTGGTTGTACAGTCTCGTTTTCAAGTTTTGAGGTATACCTGACGAGAAGATGTGCCGTAATTTACCGAACGCTGCCCAATCGAGTTGAATCCGTCGATTGACCTCTCGGTCGAAGTTGGACTTACCTAGTCGGACTATTTCTCCCAGGTAAACATACTCGTCAACAACTTCGAGCTTAGTGCTCCCAACAACTACCGACAGGTGTGACATGGATATTAAACATGATCTTTGTTTTGTCCATGTTCATCTTAAGACCTATCCGCTGGGAAATACTATTGAGGTCATTGAGCATAGTGCTTAGGTCCTCCAGCGATTCTGCCATAAGGATTATATCGTCGGCAAATCGAAGGTGAGTGATGTACTCGCCATTGATGTTGATACCGTATCCTTTCCAGTCCAGAAGCTTGAAAACGTCTTCCAATGCAGCGGTGAAGAGTTTCGGGGATATGACGTCACCCTGTCTTACACCTCTCTGCAATAGGATAGGTTTCGTACTCTGGTTCTGTACTCGGATAGCCATCGTAGCCCTACTGTACAAGCACTTCAACACTTCGATATACCGACAATAAACTTGGCACCGCTGAAGGGACTGCAGCACCGCCCAAATTTCGACGAAATCAAAGGCTTTCTCATAGTCCACATACGCCAGACATAGTGGCAAATTGTACTCTTCGGACTTCTGTACAATTTGCCGAAGGGTATGTATGTGGTCTATGGTGCTAAAGCCTTTTCGGAAACCGGCTTGTTCGGGAGGCTGGAAGTCGTCAAGTCTGCGCGCGAGACGATTCGTAATGACTCTCGAAAACAGCACGTAGACGCGGCTCAGAAGGGAAATCGGTCTGTAGTTCTTCAAGAGAGCGTTGTCACCTTTCTTGAAGAACAAGACCACCGCACTTCTGCTCCACGCCTCCGGTGTAATGCCACCATGGAGGACGGAATTAAAGAGCTTCTGAAGGACTTCAAGTACCGGTCTTCCACCCGCTTTCAGAAGCTCCGCTGTAATTCCATCCTCGCCTGGGGCCTTACCGTTTTTAAGGTGCTGGAGAGCCATTCTAATCTCGCTCAGACTGACATCCGGGATATCTTCGGAATAGTGTCGGATGAGACTCGCTTTTGGATCGTTACTCACACTTGCGTGTGGCTCCAACGATGATGTGTACAGCTGCCCATAGAAACTCTCAATCTCACTCAAAATCTCAGGTGTCCCGGAAACGATGCTGCCACATTCTATCTTCAGCCTTGACAGTTGGGTCTTTCTGGCAGACATATCTCTGGCAAAGACTTTGGAGCCTTGGTTCCGCTCGATCGCTTCTTCAATACGAGCTGTATTGAAGTTGCGTAAGTCCCGCCGCATGCATTTGGAGATCTGTCTGTTCAGATGCCTGTATGCTGTCAAGTCTGTTGAAGAATGTAGCTTCATCTCCCGTCTAACAGCCATGAGATTAAGAGTGTGATCGGAGAGTTTTTTGTTCTTCTGCGGCGGGTCTTGCAGAACTTAGCTCCGACTGCATGGACAGTTTCCACGAGCTTGTCATTCATATCGTCCACTTCATTGCAGTCTTCCAGGTACTGAAAACGGTTTTGTAACTCGAGCTGAAAGGTTTCGGGACTTTGGAACAGAGCACGAGGGGGACGAAGCGTTGACTTCATTGGACGAGACCTCTCCAACTTAACGTTTAAGTTCAGTGTGCCTCTAACCATTCGGTGATCGCTACCAGTTTTCACCCTCGCGATCACGGAGACATCACTGAACAGTTGTCGTCTGGTCGTCATAATGAAGTCAATCTCATTTTTTGTGGAACCATCGGGGCTCGACCAGGTCCACTTCCTGTGGGGCCGCTTCTGGAAGAAAGAGTTCATCATAAAGAGTCCCTCTTTCTCCATGAAGTCGGCCAGCTGCTGGCCCCTTGGGTTCCGTTGCCCTATTCCAATTTTCAGCTCACCGTTCTCTCTTGGGCCTAGTTTTGCATTGAAATCTCCCATTAACACCGTATATTGGGTTTTGGAGGAATGCATGGCTCTAGAGATATCCTCATACATTTCCTCCACCTCCTCATCGGGGTGTGCCGAGGTTGGTGCGTAAACCTGTATGACCTTCAGCGAATACCGTTTGGTGATTCTGAGTATAAGGTACGCAACCCTCGTCGACACACTCCCGATCTTTACAACGTTGTTAACGAGAGACTAGTGGACGATAAATCCGACACCTCCTTGGGACAGATGGTCGCCCTCCCGGTGATAGAGTAAGTTGCCGGATCCGAGGATTACCGTGTCCTCCCCCTCTCTTCGGACTTCGGATAATCCTATAATATGCCAGCGCAACTTGTCTATCTCTTCTTCCAGCTCCACGATCTTCTCGTCAGTCCTCAGGGTGCGTGCGTTGTACGTTGCCAGGTCGAGTCGTCTAAGGTGGCAACCGAACCTCAACCGGAGATTCTTAGCACCCCCTGCCCCGCCGTTACCATGGTCGCCACCGTAGCCAGGAATAGCGGGGCCGCCGGGGACTGGGGGCCGTCTGTTTGTTGCTTTATTCATTGGGGGGTATTTGCCTTGCGTGGCTTGGCGAGCGGGTTGGCAACCGCAGTTTTTTTATTGTAATTTGGCTATTATTAGGAAGATGCTGCTGCCCACCTCCTGCCTGTTTCCCTTTGTCGCCTTTTACGACACCCACGGGAGGATATGGGGTAGTGGATATTCTTGACCGCCACTACATGGCAACTAGAAGCATTGGGAGCCTGTAATTCAGCAATTCTAATACACAATGCATCTACCTATTTGCGCATAGAAGTAAGTTGGTTCTGGATATAGATTACATATTGACTCGATATAAATGTAATGCAACTCAGGTATTAACTAATTGCTTACATACTACTAATACTTCACTTCCCTGAGTTGAAGAAAAAATTATCTTATTATATCGTTTTAAAAACTAACCCCATACTTTCAAATCTTTTTTGTCTTATCCTTATGAACTATGTCTGTTGTAACGTTTCCAGTAATCTTTACATACTTTATACTTAAATCTTCCAAAACTTCGAGAGTTCCACCAAAAATACACTCTTGTTTAAGAACACATTTATTTTTAACTAAAATAAGATCACTTTTAATAAAGATTTTTTATAGAATATGGGGGACAATCGAGCAGGTAGTCCACCTGATTATAAATGGATGTGTGGCCCATAGACATCTACATCTAGCCTTGATTGAGAATCCAAATGCGGATGTTTGCTACCCCTGAGGACAAATATGGAATGCCTCATTTCCAGTTAAAGGGTTCTTCGGTTCTATACACTCATCATAAGAGGCATACCAAACGTTGAGCTGCTATTTTTCGCTGGTATTCTGTGAGAGCGTGACTACCCCTGTCGAATTGACTAATTAGTTTTACAAACAATGGACATTCCGTTCCATCTAGTAGTGCAGTTACATACTGCTACTACTTCAATACGTGTAGGCGATGCGTTAACCAACATGCTGTGCGCATTTGTGGCCCAGTCGACAGCGATAAGGACATTTCCATAATCCTTAGTTTCTGTGTCTAAATAAATACCTTATTTTAATATAATGAATATTTTATTTCATTAAAAAGAAATACAAACGCTACATTTTACATAAAATATAATTTAATTTAATATAGAGATCCAGTGCTCATTTCTTTGTCATGGAAATTTTTTGCCGAATTTTATATCCACTCAAAACTTCCGCACAAGAAAAGATTTACGGGTTATTGACGTAGAAAAGTTTACGACGCTGAGTTGGTCATACATTGTGTGAAAAGGACTCTCGATTCAAAACAAGCTGAAAGTAAGTTTTGGGAAACTGAAAGAGGGCCACCGAAATAGACCCTTAAACTTTTACGAGCTCTTTTTTTGTTGATGATCGAGAAAAATGGAAAATTAAACGCCTTATTATAATATATCAGTTGAGACGATTTACGGTTACAAATTTTATACGTGGTAGAGCCATGCTGCAGCTATATTAGTAGTATAGTTATAGCACGAATGGGTCGGCTTGACCGGGGAAGGACCACGCTCTCACAGAATACCAGCGTAAAATAGCAGCTTAACACTACTGTGTTTCGTATGGTGAGTATGGAGAACCGGAGACCCTTTTTACTAGTAAAGAGGCATTCCATCTTAGTCCTCACGGGTGACAGCGCATCTGCATTTTGATTCGCAAACGAGGATAGATGTAGATGTCTATGGGCCACAGCAACCACTTACCATCAGGTGGACTGAATGCTCGCCTGTCACCCTGTCCTATAAAAAAAATGACCATTTGTTTTTATAGAAGAGGGGCAAACATAAAAAACCATACGGCTTACCTGATGGTAAATTAGTGTCTAATGTGTAAAATTATATTACAAGCAGTTTCTAAAATAAATTTTGTAAATAGTTTGTAATCATTTATGTTATAAAATTTATTTAAAAGAAAGTCCCGCTGGTTTTCATGCTGGTTCTTCCCAGGACAGAGGGTTTTTTCGAACCAGTGGTAAAGTAATAAATGACTTTCAATAAGAATTACACATGTAATCTATATTGAATAAAAAATATTATATTCTATTCTATATTAGTAGTATAGTTTTAGCACGAGTGGGTCGGCTTGACCGGAGAACGACCACGCTCTAACAGAATACCAGCGTAAAATAGCAGCTTAACACTGCTGTGTTTCGTATGGTGAGTGTAGAGAACCGGAGACCCTTTTTACTGGAAATGAGGCATTCCATCTTAGTCCTCACGGGTGACAACGCATCTGCATTTTGATTCGCAAACGAGGATAGATATAGATGTCTATGGGCCACAGCAACCAATTACCATTAGGTGGACTGTGTGCTCGTTTGTCACCCTATACTATAAAAAAATGTCCATTTGTTTTTTTAGAAGAGGGGCAAACGTAAAAAACCATACGGCTTACCTGATGGTAAATTAGTTTTTGCTAAGCTCAGTGCTTTGTACCGTCTTAGGAACTTTCTTCAGGTCAAGGTAAAGATAACTCTGGTGCAATCTCTGATTTTGCCTATTATTGACTATGCTGATGTATGTTTTCCTGATCTCAAGGTGAGGTTTACCTTGATAAGCTGGATCGTCTCATCAATAACTGTATCCGTTTTATTTTTTGTCTTCGCAAGTTTGATCATGTATCCTCATTTCGCACTCAGCTTAAATGGCTTCCAATTCGTCAGCGAAGACACATTAGGATACTTAACACAGTTTTTTCTATTTTATTCGATAACCACTATCCAAATTATCTAAAACATAAGTTTCAGTTTCTGCGGGACACTCATGACAGAGAGCTTCGTTCATCGGAGACTCTTGCTCTCTCTATTCCCCTTCACCGTTCGAGTTTCATATCTTCATCGTTTGCTCTCTATGCCGCACGCCTATGGAATGACCTGCCTGAAAAATTAAGACAACCTACCTGCAAACAAACATTTAAGAAGAACATTCGAGATCATTTTCTAAAACTACTTTACAACTGCTAAGTTCCGTCATCATTAGTATATTACGTATCTTTATGTATTTTGTATTATATATTTTCTTATAATATATAAATTTATATACTTTTGTATATTGATATATGTATGTATGTATGAGTGTGTGTATATGTATGTATATATGTAAATGTTTGTACAATATGTATATCTATGTGTGTATGTATATTTCTTTGTTACCGCCTTCGTAGTTATATCACTGCCTTAAGGTTGACTGGCAGAGAACGCTTTTAGCATTAAGTCCGCCTTTTGTTCCTTTACTTAATGTGTAAGGTTCAATAAAGTTTAAATAAATAAATAAATTAGTGTCTAATGTGTAAAATTATAGTTATAGCGACAGTAAGAGTTACCGTTAAAACATTTAAATAAAACAAGTTTTAAAGAATTTAATCGCGTATAATAACAGTTACCAGTACAGCCTATCTTTCGAAAAGCTGTACGTGCGTATGTGTGTGTCCACATGTGATCTTAGGTTTCTTCCATTGATTGCCTCATTGGTGGGTTTGTAACCACAGTTTTTTAAATGCTTTTTGGATGACGTTGCTGCGCGTCTCCTGGCTTGTTCCCTCTGTGGCCTCTTACTACACCCACGGGACTATATAGGGTGGTGAGTATTCTTACACCGCCATTGCACGGGTTAGTTAACCTTAAATAATAATAATAATTTATTTATTTACAATTTATTGTTGACATTAGCACAATATTATTAAGTATCAAACGGCGTACTTATTGCCTTTTTGCATTTTCGGTTTATCACTCCCTATCTGAGAGGATTATGTAGCAAAAAGTCCGCTGCGCTGCTTCAGTAATGATTATGTAACAAAAATTTCGCTGCGCTGTTTCAGTAATGCGAATAAGGGAACTTAGTATATCCTTTAAAAAATTCCTCAGATGTGTAGGTTTCGCCAATGTCTAACCCACGATGTTTACCTTCACCAATGAGTGCGTGGTAAATGGGCACTTAGAAGTGTAATTAAAATATAGGTACGGGTAGGGATAGAACCGTAGCCTCGTACCGGTAGGCGAAGTGTAGGACGTCCCCCCACGAGATGGAGTGACGACCTGGTAAGACATGCAGGAAGTCGATGGATGCAGGTGGCTCAGGACCGTGCTTTGTGGCATTCTTTGGGGGAGTCCTATGTTCAGCAGTGGACTTGTGAAGGGCTGTAATGATGATGATGATGAGGGATAGAACCCGGGTTGCTCGCGTACTGTGAAACTAAGTGCGAGCGACCCCTCAGTTACCATGGCTCGATTGTACACGAACAGTTATAAAAATATTTTATTTATTTAAAAATCTTTATTGCACTTGAAATGTACAATTGGCGGACTTAATGCCTTTAGGCATTCTCTACCAGTCAATCACGAGCTAAGCAGAGAAACTTAAGCAGGTGCCATAAAATCTTGAGAATATATACGTGATTGTAAATATAAAAATATGCATACTATACTTGTCAATCATCATCATCATCATCATTACAGCCCTTCACAAGTCCACTGCTGAACATAGGCCTCCCCCAAAGAATGCCACAAAGCACGGTCCTGAGCCATCCATCGACTTCCTGCTTGTCTTACCAGGTCGTCACTCCATCTCGTGGGGGGACGCCCTACACTTCGCCTACCGGTACGAGGCCGCCACTCGAGAACCTTTCTTCCCCATCGGTTGTCGGTTCTTCGAGCTATATGGCCGGCCCACTGCCACTTCAGCTTACTAATCCGTTGGGCTAAGTCGGTTACTCTGGTTCTACTGCGGATATCCTCATTCCTAAGTTTATCACGCAGAGAAACTCCGAGCATAGCCCTCTCCATAGCTCGCTGAGCAACCTTGAGCTTTCTCATAAGGCCAGCAGTGAAGGACCACGTCTCAGTTCCATAAGTCATCACTGGCAACACGCACTGGTTGTGCAATATCGTTTTCAGGTTTTGAGGTATGTCTGACGAGAAGATGTGTCGTAGCTTCCCGAACGCTGCCCAGCGGAGTTGAATCCGTCGATTGACCTCTCGGTCGAAGTTGGAATTACCTAGTCGGACTATTTGTCCCAGGTAAACATACTCGTCAACAACTTCGAGCTTAGTGTTCCCAACAACTACCGGCATAGGTGTGACATGGACATTAAACATGATCTTTGTTTTGTCCATGTTCATCTTAAGACCTATCCGTTGGGAAGCACTATTGAGGTCATTGAGCATAGTGCTTAGGTCCTCCAACGATTCTGCCATAAAGACTATATCGTCGGCAAATCGAAGGTGAGTGATGTACTCGCCATTGATGTTGATACCGTATCCTTTCCAGTCCAGAAGCTTGAAAACGTCTTCCAATGCAGCGGTGAAGAGTTTCGGGGATATGACGTCACCCTGTCTTACACCTCTCTGCGATTGGATAGGTTTCGTACTCTGGTTCTGTACTCGAATAGCCATCGTAGCCCTACTGTACAAGCACTTCAACACTTCGATATACCGACAGTCAACTTGGCACCGCTGAAGGGACTGCAGCACCGCCCAAATTTCGACGGAATCAAAGGCTTTCTCATAGTCCACATACGCCAGACATAGTGGCAAATTGTACTCTTCGGACTTCTGTACAATTTGCCGAAGGATATGTATGTGGTCTATGGTGCTAAAGCCCTTTCGGAAACCGGCTTGTTCGGGAGGCTGGAAGTCGTCAAGTTTGCGCGCGAGACGATTCGTAATGACTATCGAAAACAGCACGTAGACGCGGCCCAGAAAGGAAATCGGTCTGTAGTTCTTCAAGAGAGCGTTGTCACCTTTCTTGAAGAACAAGACCACCGCACTTCTGCTCCACGCCTCCGGTGTAATGCCACCATAAAGGACGGAATTAAAGAGCTTCTGAAGGACTTCAAGTACCGGTTTTCCACCCGCTTTCAGAAGCTCCGCTGTAATTCCATCCTCGCCTGGGGCCTTACCGTTTTTAAGGTGCTGGAGAGCCATTCTAATCTCGCTCAGACTGACGTCCGGGATATCTTCGGAATAGTGTCGGATGAGACTCGCTCTTGGATCGTTACTCAACTTGCGTGTGGCTCCAACGATGACGTGTACAACTGCCCATAGAACCTCTCAATCTCACTCAAAATCTCAGGTGTCCCGGAAACGATGCTGCCACATTCTGTCTTCAGCTTTGACAGTTGGCTCTTTCTGGCAGACAGATCTCTGGCAAAGACTTTGGAGCCTTGGTTCCGCTCGATCGCTTCTTCAATACGAGCTGTATTGAAGTTGCGTAAGTCCCGCCGCATGCATTTGGAGATCTGTCTGTAGCTTCATCTCCCGTCTAACAGCCATGAGATTAAGAGTGTGATCGGAGAGTTTTTGTGTTCTTCTGCGGCGGGTCTTTCAGAACTTAGCTCCGACCGCATGGACAGTTTCCACGAGCTTGTCATTCATATCGTCCACTTCATTGCAGTCTTCTAGGCACTGAAAACGGTTTTGTAACTCGAGCTGAAAGGTTTCGGGACTTTGGATTAGAGCACGAGGGGGACGGAGCGTTGACTTCATTAGACGAGACCTCTCCAACTTAACGTTTAGGTTCAGTGTGCCTCTAACCATTCGGTGATCGCTACCAGTTTTCACCCTCGCGATCACGGAGACATCACTGAACAGTTGTCGTCTGGTCGTCATAATGAAGTCAATCTCATTTTTTGTCGAACCGTCGGGGCTCGACCAGGTCCACTTCCTGTGGGGCCGCTTCTGTAAGAATGAGTTCATAATAAAGAGTCCCTCTTTCTCCATGAAGTCGGCCAGCTGCTGGCCCCTTGGGTTCTGTTGCCTTATTCCAAATTTCCCTACTTTTAGCTCACCGTTCTCTCTTGTGCCTAGTTTTGCGTTGAAGTCTCCCATTAACACCGTATATTGGGTTTTGGAGGAATGCGTGGCTCTAGAGATATCTTCATAAATTTCCTGCACCTCCTAATCAGGGTGTGCCGAGGTTGGTGCGTAAACCTGTATGACCTTCAGCGAATACCGTTTGGTGATTCTGAGTATAAGGTACGCAACCCTCGTCGACACACTCCCGATCTTTACAACGTTGTTAACGAGAGACTTGTGGACGATAAATCCGACACCTCCTTAGGACAGATGTTCGCCCTCCCGGTGATAGAGCAAGTTGCCGGATTCGAGGATTACCGTGTCCTCCCCCTCTCTTCGGACTTCGGATAATCCTATAATATGCCAGCGCAACTTGTCTATCTCTTTTTCCAGCTCCACAATCTTCTCGTCAGTCCTCAGGGTGCGTGCGTTGTACGTTGCCAGGTCAAGTCGTCTAAGGTGGCAACCGAACCTCCACCGGATATTCTTAGCACCCTCTTGTAAATACAAATATATATATATATATATATATATATATATATGTTTTTGACAAGAGATAGGTATTACCTATCAAAGTATAGTTTAAGACTGGTAGCAAATACTACTATATCTTATTATTTATATTTTAACTCAGCCAATGATTTGGCTACCTTGACACCTGCTTCTTTTGAGCAACAAAATAATTTTATATTTGATTTGGAACCAGTTCCAAGTAATTTAAATTAGATAATAAGACAATAGAGGTAATCTCTAGCAAAGATAATTTAAATAGCTTAGAATGCAACTTACCAGTACATAATTATGCAATTTTACAAAATAACAATAATAAAAACTGTATCAACCTGGTGCATCAAAATATACAAGGTATGTTAGGCAAAGAATTAGAAATTGATTTATTTTTAAATAGTAACAGTATAAATATTTTATGTATTACAGAACATTGGTTGAAAGAATACAACTCCATATTTAATTTCAGTAATCACCAGGTGGTCAGTTCGTTCAATAGAGATACTAAATTACGTGGTGGCTCCTTAATATTAGCTAATAAGTCCTTATCATGTAAAGAACGTAAAGACATAGTGAGCCTCTCTGTTGAGCGTACTGTAGAAATGGCATGTGTTGAGCTTGAGCACCTTATTGTTGTCAGTGTTTACAGACCCCCATGTTCAAGTTATGATACTTTTGAAAAAATTATGGAAGAAGTTTTAGTTAAGCTTAATAAACAGAATAAATCTCTTGTAGTGTGTGGAGACTTTAATATCAATCTCCTGGAAACTTCTTCCATCAGTATTAAATTCTGTTCTTTGTTCAAATCCTATAATCTTAATAATTTATTCTTTGAAGCTACACGTATTGCAGGGTGTAGTGCAACTTGTATTGATAATATTTTTACAGGTGTTGTACCAATCAACAAATCAATAATACAAAAACTTAGTTCAGATCACTGTGGACAACTGGTTTCGTTACCTTATATGCACAAAAAACAGGTAAATGAGAAAATTGTGTTTGTTCCTATTAATGCAAAACGCCTGGAGAGATTTAGAAGTAATATGTTAAAAATCCTTCCATCCCTTTCTTATAAGAACAATGCAGACTATTTATATAGAGAATTATTTACCTTTATAAACAATGAATTTAATAAAACATTCACTTCTAAAACATTCTCCAGAAACAGTCGCAAGGCATTTAATGAGTGGGCGACAGTAGGAATTCATAAAAGCAGACGAAGGTTATATGACCTTTACCATGAAAGATCGTATAATCTTTCCGATGCTTTTAAAGAATATGTAAAAAATTATTCTAAAATGTTTAAAAGAGTTTGCTCCACAGCCAAATCATTACATATTAGTAACAAAATTAAGACAGCTAAGAATAAAATAAAAATGACGTGGAGTATAATTAACAGCGAAACCGTTAAAGAGAAACCTCGTAATTCAAACTATCAATTAAAAATTAATAATGAATTGACTAAATCAAATCAAGAAGTTGCAGCGGTGTTTGAGAAATATTTCACTGATGTTCATATCTTGACAACAGAGTCATTGAATGCTTCTCCAACTGTCGCCGAATCATTACTTAAACAGAATGTTAATACCTGTTTAAAAGAATTTAGATTTGAAAAAGTATTACCGCATAATATTGTAAAATACTTCAAAACCATTGATGTAAAGAAAACCGCAGATTTGTGGGGGATTTCCGTTACAGTGATTGCGTCCATAATAGATTTAATTGCACCTCATCTTGCTATTATTTTTAATACTTGTATCGATTCTGGTGAGTTTCCTGATTTAATGAAGTATAGTAAAGTAATACCTTTATTTAAATCTGGTAGTACATTGGACCCCGCTAATTATAGACCTATTTCTGTACTACCAACTCTCAGTAAAATTTTTGAAAAAATAATTTTGGATCAATTGTTAATTTTTTTTAATACAAATAAATTACTTCATAAAAATCAATTTGGTTTTACAAGGGGTCGCTCGACGTCTGACGCCGGTGTTGAGCTTATGAAATATATTTTTAATGCCTGGGAGAATTCACAAGATGCCTTAGGTATTTTCTGTGACCTTTCCAAGGCTTTCGATTGTGTTCATCATGATACATTAATCAGGAAACTACAACATTACGGTGTAAAAAATTTGGCGCTTAAACTTATTACTTCATATTTAAGTAACAGAACTCAAAAAGTCGTCATTAATGGTAAATGTTCCTCCGGATCAGTAGTATCAATGGGCGTTCCTCAGGGCTCGATTCTTGGCCCATTCCTGTTCTTAATCTATATTAATGACTTACCTTATCTTGTAGGGGACAATCACGATATAGTATTATTTGCTGACGATACCTCTTTAATTTTCAAACTGAAACGGCAGTCAATTAAATATGACGATGTAAATAATGCTCTATCGAAACTAGTACATTGGTTTAACGCCAACAATTTGCTCTTAAACGGCAATAAGACAAAATGTATTAAATTTACAATACCTAATGTAAAACATTCGAAAACCAATGTGCTCTTAAATGGGGAGGAGTTGAGTCTTGTGGATACCACTGTTTTTCTCGTTATTACTATTGACGCGAAACTTCAATGGGGCCCCCATATATCTAAATTAGCAAGCAGACTTAGTTCTGCAGCATATGCTGTAAGAAAGATTAGAAGTCTCACAGATGTTGAGACAGCTAGGTTAGTGTATTTTAGTTACTTTCATGGCGTAATGTCTTATGGAATTTTGCTATGGGGTAATGCGACTGATATTGAAGCTATATTTGTTTTGCAAAAGAGAGCCGTACGGGCGATTTATAATCTAAATTGTAAAGAGTCCCTTAGAGAAAAATTTAAAGAAATAAACATATTAACTTTGGCATCGCAATATATTTATGAAAATGTAATGTATGTACATAAAAACATAAATAGCTTTAATAAGAATAAGGATGTTCATACCTTAAACACTAGGAACAAACATAAGCTTGTAATGCCACTTACAAGACTCGACAGAATTAGTTATTCATTTATGGGGCAATGTATACGCTTTTACAACAGAATCCCAGAACATGTTCAAAGTTTGTCAATAAACAAGTTTAAAAGTTTTATTAAAGAAAAACTGTACATAAAGGGTTATTATAATATCAAGGAATACATGAATGAAAATAACCCCTGGGAATAAGGTGATCGCCACCATGCTGGTTCTATGAAAATTCATTTAAAATTGTATAAACAAAATTATTGTTAAGTGAAATTATGTTTAAAAAAAAAGTCCCGCTGGGTTTCTTGCTGGTTCTTCCCAGGACAGAGGTATTTTCCGAACCAGTGGTAAATAAAATAATGACTTTCAATAAGTATTATGTAATAATCCATATTGAATAAAAATCATTCTATTCTATTCTATTCTATTATATATATATATATATATATATATATATATATATATATATATATATATAGATATATAGATATATATACCGGTAGGCGAAGTGTAGGGCGTCCCCCCACGAGATGGAGTGACGACCTGGTAAGACATGCAGGAAGTCGATGGATGCAGGTGGCTCAGGACCGTGCTTTGTGGCATTCTTTGGGGGAGGCCTATGTTCAGCAGTGGACTTGTGAAGGGCTGTAATGATGATGATGATATATAACTACAAATAACATAAATAATATACTCTATACATGATACATAAACATACATAATTTTAAACAATACATAATACATACATTTTAAGCATCCTTACATATAAACATATTGTACAAAAACAACTTAAGTAATTTATAATACACTTATACAGAAACATTTAAATAAGAAGCTCAGTTGCTGAAAGAAGAAAGGTCACCATTATTTTAAAGGCTGCAACAGAAGTCGGTTTCCTGATATGAGGTGGTAATTTATTCCATAGCCTTATGGCCTCAGCGGCGAACGACTGAGACATAAATTTAGTACGGCGAGGAAAAACACATAAAGTAGTTCCCACGGAGGATCTCAGGTTACGATCATGGGAAGAACCCAAATACTGAAACTTGCATTTCAGGTATTGGGGAGTGCATGGATCATATAAGATTGAAAATAGCGTGCGAAGAATTCGGATGCATCTACGCTTATGGATAGGGAGCCATTTAAGCTTAGAACGATATAAGGATACATGATCGTATTTACGAAGGCCAAAAATAAAACGGATGCAATTATTTAACAAACGATCCAATTTGCACAGAAGTACTTGACTCACATCAGGGTAACACACATCAGCATAATCAATGACCGGTAAAACAAGTGTTCGCACCAACATAGCCTTAGTCAAATGCAAGAAAGAATAACGCACAAACTACTTACTTAGTAACAAAATTTAGTTTGATAGCGCATCTATGCAATCTTAAAGCAGTCATCTTAGTTAGGTGGAACAAGTTGTTGACTTGTTGAAAAACTTAATTATGAGATCAGAAATTGTGTATAACGAAGTGCATCAACTCTACTGGTCCGAACATTGATTAAAGAACACTGTAAGATTAAAACATAACTTCTTGATAAGATACAACTTTGATGATGGGGTTCCGTATGGTGGCGGCGTGAAATAACCCATCGCCCCGTTTTATGCCGTTGATGTAGTAAAAGGCACCTAAGGGACATGTCAAAAAGACGTTATTGCTTCCGATAATTTGTTGTTTTTTTATTATATAAAAAAAATTATACTAGGGGTTTCCCCTGTATCGTGGAGGCAGTTTATATACATACATTTTACAAGAACAAACAGAACAGATCCGTAATAATTATTTGTAGGCCATTTAAATACCTGTTCCGCGCGGAATTCGAACCCGCGGCCACGAGCGCTGCAATTCATTGCTCAGCCACTGCGCCACGGAGCCGTGAAACTTATCGGAAGTTGGCGGAATCCTTTTAATAAAAACTGTCGTTAATCCGCTTGCCAAATTTGCGATCAAAATTTTTTGTTCGAAAATTGGTTGAATTTGTACATGTGTCGTAAGAGGTGACTGTAGTAAATGTCTCAATCACTAATTCGTAGCGGTATACCCAAGCAGCACACAAGCGTTATGAATAACAATATACCAGCCCATATAGAACTTAGAGTTCTATTAGAAGCGTATAAGAGTGTCAAAAACAGATTATATACTTATAAGAGTGGCTTATGAGTTATTATACAGCTCAAGCTGTATAAAGTCTGTATTATGGGATTTAAGTAAGCTTAGGTTTCTTAATCAGAATAAGAAAACTCTCCTATACAGCTTTAAGTATTCTGTTACAGTTCAATCTAATTTTATCATTAAAGCTGTATAGAAGCTGTTTTTTGCGTGCTGATACTTACTTATTACAGTTTTAAGTGTTATAATAGTATCATTCAAATATTATTTCTGTACAATGGTGTATGTCAACTCCCTTCTAAAATTTATTCTTATTGCGTAATTATACACTCTTGTAAATACAGTAGTTTTATAACTTCTGTCTATGAGAGTGATATAAAACTAAAATAAATAAATAACAGCTATAGTACAGATTAAGTCTGTATAAGTGATATAATATCGCCATTTTGAATGCGTAATTGCGTGTTTAATATATTGTACTATAGTGAACAAATTAATTTGTTATCAATTTGTGTAAAAAAATAAAAAGATTTGGGGCAGTTAGAGGAAGGATTAAAAGGGAATATTTAAATATTATAAATTATCAACGTAATAATAGTTATAATGAAGAATATAGAAATACTTTGATAAATCAGACAAGCTACAGTCAAGCGTCAATCCCATCGATGGCTAACAAAGAGGGTTCTGTAACAAAAACATTAAACAGTGTTAATCATGATCACAGTTATGTCACCTGATTATGATGATTTATCATGCAGCAGCACAAGTAGTTCAAATGATAATAATAGCGTCAAAATTGAAGAATTGGGCCACAGAAAGAAATATATCTTAAGTAGCTTTAAATTATTTATATTAGCATCTAATCGCTTTTTTGGCCATCTTAAAACGCCTTTTAATAATAATAATAATAATTCATTTATTTCAGACCAATTATCCATATTTGTAAAAAATTATAATCTAAATACCTATAACATTAAAGAAAATTAAAATTAATAAATATAAAACATTAAATAAAATTACATTTTTAAATTAAAATTATAATTAAAATACTACTCTAGGTCGTGGCGTGTCTAACAGTATGCAGATTTATCCAACGCCCTAACATTGGTAAATCCCATCTGTCCGCTAGTACACTGAGAATCATGTTGGTGCTCGGACGCATGCGATTCAGCATGGAGGCACATCTTTTGCACATTATGGCTTCAAACCGATCAACATGAGCCTTTGCAAACATGCCAAAGGCGCTACAATACCGAGGCAACCCCATTATAATTCTCAACGCATTATTGTATTGGACGCGCAGATATGGCCTCCGTGTATAGTTAACCCACAGGCTGCATGTATAGAAGAACTGACAATATGCTTTTAAAAGCGTAACCTTAACCTGTTTTGTACAGCGTGCAAACCTGCGAGCCAACATATTACACACAAACTTAGTACAATGAAAATGCAATTTTTCCCTTTCTCTATGGTTTCCAAAATTTTAAACGGCATATTTTCCTAAAAAGTAAAATAAATCCAGTATAATATATACAACACAGTCAAATTACTTCACAAAAGTTAAATTATGTATCAAATAAAATAGCTAACTCTTTTGGTTTTGCCGTACCTACGTGACATAAGAGTATGAATAGAAAAGGATATACGTATGCGCTTGCCAGGCGAGTTACCTATCAACTAAACACAATATCAAAATAAACAGCATGCTCGTACTGGTACCCTACTGCTGAGCAAGATAAAATATTCTGTCATAAAATGTGCCTTCTTTAATATTGTTTGGCAAAGAAAGAGATAGCTTTAATTCTTTACTCCACTTTTTAACATTAGAAAGAAAAGATGTATAGCTAATCTATATTTGCTAAAGGTAGTCATATTTTTGGTTTGGTTTGTGAATTTAACTGAATCAAAGGGGTAGTGATTTGTTGCCAATAAATACAATCATTTCGATTAAATCGATGGTTTTAGGTTGGTACAAAAAAAAATTAAATATTTTAATTTTGACTGTGTGGCTTTATATAGTCTCTGTCTTAAAAGAAGTGAAAGAAGTAAGCACTTTTTTGTCCTTGTCCATAAAATAAAACAACAAAATTACTTAAACACGATTAAATCTTAAAATATTATTATTTAAATGAGATAAAGTGAAGAAGGGATAAAAGTGTTGTTTCTAAGACAAAGGTTTTTCATCTTTTATACATATCTCTAAAGACAATTATCTGTGATGTTTTAAAAACTACTATACAGCGTTAGTAATCAAACTAATCTATTATACAGCTGATTAAAAACTAATGGCTCTATAATAGAATCCATAACATACATAGTACATGTTACGGCCTGCGGCTGCTCCTACAAAAGCTCAAATCCTCTGGGGCCCATTCAGCAGAAGACTTCACGAGCAGACGTAGGTCAGGCCTCAATATGGCCACGTGGAATATGTTCTATCACAATAAACTATATGGGAGAAAGCTAGAGACACATAGTATTTACCATTATCCGAAGCTAACTTCGCACCAAGGCTTGGGCAGGCCGTGAGTTTGTGTAATAGTGGATGGCGAGTAGTGTACAGTGATGTGTGAATGTGCGGGGCCTTGGCAAGCATAGCAGCAGCGGTCGAGTTCCAGGCTGCTCCAAAATGTGGTAATCTCCCGCGAAGTCACCCACCGTCACTTTCTTCCTTCTTCCCTATGACAGTCTATATCAAAGGCCGCACGGGCAATTAATATTGTCAAATCACTTATATACGCTATCAAATTAGAATAACCAAATTAGGCGCGCCTAACACGCAATTCAGACTTTGATCGCAGTCAATGTTAACTTCCTAACAATTTGTCAGCCCGGCGTCGAATTCTAGACTTAACAAAGAAACCTTCGTCGTGGCAACGTCTGCTAACAGAAGCGACTCCAAAAATGGAGGTTTCCCGGGCGTCCTTAAACGTGCTCTCGATAGCACAGTATTATAGCAACTGTTCGACTCGACCCCGCCGCCAGTAGGAATTAACTCTCACGCGCGAACGTCAAACCGGTACGAATGCACCGCGCCGAGCGCCCTCTGGCGCTAATTCTTGAAATTAGCGTTTGGCGCGAACAGTACAGCTACTAAGACTATAAGACGCTCGATATCCTTTAATCCTTTTAATATCCTTTAGGCTGTTAAGCAAATTGTCGCCATTTTTGGGACAATTTAAATTATAAATTTAGAAATATGAGACATTAGTTTTAGGCTAAACTAATATTTTTAGTTTTACTAATGATCACCTTGCCCCAATATGCATTCATATTCACTAATTTAATTATTTTCTTATTCTCACCTATAAAATCAATATTTATTTACCATATTTAGTATTTTTTCCTTATATTATTTCGTAATTTTACTGGCGCGGCATTTTTTTGATAGAAATCATAAACAAGTTTACCGTAAATCTAATTTTGCACTTTCTATTCAACAGTTATCACCGTCAAACTAAACACCAATCCAAGTAATATTAATATGTAATATAATCTTTAACTCACCATAAATGTCGCCATCATTCAATAAAGTAAACCTATTAAGTTATTTTTCTCATAATTTCATTTGTGATACCGTTCAAACACCAATTTAGAACGTTTATCTGTAAAAGATACTTATAAGATATTTTTACGCATTTGTAGTCTAATAGTTTCCTTTTACACCAAATAACAGCTATAATACAGCTATTATACAGCCCATTTTGTGCTTGTACAGCTACTGTATAGCGCTACTTACGCATAAGGCTGTATAATTTGTGCTAACTTTTTACTTATAAGAGTTGTATAAGCGCTTATACAGCCTTTGTACAGCCAGTAAATGCAGCCTGTAGCATAAAGGAACTTCAATACAGCTCGTATACAGCTTGCATGCTGCTTGGGATAACCATCACATTTACGTCAGACTTAGTTTACACAGACAAGCGTAAGGTACACAGTTATACTCACAGTCACGGACTTAGGTCACCACTTTTATCAGGTCGTCTCTCCATCTAGTGGTCGGAAGGCTACACTATTCTAACTGGTAAATTCAATGCTGCCACTAAAGAACCTATCCCATTGGTTGCCAATTCTTCTTGAGGAGAAAATGTAGATTCGTCTAAGATAATCCTTGAGGAATAAGATGGAATTCCTCATTTCCAATCAAAAATGTGGTTCTCTAAATATACTATAGAAAAAAACAGCAGTATTAAGCTGCTATTTATGCTGGTATTCTGTGAGATCGTGGTTCTTCTCCGGTCAAGCTGACGCATTCAATGCAATCAGCAGGCTCTACAGCGTTTTATGTTCAGATGAATATTATATAACTTTCAAACAATAAAATACATATCGTTGTTGAACAAAACACACATTTATGTTATGTTCTAACAAATAAGTTTAAATTATAAATTTAATATATAATATAATAATATAATTTTTTTAAATATAATATTTAGTTTAAATTATTTTCTTTAATAGGTATCAATAAATAAGACAATAAACTAGTTTTCTCCATAAGTACAGTGGTAGAGCCACGCGGCAGCTTTTGCTGTCGCACGGATGGGCCGGCTCGAACCGGGGTGGTACCACGACCTCACAGAAAACCAGCGTGAAGTAGAGGTTTACCTCTGCGTTTCGCTTGGTGAGTGCAGGTGGCCGGAGGCCCTTTTTACTGGAAATGAGGCATTCCATCTTAGTCCTCACGGGTGACAACGCATCTACATTTTGATTTGTAATAGAGGATAGATGTAGATGTCTATGGGCCGCAGCAACCACTTACCATTAGGTGGACTGTGTGCTCGTTTGTCACCCTTATCCTATAAAAAAAAATAAGTTTGCCGCATTTGACACAGTAGATCAGGTGGTTCCTGTACTAAACAGTCTTAAAACTAAATAAAATAAATTGAAGGAAACATATTTTGTTTCACAGTTGTCGTATGGCTTTTCGGAAGTTGATTTCCATACTTTTACTTTATTTTTGTATTATTTTGATTATTTTTAAACTAAAAAAGATCCCAATATAGCTTTTAAAAACCGAGATAAACTTATAATAATTATGGCAGTTTTTGCTTAACTGAGCTCTTATGAAAATATTATCTTGATGTTGTCTGTTTTGTCACAGAGATTTATTCCAATAAAGCTAGTTTTTACGGATTTTATCGCATCTATTAACTATTTTATATTCCCGACGTTTCGAGTACTTTACAGTACCCATTTACTTTTGACCCATTTTGGGAACTGAGGTGTTCGATGGCCCAATATTATAGATAACCACGGCTACCTTTAGTTTAAAATTTATTTATCCATTATTTTATTTATTTATCCTTTTTCCACACACCTCCAACTAGGGGCTACTGAGGGTGGACTTAATGCCGTCAAAGTTTCAAGGTAGTTGTGTTATGTGAACCTTGCATCAGTTCTCTTGGGAGTTCTCATCTTGAACTACTCGATGTAATCCGTCGAGTAGCATACCTGTAATATATAAAACATGTATGTCTTTGTCTAACGCGCGGGCTTCCTTCTGCCATGCTAGAACTAAAAATAAAACGCGACAGATTTTCACATCTCTCATGTCCCGCACTATGGATATGATGTTCAGAGCGTTTCCCCCTTGTATTAACGGTTGACCATGGTGTATCACATATTTGTCTGCATTCATCGTCTTAAACTTAAGACGATGATCCGTAATGATAATGAGGTACGGTAAAAATGTTTTTTTACTACACCAAATTACCTAAAATAGTCTAAAAGGGTTCTTCCTTATAGCCCTATCTTTACACCCGTTCACAAGTCCACTGCTGAACGTAAGTCTACCCCAAGGAATGCCACAAAGCAAGGTCCTGAGCCACCTGCATCTATCGACTTCCCGCATATCTTACCAAGTCGTCACTCCATTTAGTGGGGGGACTCCCTACACTTCACCTATCGATACAAGGCTGCCACTCAGAACCTTTTTCCCCATCGGCTGTCGGTTCTTCGAGCTATATGACCGGCCCATTGTTTTTTAAACAACGTTACCCCCACACTTGGATTTTATTCTGTATCGTGGAGGTAGTTTACAGACATAAATTGCACGAGGATAAACATCCAGACCCGGAACAATTATTTGTTTGCCATACAAATACTTGTTCCGTACGGGATTCGATACGGCGGCCCCCAGCGCAACAACTCATTGCTAAGCCACTGGATCACGAAGCTGTCATTGCCACTTCAGTTTACTAAGCTGTTTGGCTATGTCGATTACTCTGGATCTACTGCTGACATGCTGCAGAGAAACCCAGAGCATAGCCCTCTCCATAGCTCGCTAAGTGATCTTGAATTTCCTCATACGGCCAGTGAAGGATCACGTCTCAGATCATTTCAGAACTAGTCCTATACAGATTTAAAGCTCCATACATAGGGCTCTTGCAATAGATAATAGTAAGGAATGTAGATATAGGGAGTACCTGCCGTTTTGAAAAATCACAAAACAGTTCATATTATTTGCAGTACCATAAAATTCTTAGTGATTCAGGTGAACTCATGCATCACTTTTTTTTAATATTGCTAGTGTTAACTGCATGCAATAAACGCTTACTATCAGTCATAATAAATAGACAATTTTCAAATCATATAAAAAGAAATTTTATTTATACCTAAAAACTTATCTCAATAAGTTTCATAGTATATGTAAAACAAAACTTTTAAACTAATTCCGTGCACTTTTACAATTCTTTTAAATTTTCACTATAAATACTCACTAGAGATAATATATTTCTTTACATCTGTATTCCATTACCATTTGACGTCAAATGAATTGGAACCGTTTATTTTCTCTTCAGTTTACAAACAATACTTTTTGAGTTTTATCTTGAAAACCAAAAACGTTATTTATTATATTTTTTTAGTATGTATAGTTATATATATATATATATATATATATATATATATATATATATATATATATATATATATATATATATAATATTCCTTTTTACCCTCTCTATTCTGATTATCTCTATTTAGCCTAATGGTTGAGTGGTAGATAATGACCTATTGTATTAAGTCCATAAATAAAATAAACAAATAAAATGGTTGTGTTAGGAGTGGTAGTTTAATGGCGGATTATAACCCAGGAATTTTGGTTATTTGATCTGCTCTGCCATCAGGTCACTTCAAAAATTATATTATCGAATATTTATATTATGAATATTTCTTTTATATAAAAGATGTTCTGTTTATTTATAGTTTAATCTCGGTGTTAAAACAAAATAATATTACAAACAAGTAGTGTATTTATAATTTAGTGTATATAAAGTTATGGTATTAATGAAGATAAGTGCAGTGAAAAGCGAAGCAAAAGTACTTTAATCTCCGTTTAAACGAACAAAGTTGTTTGTTACAATATTAAGTTTTGATTTATGTGCTCATTGGTCTAGGAAAATATCTAATAAAATAGAAATATATCGAGATTTCCTTTGAAATATTTCGAGATCAAAAACTCTATCATAAATGAAAGAAGGCCTGTGTCCACCGTTGCATTGAATATTGGTAGCTACTTTTGGTACTTGTACAATATATACTCAACCAAAGATACCGTATAGCGTTACTTCTTTACATATTGTTTTACACATGGTAGAGACAAATTGATGAAAAAAATGATGTTATTACCCACATGTGACACTGTTTAAGTTGGCAAACTAGTTTAGTCTAGGAAAATCTATGAAGTACTGAAATAAGAAAAAAAAGTAAGCTGAAGTGGCAGTGGGCCGGCCATGTAGCTCGAAGAACCGACAACCGATGGGGAAGATAGGTTTCTCGAGTGTCACTGGATAGTTAAGAAGACGATGCAGGTAGTAGGCGATGTTTTGTGGCATTCCTTGGGTTAAATCTATGTTCAGCTATGGATTTATCCAGAACTGTAATGATGATAGTGATAAATATAATGACGATGAAGATGATGATGTACGAGATGGTTATACCGCCATCTATCGTGGGCTTACGGCACCCACGGTACGAATTGGGATGATGGATTCTCATACACTGCTTTCACAACTGCTTTTACAACGCATCAACATCTTAATTCATTTATACTATAATAACCATTGAGTTATATGTACTACGTACTAGAGAAGCCATTCCGAACATTGACTACGTTCAACTGAACTGTACTGCAATCCGTACAAACTAAATATGGCGTAAATTGAAGATTTGTGAATTTCAAAAAATAATTATTATAATAATAATTATATATATTTTATTTAGAAATATGCTTTTTTTTAGATTAAATTAAGATATTTTATATTAATATCTTATTTTATATCAAATTAAAGTCTTCTCACATGCGCGACTACTACTCCCGCGCATGCGCGAAGACATAGAGTAGGACACAATTTTTGTTTGGAATAGCTTCTCTAGTACGTAGTACATATAACTCAATGATAATAACCCTATTTATACAGTTTCAGCTTAATAAAACATTTACACTTGGTAATAGAGAGAACCTGTACACTTTCCGGTACCTTGTTGTAATAGCGTAAACATTGCCCCAAAAATGAATTACTGACTCTGTGGAGTCGAGATACTGGCATCACTAGCTTGTGTTTGTTCCTAGTGTTTACAGAATGTATATCACTTTTTTACTAAAACAATCTTTGTTTTTGTTAACATACATTAAATTTTCGTAAATACACGGAGAGGCCAAAGTTAATATATTTATTTCTTTACATTTATCTCTGTCGGTTTTAGGTTATGGTCTTTCACTGCTGGCCGTATGAGGAAGCTCAAGGTCGCTCAGCGAGCTATGGAGAGGGCTATGCTCGGAGTTTCTCTGCGTGATAAACTTAGAAATGAGGATATCCGCAGTAAAACCAGAAAAACTGACATAGCCCAACGGATCAGTAAACTGAAGTGGCAGTAGGCCGGCCATATAGCTCGAAGAACCGACAACCGATGGGGAAGAAAGGTTCTCACGAGTGGCAGCCTCGTACCGGTAGGTGAAGTGTAGGGCGTCCCCCCACGAGATGGAGTGACGACCTGGTAAGACGTGCAGGAAGTCGATGGATGCAGGTGGCTCAGGACCGTGCTTTGTGGCATTATGAGGCCTATGTTCAGCAGTGGACTTATGAAAGGCTGTAATGATGACTGAAATCTGGTGTGTTGGGTAACATGTATAAAATACCTATACGATACAAAGGATATGAAAATGTTTTTCCTTAAAATAACTAAACGTAAACTAATATATAATAAGATTTTAATCTTTATCATCCAACCGTAAAGTGGATTCAAACTCAGACAGACAAACTAATACGCAAATTGAGGTTCTTAGCTTGTCGTCTAGTTAAGTGATGCTAAAAGAAAATCCGGATTTGCAACTTACAATAGCTTACGAGTACCTAGTTTAACAATATCTCTTAAATGTCAGTTTAATTCTCTCCGATATTTTAAATGTTTTATTTAACATGATTTTCTTTATACTGCAAAACACCGTCAGGAAATTTTTAATTCTATAAAGAGCTTACAGTAGACCTAATATAGGCATATAGCAAAATTCTTTGACTACAGATATCAGCTTTAAAGTAGATACTTTTTAAACCGACTTAAAAAGGCTTCTCAAATAGACTATTTTTATTTGATGATTTTTTCAATTTTGGTGGCAAAGTAGGATCCATAAATATGGACAAAGCCGGAAACGGTCTTAATATCATATGCATAGTGCGGGGCCTGAGAAACGTGCAAAGCCGTAATCGCTTTTCATAGAACTATTCCAGCGGGGCAAAAGGAATCCCGAGGGTTAAATAAAGTCCCACATACTTTAATAATATCTAAATTAGTCCATGGATTACATCAAGTAGTTAAAGACAAGAACTAGTCAACTCCAGCAAGGTTCAAGAGAGTATTATACTCAACATACTTTAAACTTTGACGGAATTAAGTCTAGCCTCTGTAACCCTTAGTTTAAAGTATGTTGCAATAAAGGATAACTAAATAAAAAAAATCTGTGACGTTGGGGTGAGGTGCCGTTGGGGTAGTTAAAAAAATTGGCCTAATTAATATAAGCCTATTATCAACTTTATGTAAGTATTTTTAGATATAACTTATAACTTTTGAAAACGCCATGCGACAAATTTTTAACGAAATAATAAAAAAATTATTTTATAAAAAATATTTTATGTACCATAACTTAGTATTTCTTAAATCATAACAAAATATGTAATGTTTCAGCAACGATGTAAATATTGTTTAAAAGCGATATAATATGCATCTGAATTTAAAAACGTGGTATAGAGACGACGCAGCTGTAATATGGTTGTGCACGAATGCATCGGCTCGACCTGCTTTCACAGAATACTAGTGTAAAATAGCAGATTTATGCTGCGTGTTAGGTATGGTTAGATTGTAAAGAACCAGAGACATATTTTATTTGAAACAAGGCATTCTATCTTAGTCCTCAAGGGTGGCAACACATCCAATGGTATGGGCCAAAGCAGTAACTCACCAGAAATTATAGAGTGAGTGCTAGTTTGTCACACTTATACCATAAAAAATGATATTACTACCCACACGTAACAATGTCTGTTAATATATGTTAGAGTTGAAAAACTAGTTTAGACAAGAAATCTGATAACTTATATAAAATGCGAACACGATACAAAGGATATTGAAAAAGTTTTTCCTTACAAAAGAACTAAACGTAAACTAATAGCTTTTAATATTTATTAACAAGCCTTTCTATGTAAAGTGGAATCAAACTTAGAGAGGCAAAATAATAATTAAATTCAGGTTCTTAACTCATCGTCTAGTTAAGTGATGCTAAACAAAAATGGGATTTTGCAACTTACAATATCTTAACTGTCAGTTTAGTTCTCTCAGAGATTTCAAATGTTTGGCTTAACATAATTTTATTTATACTGCAAAACACCGTAAAGAAAATTTAAATTCCAGAAAGCGCTTACATACAGTAGATCTAATTAAGACTAATATTAAGACTGTATTTAGTTCAGAAATTAGGGTTAAAGTAGGTACTTTTTAAACTGACTTTAAAATGATTGAGGAAGTGCGTGAAAGGTGTAGAATGGAAGCGGATGAAAGGTTGTCGCACAACTTTAAGGAGAACTCCAAACTCTTCTGGAAAGAGGTTGGAAGGACCCGAAGTGGTGCGACGGCCTTAAGAATGAACAAAGTGCTTTCGAGAACTAATGACGTCCTCTCAGAAAAATCGGACGTCATGCAGCGATGGAGCGAATTTTATAGAGAAATGTATGCGTGTGATGATCTTAGTGAGGGATCCGGGGATGACGCCGTGACTAGCACGCAAGACCCGGACCTCGATGACACTGAGGTCATCAGTATGAAAGAGATTGAACGTGCGATTCGAAGTTTGAAATGTGGTAAGGCTGCGGGACTAGACAGAGTTACTGCTGAAATGGTCAAGTATGGTGGGCCTCGCGTCTGGGACAGCTTTCATCTGCTGTGCAATTTGTGCTGGCGGACGGGGGATGTCCCGGATGATTGGCGATCCGCAGTCATTGTGCCTTTATATAAAGGTAAAGGTTCACATTTTGATGCGGGTGCTATCGGGCGATCAGCTTGACCAGTTTAGCAAGTAAAGTTTACTCGAAGGTTTTGACACGTAGGATGCAAGAGAAATCGGAAAGATTTCTATGGGAGGCACAATGCGGATTTAGACCTGGAAGAGGATGCACGGATCAAATGTTTTCTCTCCGTATGATCACGGAAGAGCTTCTGGCTGTTAACCAGAAGATTTTCTGTGCTTTTGTGGATCTTGAGAAAGCATTTGATAAGGTTGTAAGGAAGAAAATGTGGGAACTGTTGCCGGGGTATGGTGTGGATGGCCGATTGCTAAGGGCTGTGCAGTCTCTTTACTGTGACTGTAAAGCCTGTGTGCGGGTAGGGCATGACCTGTCACCCATGTTTAGCGTCCAAACGGGCGTAAAACAGGGTTGTGTCATGTCTTCCTGGCTGTTCATACTGTATCTCGACAGCTGTTTACAAAAGCTGAAAGATAGCTGTTTGGGTGTGAAATTGGGTGACATAAAAGTAAATTGTCTGCTGTATGCTGATGATGCAGTGCTTATTGCACCATCAGAGGCAGAACTGCAGGCATTAGTCACGTGTATGAAAGAGGAATGTGAAATTAAAGGTCTCCGTTTGAATGCTAATAAAACTAAGGTTCTGGTATTTGAAAGGGACGAAGAGAGAACGAAGTGTGAAATATAGGTAAATCAGGAATGTCTAGAACAGGTAAATGAAATTGTATACTTGGGGAGTGCTTTTAGCCGGGATGGAAGATGTGATTTAGATGTGGACAGGCGTGTCGCTGCCGGGAACAAAGTCAATGGTGCCCTGGCTGCGTTAGTCAAAAGGCAAGGCGTAGCGAAGAGTGCACGCCTTGCAATACATAACGCAGTGTTGGTACCGACTTTGTTATATGGCAGCGAAACCTGAGTATGCCAGAAGAAGCATAAAAGTAAGTTGAATGCAGTGGAGATGCGATCTCTTCGTAAAATGTGCGGCGTTACTATGGCCGACCGAAAGCGAAACGAAGAGATTCGCAATATGGCAGGTTTGAAAGATGACCTTATCACAAAAATTGATAAGGGCGTGCTTCGGTGGTTTGGGCACGTTGAGCGAATGAGTGAAGACCGAATGGTGAAGAAAATATATAGCGCGAAAGTTAATATTAAAAGGTGTCGAGGTAGACCGAGACTAACTTTCGAAGACCATGTGAGCAAATTGCTCGAAGAGGGTAGGGTCAAGAGTACTCGGATACCTAGACGTGCATGTATGAAGAAGATAATGAATCTGAAAGAAGCGAAAGAGATATGTAAGGATCGTGACACTTGGCGATCTGTTCTCTCTGGCTACCCCGTCAGGGATTGTGCATGAAGATAAATAAAATAAAATAATAAATAAATAATAAATAAAATGGTGTAGCTCCTCTAATAGACTATTTATATTTTATGATATTTACATTCTTATACATGGCGAAATAAAAGATTTTAGTCAATATATGAAAATAAAAGTTGTGTTAGTTTAAAGTTCCAACGATTTTTTTACATGCTTACGGACTTGATTTTTAAAAACAAACTTGTTGGCAACTGTTTTAATGTCAAGAGGGATATAGTTCCAGAGTCGGATGGTAGTCAAGGCGAAAGAAACGATATAAAGAAGTGTGCGACTTAAGATTAGCCGAGGAACGGAGAGAACAATTATGAAAATCTCCCAGGTATTGAAATTTTGATTTAAGATACTCAGGAGTACATGGATCGTTCAGAATTGTGAAAAAGGTGCAGAGTATTCTTACACATCTGCGCTGATGGATATGCAGCCAATTTAGCTGAGTACGAAAAGAAGATACATGGTCGCATTTACGAAGACCATAAATGTATCTGATGCAGTTGTTAAGCAGACGATCCAATATGTTAAGATGATGTTGAGACATGTCTGAGAAACACACATCAACATAATCAATAATCGATAGATTAGGTCGTTGGACAAGTAAAATCTTAGTATTGGTGGGAAGAAAGTTTTTGAATTGATATTGAGATCGTAAAGTTTCAGTAGTTTTGCGACTCACCTCCTGTATGTTTTTGTTCCATGTTAAGCAGCCATCAACATACATACCAATGTTCTTTACACGGAGAGAGAATGGTATGAAATTATCATTAAACATAATTGCTGGTAGGGTGGGAATATAAAGTTTAGATAATAATATTCGGCTACCTAAGATTATCGTTTGACATTTAGATCGGTTCACGTTTATGCCATACACATTAGACCATTCAGAGATATATTTAAAGTAATCGTTTAAGATAGTATTGAAGGTATTTGATGGTTGCACTTGCACATATAACGACAGATCATCGGCATGCTGTTGGTAATAGCACTTGAGATTTTAAGTGAAGAGATTGATGAAAATGGAAAACAGAAGAGGACAGATAATAACGCCTTGAGGGACGCCAGTAGACACATCACACCAGTTAGATTATTTCCAGTACGCACTGCCTCTTGGCATCCTCGAAAATATAATGGAAACCATTTGTTCGCGACGGCATAACAACGTTAAGAAACAAAGTGACAAAATATTGTTTTTATATTAAAAGTGAAATTACCGACAAAATTGAGTGAATAGTATATTAATATAGTTTTACAGAATATTTATAACCCCTCATATATTTGTATAGGATGTCGTTTTGATTATAGTTGAGATAAACAACTTTTATTGTATAAAGAAAAATCGACCAATCAGAGCGCATCATATCGTAGAACTTTCTAGAAGTTTTTTAATTAACTGCGTAATAGTTGATCCCGAAAATAATGGGAATAATTTTATGTTCTAAAAGAGTTATAAATATGACATTGAATTAGCATAAGGTTTATAGATTAAGGAAGAGACGGAATATTTTGTATAATTAAACGCATTTCCTATTTATAGAAAAAATTAAAGAACCCAAATATTATGAAAATTTAAGACATTTCATTTAATAACTTTTTTAAATGTTAATGTATTGAGTAACCTTTATGATATATTAATAAACGACTAAAATGCCGATTTGATGTTGTATAGCATGTTGTGTAGTAATCGATCTTGTATAGAAAATGTTGTAATTTATGCCAATTGTATAGTGAAAATTTTATGCAATAAAGAGGCAAAACGGACAATGGCAAGCGGCTCACTATAAAATATAGCTAAAGTCTACCTTAGGGTATCGGGACCCCGTAACGTTGTAGTGCGAAAAGCTACCAGTATGAAGCGGTAGTAACCAGTATTAACTGAAGTGACTAGTAGCAGTACATAGTGAATAGTGAAAGTGTTAGCTAGCTGAAAAAAGTGGTAACTGATATTCGCATTTACATATAGTGAAAGTGTTAGCTAGTCGAAAAAAGTGTTAACTGATATTCGCAGTTACATATAGTGAAAGTGTTAGCTAGCAGAAAAAAGTGGTAACTGATATTCGCAGTTACATATAGTGAAAATGTTAGCTAGCCGAAAAAAGTGTTAACTGATATTCGCAGTTACATATAGTAAAAGTGTTAGCTAGCCGAAAAAAGTGTTAACTGATATTCGCAGTTACATATAGTGAAAGTGTTAGCTAGCAGAAAAAGGTGGTAACTGATATTCGCAGTTACACATAGTGAAAGTGTTAGCTAGCCGAAAAATGTGGTAACTGATATTCGCAGTTACATATAGTGAAAGTGACAGCTAGTCACAGAAAGTGGTAACTGATATCCGCAGTTACACAAGTGATAAAAATAGCTAGTTTAGTTGATAATAGCTGCTAATTAGACAGTGTAAATAAAACCAGCTACTACTAATAGATATTTTGATACTAGGGAACAATTTAAAGAAATCTTTTGAAATATATAGTGACCAACTGATAGTCAACAACCGTGTTCAACAACCATGGTCAATAAATAATAGTTAGAAGATTTCCGCGCATAATTGATCAGTCGAACCGCTGGCCACTACCTTGCCATTTGTATTTATAGATCGTGCATTTTAATTTTGAACCTCAGTTCACAGTATCCCAGCAGCACGCACAAAGCAGAAAATAGTTAGTTTACTCGAAAGTTAAGTATTAGATACCAAAATTGGCGATTGGCACGTTGACTTTGTACAGCTTGAAAAGCAAGCCGTTGTGCCAGACTTTGTCAAACGCTTTTGCGACATCGAAGAAGGCACCGGTAAAAGTGAGTATACGGCTTCTTCTTGGGAGGTTGAACCCTTTCAAAATGTATTCTGTAAGGCGATGTAGCTGGTCGGTACACTCGTGGTTCGGATCTTAAACCAAACTGCTCGTGCGAAAGAAGTTTATTAGCGAAAATGTATTTACGAAGGCGATTCAATATGAGTCGCTCGTAACGCAAGCACCTTTCCCAGTGTGCCAAGAAGGCTGATGGTTTGTAATTAGAGACTATTTTGCGCGGTTTTCCTGGTTCCGGGATTCCTATTACATTTGCCTCTTTCCAGGCATCCGCGAAGGAGCAGCTGGAAAGAAGAGCGTTGAATATGCCCACTAGGAGACATACAAGAGGCGCGGAGAGAGATTTCAGCACCCTGTTGCTAATGATATTGGGGTTGGGTGCTGATTTTTTTTTGAGGTTTTTTATTGCTTCTGTGACATCGTCGACTGTCACAGACTCTAAGATATCAGAGCAAATTTACGCTCGACCTTCGCTTTGACCTCTGCAATGTGAGTGGGTTCTATCGGTTTGCTAGAGGGAGTACATAGGCTCTCTAAACTGTCCGCGAGGTATTCGGCCTTTTCAGAGTCGTTAAAGGCGAGATCGGGGTTTCTTGTTCTAATGAGTGGCGGTGTAGTTGAGGTTTGTTCTGTTTTTAGAGCTCGGGTCAACTGCCGGAAGGAAGTTTGTGATGGCTCTATGTCCGTCAGTAAATTATCCCACTTATCATGTCTAAAGTCTTTCATGCGCTGTTTCACCTAGTTTTGGAGGTTGCGCGTCGGAATGTTTTGTCTATGGTACGATAGTGATCATATTGTCTTAGACCTCGAGTTTAAGCCAGTCCACGATGATTTTGGTCTGTAGGACATCACCTGCGGGTTGGCCCAGTTGCATTAGGACTGGTCCGAGTCAAGTTCTAATATTGTTTCAATCGATGATATCGACAAACGGTCTCTTTGGGTATCCGGTTAGTGACTAGTTGCGAAAAATTTGGAGTCTCAGGCGCGATAACATCGAAGTTTAGTTGCTCCGTGAGATCGAACAAAACCATACCATTGGGATTACTTGTACGCGAATTCCAGGAGGAATGCTTGTGAGAAACGTTGGTGAGTGGCGCATGGCCAGAGAGAGCTACATATAGAAGCTTCTATGTTGGTTTACAGGGGGGGGGGGACGTCGATCGGTACGCAGTGCAAGGACCTTTTGTAGTTGATCAAGGTGCCGCCCCTGGGGCTGGTTAACCTACTGTAATACTCCCATCCCCTCTTTATTTCTTTCTTTGAAATTTAAATCTATAAGATATATAAAATATTTCAAATTTATGTGACCAGTGCATTAACCATATATCTCATATTGATCTTTATAAAGGTTTAAACATAGGCCGTTTAATAAATTTATGGCGTGATCTTCTTTGTCAGGACCCTTATTTAGGTTGTGTTTATATAGTAACTTCATTCTTTTATGTGTCTCTTGGAAAAATGAATATTCACTAGATCAGCAGAAATTTGTTAGTGTCTTATAAGCTAACAAACTCCGTATACGAGAACAGAGCTCAAAAAAGGTTAAGAACAATAAATTGTCCCTATTCCACTTGTATCTGGTTCACAACAGTCAATTCCTTATTAATTAATCACTTCCCGATTGGAAAAGGCTCTCAATATTTATATCAAATACGCCGTGTGCGATGAGCGCCAACCAACTGAAGCACTCACCCCGTAGGTGACGTTAAGTTGGGAACTGGACTGTAGTCCACAGAAAAATAACTGACGTACCAGTAAAAGCGGCCCTGGCCCCTTGGTAGTGCGTAAGCACAAACATCGATCGAAGTCGCGCATGTCAATGCGTGTAAACGCCATACAGAATACGATAAAATCCAGCCACAGTGAATGTACGTCACATGGATTAGGCAACAATAGACACACCGACCATAAAAAGCCATTCGTGAGCGCCACCACCTGCCAGACCGCTGCTCCTGCAGACTTGAAAGTATAAGGCATCACCATCAATTGCATGATCAGCACGGCCAATTGGCCGCAGAGCGTGTCATGAGTCTACCACTCACCTCAAGGGAATGGGGTCCCACCTTGCGCGGCTTTCAGCTTCAGCCTTGAGAGCCTCCTCAGGTTCTCCCTTCAGCTACCACCCGCGTGAAGTCAATACATATGCTCTTGCATCAGCGATCTCGTGTTTTTGGTCTAAAGCCGTTCGTGTTAAAGAACGCGACAGTTTAAGAGTGTGGCTTAGTTCTACCTAGAGTTTGTACTGCCATTTTGATTTTAAGTTGAGGTATTTAGGCCCACGAAAGACCCGATTGCGTCGATTAGCCCTATGTGCTCAGTCATGGCGTTGAGCTAGTCCTGTGAGGTAGTGGCTCCGGGTAGTTTGCGGGCCAAAGAGGATAATTCAGCAACGTTAATGTTTCTGATGAAGTCGCAGACTGGAGAGGAGTCAGCGGCAAAAGA
The DNA here is from genome assembly GCA_963668995.1 of Parnassius mnemosyne. Lineage (NCBI taxonomy): Eukaryota > Metazoa > Arthropoda > Insecta > Lepidoptera > Papilionidae > Parnassius > Parnassius mnemosyne. The sequence continues at coordinate 19,608,866 of CAVLGL010000091.1, forward strand.
AGACGAGCCATGTGGGGCGGGCTTCGGTTTTGGGGCTTGGGAAGCCGGCACTGGCCGTGAGGCGACAAGTGCCGGCGGTTTCACCCAAGGATTGGGTTTTGGCTCGGAAGGCGCGGAAATGCTAGCACCTTGCACAGCTACCCCGGCGACTAGGGCGGGCTTGGTGGCGACTTGGGGCAGGCTGTTTTGCCGGAGTGGCGCTGGGAGACGAGGGGGTCGAATCAGGCTCGGACGCCTTTTTTGCGGCTACGCATTTGCGCTTTTTGCCCTGGACGAGGGTGAAGCCTTCGTCTTCGGGCACACGCGGGACACGCGAGTCGGTTTCCATGTCGGAGCTGGATTCGACATCCGAGAAGACCGGAGAGGGGCCGCGGGTGGATATCGAAACGAGGAGGGTGCAGCGGACGTGGCGTCGAACTAGCCGACTTTTTTAGCCGAGCCTGCCCCGACATCTGGGCTCTATTTATTGCACAGTGCCATCCCATCGACCCCCCATCGACCGTCCGATCGTGCGAATCGACGACGAATGTGCGAATCGACGACCCTCCTACAACCCAGAGGGTCGTCGTCGTCGATTCGCACGATCGGACGGTCGATGGGGGGGTCAAACATGCTTTTTGGACTACACTAATGCAGGCTATAGGCGCAGACTCTAGTGCGGGCTCGGGCGCGGGACTGGCTTTACACTGTGCAATAAATAGAGCCCAGATGTCGGGGCAGGCTCGGCTAAAAAAGTCGGCTAGTTCGTCGGTTGTAAACGACGCCATCTTGTTCACTATGCTAACACAAGCACAGATGTGTACCAAGCTCCCCCACCTTTCGAAGGGGGAGGTTAGTGCCTACGACAAACACCTATACACTTAGCGCGTTTGTACGCTTGTTACAAAACCATTTTTATACGTGAAAGGGCCATGATGCAGCTATATTAATAGTATAGTTGTAGCACGAATGGGTCGGCTAGACCGGGGAAGGACCACGCTCTCACAGAATACCAGCGTAAAATAGTAGCTTAACACTGCTGTGTTTCGTATGGTGTGTGCAGAGAACCGGAGACCCAATTTACTGGAAAAGAGGCATCCCATCTTAGTCCTCACGGATGACGAGCCATCTGCATTTTGATTATTTATTGAGGATAAATATAGATGTCTATGGATCACAGCAACCACTTACCATCAAGTGGACTGTGCGCTCGTTTGTGCTAGCTGTTGCCTAGTGCAATAATCAACACAAGAATTAAAATCGAAGGCCACCTCTGAGGCGTGTGTGTTTAACTCTACTTACGGTTGCCCATACCAGTACCAGGAAGCCAGGAAAGAGAGTTACACAAAAAACACTATTTGCACCACAACAAGCGTTCAGTATACTTAACTGTGAGACTGCTGTCACCCGGGACAGCGTGCTTCGCGCACTACAATAAGAGCACCAAGGCAGTAACCAAACACAAAGCTCCAAGCAATGCAGTGTATTACGGCAAGTAATAAAACGTGGTTAAATAAATTGTGCGCAGGGGTAATGAGAGTGGGGTGACGGGAGTGAACTCAATCGACATGTCCGGAGTCTACATATCCCAAGCGTAATCATGTAATGCCACCTGCATCCATCGACTTCCTGCATGTCATCACTCCAACGAGTGTGGGGAGGAGGAGGGAGTCACCCTAAACTTCGCCTACCGGTACGAGGCTGCCACAAGAAAACCTTTTTTCCAAAGTTTTACAAACATTTAATGACTGTAGGATATATCTGCCTGCTAAACTGTAGGCCAAAAAAGAAAAATAGTTTACTTGTACTGTAAACTATTTTTCTGTATTGGTAAAAGTTGTTCTTCACGTATGGCTACTTTAAGAATTAATAACGAAAGACTGTTATAAATGTGAACCATATCTATCTAACCTGGTTCAAATTCTGATAAGCATAAAACATAAAACCAGAAAAATATCATTCAGTGCGATATCGTATATTCGTATTCTTTTTGTAAAATAAGAGTGACAAATGAGCACACAGTTCCCCTGGTGGCAATTCGACGCTGTATTCTGTGAGAGAGTGGTTCTAACCCATTGGAGTCGACCAATTCGTGCTGCAAACATAATATAGTGTAGCATGGCTCTACCACGTATAGCCTTTATATCGTTTCACATTTATACGTGGTACAGAAATGCTGCAGCTATATTATGGTAATGGGTTTTATCAGCTCTACCGTAACTTATTCAGCGTTAAATAGCAGCTTAATGCTGCTGTGTTTTATATGTTTAGTGAAGAAAACCGAAACGTTTATTACTTGTAATGAGATGTATCAGACCTCAGTGGCGAAAACTAATTTTTGACTATTAATCAATGCCTTGCACTTGATGATAAGTGATATACGAGTAGCATCCACTTACTATCGAGTGAAGTGTGCTCGTTTGTCTAAATATTACATTATCACTGCGAAAAATGTTATAAAATAAAAGCGCCGTAGTAGCTCGGGTCTAAACGCTTGCTGTATATTTTACAAAACCTTAACGTTTCCACGTTGTGTCTCAGGATTAAAATATTTTGAGGGTGGATGTGGATTCCACCAACGCTGACTGTATCAGTAAGGACTAATTCATTTATGACCCGCTTCAGAAACGAGAAGGGCTCACTCAGCTCAGTCTGGGCTCTACAGCGGCGAGTATATATTTTTTATAGAATACAGCTGACAAACGAGCACACATTCATTTCACCTGATGGCAAATGTATTCTGTGGAAAATAGACACCTATATGTATCATCGATTAGGAACTAAAATGCAGTGTGTTATAACTCCTGAGAACTAAGATAAAATGCTTCCATACATAACATTAAAATGGGTCTTCGGTGCTCTGAAATCACCATACGAAACACAGCAGCATTAAACTGCTATTTCACGCTGTTATTCTATGAGCGTAGCCTTTCCCCTCTTGAGTCGATTGCATATGACTTTTTTACGTACCCAATGAAAATTGTATTCTTTGATCCATAAATATCCATCCTCGATTATGAATCATAATGCAGATTCGTTTTAGCTCCTGAGGATCTAGATGCCTACAGGATCATTGTTCTACTGTTCTCTGAGGGTGTGGTATTTCCCTTATGGAGCCAACCCGTTCATTATATAGCTTCAGCATGGCTCTAACACGTAAAAGATGTATATAGTCTGTAACATTACTTTAAATAAAGAACAAAATGTGATTGCTTTTCTTACGGTTATTACAAAATTGTTTTTTTAGTAGTTATAAAAACAATATTCATATCATAACGCCAAACGTACACATAAAAACATACGCTGGTCGACAAATTAATGAATGTAATAAAGAAAATTGCTTCGCAATAATAAAGCGAATATGTACGCGACATTAAATACATTATGAGCAATAAGACTCCGGTACATTTGCCTCAGTGGATATGATCACAGTGTGACGTCGATTTCTATTACGAGGAACTGCCTTTGATTAAATATTATTGGACGTCAAAGCAAGATAGATCCGATGAGTGAATAACCATCTTGTTAACGCAAGGTGTAGAATAACCAGACTGGCGACGTACAACAGCTCCAAAGCTACCAGAAGCCTGGTACTGCGATCGTCAATTCACCTGCAAAGTGTGATAGTTATAAGATTTTGTTGAGTTTTTCATCATTTTCATTCATCATGACAGCCCTTTCCGGTACACGTACTCCATAGGCGTTGTTCCGATTTCATGGAAGACAGTTTTTGTGCAGATCCCTAAAAACGGTAACCACCTTTTACTACTAAACAATACTGTTGCTCTGATGCGTCAATTTGCAGGCTTATCGCTATCACCTCCTTGTTGTTGAAAATAATGTAGTCCATTATAAACTGCCAACTCATGCGGTACTTTGAAGATCACCAGCTAATTAGTGACCACCAATATGGTTTTCGTTGAAGTCGATCAGCTGGTGATCTTCTGGTCTACCTGTTTAATACATGGGCAGAGGTAGCAGAGTCCAAGGGGAAAGCATTAGCCGATAGTTTGAACATAGCGAAGGGCTTCGATCGGGTTTGACACAAAGCACTTCTTTCGAAGCTCGCTTCCTATGGGCTTCCCGAGAAATTGTGCAATTGGATCACCAGCTTTCTTTGCAAATTGGTGTGTCAAGGTCGTTGACGGTACATGCTATGATTACAAGCCTATTAACGCTGGTGTTCAACAAGGCTGCGTGCTAGTATAGTGTAGTGCCTTTCAAAGGGCTACCCTTGTTGCCTCAGCCAGTATCGGAATTCTCGGCGTCGACATATCAAGTGACGTGCAATTTCGTGGTTACTTGGAAGAGAAGGCCAAATTGGCCTCTAAAACCTTGGTGTGCTCAGCAGAGCGAGACAATATTTCATGCCGGCACACCGCCTGCAACTTTACAATGCGTTGGGACGCCCTCACATGGAATATTGTTTCCATCTCTGGGCTGGAGCTCCCCAGTTCCAGATCCTTCCACTTGATCACCTCCAGCGTAGAACGGCTCGAATCCTCGACGGCCGAATTCTTTCAGATTGGCTCTTTTCACTAGCGCTGCGAAGAGATGTTGCATCTCTTTGCATTTTCTTTCACATATACCACGGGTAGTACTCTAAGGGATTATTCTGATTATTCGCAGCCGTTAAATTTCACGAACGCACATCGCGGCAAAATTTCCGATACCATTCACACCATCTCGATACTTGGCGGTCCACTACTGTACGTTTCACTCAGAGTTTTGTTCCGCGTGCGACCTCTCTGTGGAATAGCTTACCACCGGTGAGTTTTCCGGATCAATACGACTTAGGGACCTTCATGAAAAGAGCTTACTCCTATCTAAAAGGCCGGCAACACACCTGCAATTCCCCTGGTGTTGTAGTTGTTCATGGGCGGCGGTAGTCATTCACCATCATTTACTTATCCGCATTTGCCCCCTCTTATATAAATAAAAGTTATCTATTGTGCTAAAGCCTTTTCAGATACCGGCTTGTTCGGGAGGTTGGAAGTCGTCGCGTCTGCGTGCGAGTCTATTCGTAATGACTCTCAACAAGAGCACGTAGACGCGGCTCAGAATATAAATCGGTCTGTAGTTCTGCAAGAGAGCGTTATAGTCTTTTTTAAAGAACAAGACCACCGCACTTATGCTCCACGCTTCCGGAGTAATGCGACCATGGAGGATAGAATTAGAGAATGAGCTTTTTCGGGCTGTAATAATATTGGGTAACTTCAAGACCAAAGTTTCCCAAGCTTACCCATACAGCAACTAACAGCATGAAAACTGAAATATATAATGATTTCTTATGTTTACGCGAACACTACACATTTTATAAAATACGCGATTATTTTATAAAATGTGTAGTGTTCGCGTAAACACCTATCGCGTTTAATTATACTTATTTTTAAATTCCCGACGTTTCATCTTCTCTCCCATTGTCCCATGATCATAGAATCTGGAAAGCACCCGAAACGTAAAAAATAAATATAATTAAACGCGATACAATCCGTAAAAGTAGTTTTATTCAATTGAAATGCAAATAAATAACTTCTTCAACTCTTCGAAGTAACAAATTAAAATTTAGTTTGTCAAATCAAACCCAAGTTTTTTATAATACTATTCAAAGTTAGATTGCTTTGACCAAAGTGAAAATACACAATTTGACCTGTTTAAAAGTATAATTATTTCGTAAATAAACCTTATATTATAACTATTTCTTTTGTTCTTATTTCCTCGTCTTCTTCATCAGCTTAATAAACACTTTTCGACAAGGAAATCTCACGATTTGCATTAATCATCATGCTTAGCATTAATTATCGCAGTACCATACACCACACAACGTAGACGCTGCTGCCCTTCGCCAGCCTGAATATTTCACGCCAGGTAAATGAGATATTATATCACTATCTATTGGAAGACATAAGCTTTTCTGGATTTAGACGGCTCTGTGGCTTAGCAATGGGTTGAAGCGCTAAGGACCGCGTATTCGAATCCTGCACGGAAGAAATATTTGTTTGGCTTACAAATAGTTGTTTCAGGTCTGGATGTTTGTCCTTGCAAAAATGTAAATAAGTTGTCCAACGATACGGGACAAATTTCTAGGTGGTAACGTTTTTTAAATTGGCATTTTATTTCTCTTTTTTCCGTATTTCCCACAGACGCCTCCTACCACTCTCACGACGTATTATCTACTTTTATTTAAGTAACTCAATACCTTTGAGTTTATTTAATATAATTTGCTAATTCTTTATATCCAAAAATTTTAATAAATACATGTGTACATTCATCACCTTTAATCTGAATATAGTTTGAAGTAAAAGATGCCTGCCCTATAATAGCGGCGTACAATCCACTGCCACATATCGACCCATGGGTGAAGTAAAAGGCGATAGAGTGAAACTGAAAGTGGAGAGCTTCCTAAAGCAGTTGTTATCAAAGGTAATAAAAAATGGCAGTTGCCAACCCGCCTACCAATTCCGGCATTTATCGCGAATATGCCCACTATGAGATTATCTACGGCGGAGGCATATGAAGAGAAATAGACTTTGATAAGCTGTTATCGATGAGATATAAAAGTAGTAACGCCGTCCATTGAATGTGGATATGTTTGCAACTAGGTCACTGCTGGGTTACACGTGCACAAAACTTGAACGATGTCTAGTTAGTTGTGTAGTGCGTTAAAATATGATAACTTAGGGACAGGGTAAAGGCCTGTTGAGCCAACACACTTATGATCTGGTTATGTCCGTAAAGCAAATACGCAAAAGGCCAACACGCGTGAATACAATTGCAGCTGTTACTAGTAAGCTATAATAGTTGTTGCTAATTAGCTATTACATAATGGCATAACATACAAGAACAATAAATTATACGACTAACACTATACCAGGTTTTTTGTCGTATAAAAAATATCAATGGAATAATGAACGTATTATTTGTTTAGTCTCAGGCATTTTCTTTTGTTTTATTGATTTCACACATCACTTAGATAACTTTTTTAATTATTTAAGATATAGTCAATAACTACTTTGTTTTTTCTTTCTGTTATTGTTTTTTGACCGGAGAAGGACCAAGCCCCCATAGAATACCAGCATAAAAAGCAGCTTAACGCTGCTGTGTTTCGTACGAGTATAGTGAGTGTAGATGTAGAGAACTGGAGACCCTTTTTACTAGATACGAGGCATTCCATCCTAGTCTTTAGGGTTGATAACGCATCTTGAATCTTAATCGTGGGTAAATGTAGGTTTCTATGGGCTACAGTACTTACTATTAAGTGGACTGTGTGCTTGTTACTCACCCTTATTCTATTAAAATATATTTTGTGTTATATAAAAATTGTGGATTGAAAACATGTTTCTTTTATTATTTCTCTCTATACTTTTCACTATGCAATGGTCAATAGTCTCAATAGGCCTCCCCTATATATCACCTCAAAGGTTTTGCCACAGTTGCCATGTTTACTTATGGCTGGCACACTTTTATTATTTTAAATTGATATCAGAAAAGTACTACTGCCCATCTCCTGTTTTATTTTCCCTCTGTCACGCTTTTGACACCACAGAACAACATGGGTATTGGATATTATTATATCGCCACACGGTGCCCTTATCGCTTACTTTTGCAAAACTGAATAATATCAAATTTTTCGTTTTTTTTTAATATCCATGTTCATATACTTACAGAGTTACAATTCCTGTTGACTAATTGACATTTGAAATAAATCGTAAATTCCTTTTTAATGTCCAAGATACATAGCAAGTAATGTATTGATCGATAATTGTCTATGAAAGAACCGGCCCTTAGTTTCTGTTATACATATCATATTATGTGAAAAAGTTTCAACTGGGTCACCGCTGTGTCACACGCGAACAAAACTCTACTACAATGTACGACGTGTAATGGCTCTGCAAATTTGGGGATACCTTGAGGTGTGCAAACACTATACACTTATGATAAGGTTACGTGCCTAAATTCAACAATATGTCTTCATACGAGTACATTAAAAAAGTCATACCTACATGTGTGTAGGTATGATTTTATTACAAACCATCAATCTAATTATTATAAAACATATTTTATTATACAATATGGGTGACAAGTGAATACACAGTCTACCTGATGGTAAGAAGTTGTGGCCTATATGCATCTACATTTATCCTCGCATAAGATTGAAAATGCAAATGCTTTGTCACCTCTAAGGACTAAGATGGAATGCCTCGTTTCCAGTAAAAAGGGTCTCTGGTTCTCAACACTCGTCATACTAAACGTGTGGTCCTTTCCTGCTCAATCCGATACATTTATGCTGCATCATAATAGGTACAGCATTTCGCAGTACATATACATTATTATTACTTTCATTTCATTTATTTTAAAATCGTTACCTCTACACTAGGACTTTTTTCTGTAATCCGTATCGTGGGGGCAGTTTACATACATACATTTTACAAGGACAAACATCCAGTCCTGGGACAATTTTTTGTAGCCCATAAAAATACTTGTTCCGTGCGGGATTCCAACTCCCGGCCTTTAGTTCTCCAACTCATTGCTAAGCCCCTGCGCCTCGGGGCTGTCACTTCACTTAATAATAATTAATTATTTAATTTACTTAATAATAATTAATATCAATATTCAATATTTGTAATAAAGGTTGATGTTTGTTTATTTTTGTTCATTTACTTATAATTTGTGTTATATTTTTGTATGAGGCTAAGCAGATATAGGCATATAGTCTGTTCGCTTAGTTATGGTCGCCTTTGTGTCGCGCTGCCTTGACACGTGCCGCATCTTGTCAAAAGCGTCGTCGCGATCTCAAAGGTCACCGCGTGCGGTGTACATCCAGAGCAACATTTAATATTTTAAAATGAAGCGCCGTAGTTAAAGGTTCTTTGCTACCAAACTTGTGTTTCTTATTTGTATTCATATTTTATTACAATAACCATAAGAATAAAATAATACTTTATTACTATTTTATTCTAAGAATAGAAAAACATTTGTTTATAAAAACACTATAAAAATAATAAAATAAAAGCAAAATAATAAGAACGCCTCCGTGTGTACCGGCACTAGCTTAGTGAACAGACTATGCCTAATATTATAAGAAAAAAATCTGGGGATATTTTATATTTCCTCAAATATCTATGAATTATTTTCTGATATATTAAATAGAAGAATGATAGGTTATTTTAAGATCTTTCATAAAATATAAAAAACAGTTGGTAATGTTTTTATTTTAAATAAAAATGTAAATTTTTTTAATCGCCGTAAAAAATTAGTTTGATAAAAAACTTCTTTTCTGCTTATAAAACTATTAAAAAAATCTTATATTATCTAATTATTAATTATCAGTGTTGCCGCCTCTTACATTAATAACACATCGATATCAATTGCTTATACGAGTACTTTAAATTGTCAATGTCTTGCTGCGGTATGAAGTCCCATGTTCTTTGCAAGTGTTCGTAAAGTTGTTGTTCCGTCGTCAAATTTGGCGGGAAATTAAATAGAAATACCGGACCGGAAATATGTCATTTGTATACAAAAATACTTATAATATCTACTTAGATTAATATAAATATATAATTATTGTGTACGTCAGGTGACTGCCTCGTTGTTCAAATGGTTGTAAATGCGGTTGCTGATCATGAGGCCCCAGGTTCATACCTCAGGTCGGGTCAAAATCAGTTATTGGGTTATTCTGTCAAGAAATTCTCAGTAGCAGCCAGGAGTCAGAAAGTTGGCGGTTTTTCAAGCCAGTGCCTCAAAAACATGTAAAGTAGTCCCTGCGCCGAATCTTTCTTCAGTCGTGTCGGTTACCGTCCCATCGGACTGTAAGGGTCAAGGAATGGAGAGTGCACCTGCTTACACATACACTCGGGCACTATAATTTTCACTGCGCAGATGGCTAGTATCAATTGAGACCAAGATCGGTCTGGATCAGTCTGTAGGACTAGATTATAATAATATTATTTTCTACGTCAGGAATATAAAATTTTATAATAAAAGATCATTTAACGTTTACATAAAACTGCAAAAATTCAAACTTCAATCGATTTTGAACATGCTCTCCGTGAGCATGTTCTTTATTTTGAAATCTTGTCGGGAGCTTTTCAATATCAATTCGGATATCATTCCTGAGTATGATGGCCGTGAGAGCAAAAGTACGATGTAAAGGCACAGATTAAATTATGTTACACAAAGACGTGAGTAACCCGGAGGGCGGAGATAACAATTGCTCAGTCAATTTGAGAGTCAGTTGAATCTGATATTCATTGCAGCTGCACATGGTACGTGGTAGAGCCAAGCTGCAGCTATATTTATAATATAGTTGTAGCTCGAATGGTTCGGCTCAACCGGGGAAGGACCACGCTCTCACAGAATACCAGCGTAAAATAGCAGCTTAATGCTGCTGTGTTTCGTATGGTGAGTGTAGAGAATCGGAGACCCTTTTTACTGGAAAAGAGGCATTCCATCTTAGTCCTTAAGGCTGACAACGCATCTACATTTTGATTCGCAAACGAGGATAGATGTAGATGTCTATGGGCCACAGCAACCACTTACCATCAGGTGGACTGTGTGCTCGTTTTCCATACAAAATGCATTGATCAATTAAATTAAAGTATATTAATTTATTTTGTATTTTGATCACGTTCCTGGCTGTATGAGTGTTTAGGCAAGAATATTATACCTTCCAAACGTATTCTTTAACGTGCGCGCTTAGTCTTGATATCGAGGTCGCCTTCCCCTCCCCCGGCGGCATTACGCGGCGGAATCGGACGGACTTCTCGAGAGTCATTGTAGAATTCCTTGCGAGCTATACTGACGTCTGGTTTCCGCGCCTAACTTGTTACGAAAGTATCAACCCGCGTAAATCGTTGTGAGAACCCGTATCGTTCATTAGGACTTACTAACTCTGTTAAATTAATTGTGCAACTATAATAGTGATTTACCTCTGAAGTACTACGTGTAGCTATCCCATTTCGTGACAATCCAGGAAGAGTGCCTCCAGAGGGGGAAAGTTCCGAGGATACCAGCGCATACCTTCTCCCGGACGGCATTGCGTCATCCAGATCAGGCCACGTCAACATACACGTACATACAATCACACATACACTCACAACACTGTCATCAGCCGGGCCGGTCTTGGAGAACCGTCTCCGCTCCTGGAGCAGGTGAGTGCCTTTATCATAGTGATCTTTCCCCTCGTTTATTTCTATTAGAAATTTCCACTTTGGCCAAAAGCCCGACCTGTATCTGCCTGTAGGATCTTCCTACTATGGGCCTAGGTGGATACTACCATTAGCTAGGCAGCTGCAGGCCGTAACAATGAGCTATAATCCCTTTGCTTTGCCTGCACGGTATTCGGAAAATATGTAAAGAAATATTCAACGGATGTTTCCACACAATTTATTGAATTTCAACCACAGGTAATATTAATAATTATTATTATACCTACGACAAAAATTAATTTCGTTGTAAAATATTGCACTAATATATTTCACCGTTTTAAGATGTTAAATTACTTTGTGGCTAAAAATGGCTAATTTTACAGAAACACGATATTATAATCACTATTTTTACCGTGTAGTGGCGGTGTAAGAATATCCACTACCCCATATCATCCCGCGGGCGTCACGTAAGAGGCGACAGAGGGAACCAAATTAGGGGATGGACAGCAGCGTTTTCCTAAGGACTAAAAATTAATGCCGTTAGCAACCCGCTTGCTAAACGTGGCAACTATGGCAAATATCCCCCCTAAGAGGCAATCTATGGGGTGGCCCATGTTCAGCAGTTGACTTTAATATACTGTAATGGTAAGGGTAAGCTTTCATTAAATTGCTACGAAGTTACAGCCTAAATGTACGTTCCCCTACTGGGCAGGTATCCTCTTATTTCTGATGGGGTTATGAAGGGATTATATTCCGCGCTGCTCTAGTGCGTGTTGGTGGACTTCACATGTCCTTGTAATATTTTACTCTCACATGCAGGCATTACTCAGACCTGCAAGTTTCTTCACAATGTTTTCCTTCACCGCCGAACACGTAGTAAATGGGCATAATTCTTATAAAAAAAATTATTGCATTTGTAATTTTTTAGTTTAAGTTCTATTAGTGAAAAAAATATTAGGAAAGAAAACATTTTTTGGTGTTAGTAATTTGTAATAAATTCATATATTGCAACTTAATTAGTGTGAGGTTAACTTAATTTGGTTCACTAAGTTTATTTTAAAACCAAATAGAAGCTTTTGAGTATTAGAGTATTAGTATTACCATATAACTCAAATTTAAAATTAAAAAAACACGAAAAAATACAACTGATGACCTTGGAACAGCTGAACCGAGTTTGATAAAACATAGAGCCACCGCTAGGAAATCTGCTTTTACATAAAAAACTACACTCAAATCGGTTCACCCGTTTAAGAGCTACGGTGCTACAGACAGATACACAGACAGACAGGCAGACATAGCGGTTAAATATATAACACCCTCTTTTTGCGTCAGGGGTGAAACCCTTTTTAAACATTTTTAAACATGAAATGACAGGTAACTAGCAACCAGAAATAAATACCTATTCTAAATGCTTATTCCAAATATATTCAATTAAGGTTATCTATTCTATAAATACAAATAGAACTGAAGTGACTATTAAGCTCATTCAAATAACAATGCTATTAAGACATTTTAATTTTTTTGTTTGTCTGTCTCTTGAACCGTGGTAGCTCTGGTTATGGTTGGATGGTTAGCGCTCGCTGTAAATTTACGCCTTTACTCAGTACGCGAGCAACCCGGTTTCGCACCTCGCCGGCACCAATTAAATTGTTAAATGCAATTTTGAGTGCTGATTTACCACGTGCTCGGCGGTGAAGGAAAACATCGAAAAGAAACTTGCATATCTGAGAAATAAAAAAAAATTAGAAGATCTTGTCCTAAAAAATCCCTCTCAAAAATGAGGGGAGTTGTCTGTGCCCAGCAGTTAGACGTATATAGGCTGTAACTTTAACTTTAACTGTCAATCTGTTTGTCTATATATCTGTCCGTTTGTCTGTATGTGTGTCTGTCTGTCTGTGTATCTGTATGTCTGTGTGTCTGTCTGTCTGCCCAGGCTAATGTTTTGAAATAAGAAGATCTCTCGGGTGATCGGTCCGGGAATTGGCCTACGCTCCAAGTCACTCGCGAGCTCTCACATAGCGTAGTCGAACTATATACGAATTTGTAATATTTAGATTCAATTTACCTTCAATTCTGTATAAAATTGAAAAAAATGCCTAAATACGAGAGCTGTGATAAGACCATAAAAAAGGCACCAGGGCTTGATTGCAATAAATCTATAAAAGTAGTACACGCCAATCAATTATGAACATGCTTATCTTCGAAGCAGCTATCCGCGTTGCGCAGTGCTGAAAACCTGGCGTGGACATGCGAAAATTGTCATAAAGAATCACCCTATCTTAAGCCCTTCATAATTTCGGAGAACGATTGCGATGATACTGATGGGAACCAGCTGGGTGAAAGCGGTTCGACAGCGATGATTAAACTAATTCTTCGTGATAAGTCACTTGAGGTAAAGAAAGCAGTGAAGAAGGAATTGGCTTCTGTGAACGAATCGTTAAGCTCATGGTGTATTAAAATGGATACTATAAACGCTACACTGGACATCCTAACGGAAAAAGTTAAAGACTTAGAGAAGAAAAACATGTACTTGACAAATTAAAATACTCACCTGGAACTAAAAGTTAAAGCAATGGAACAACAAATAAGAAATATGGAACAGAAACAGCTGGATAATGTACTGGAAATAACCGGAATTCCCGAAGGTAAGAACTAGAACTTGGAAAACTTTCAAGTAAACTACCCTCGAAGCTAAATATAGATAAACGTCAAGTGTCAATGGTGAAGAGACTGAAAGGTAATAGCAGCAGGTCGAGCAGTGGATCCGCGCTGCACGAAAGGAATTGCTATGGAAGATATAACTCCCAATGTCCCTAATCCTGATGTAGCCAAGACAAGAGTCTCATGATGTTGGTCTAGTACTCAATGCTAGTAAAACTAAAATTATTCATGTCCGCTCTAACTACCTACACAATTTTGATAAGAAAATCTAAGTAATCGCGCATAGTCACCAGTGCTTGCATAATTTTCAAACAAATAGTACCAGTGGCAAATGTGAGTTGTTAGTGCTGGTTCCTCGTTACAAATACTTAGGACTAGTAGTTGATGACAGTATTAACTGTGGTTATCATATTGACACAATTTGTGACAAACTTAAAGCCATGTTAGCCAATATTATCTCAAAATATAAAGTACCATTTAAAATATTACTAAATCTGTATAATTCACTCGCAGAGTCAATCATTTCATGTGGGATCACTAACTACGGAAGGACGCTTAAAACTTATTTGGACAAATTATACAGACTTCAACGTAATAAAATTTAAAAAATCACTCTGCTCCGGGCTCTATTAATTGAACAGTTTACTAACAAAGAACTGCAAATAAAAGTCAATCATAAAATAACAACACGTAGAAATACCAAGAGTCAGACACTATTACGGAAAACGAACGAATGCGTATTTAATACCAACTCTCATTAATGACATAACAACTAAAACCTAATTAGAAATAAAGGACAAAAACTACTAACATAAATATAAACAATACTTTTATTCTTTATTTTAATAACAAGTAGTAAAATTTTAATCAAATTGAACCTAACGTAATAACATATTGATAATTGCAACATTCTGTACGAGTACACACTCAAGCAGTTTCACTCGGCCGGCCACTTGCTCCAAGCCGCTATCTATTATACGTGGTAGAGCCATGCTGCAGCTATATTAGTAATATAGTTGTAGCACAAATGGGTCGGCTCGACCGGGGAAGGACCACGCTCTCACAGAATACCAGCGTAAAATAGCAGTTTAACCGTGCTGTGTTTAGTATGGTGAGTGTGAAGAACCGGAGACCCTTTTTACTGGAAAAGAGGCATTCCATCTTACTCCTCACGGGTGACAACGCATCTGCATTTGTGATTCGCAAACGAGGACGAATGTAGATGTCTATGGGCTCGTTTGTCACCCTATCCTATAAAAAAAACCAGTTCCTTAATATCCGCTTCTGTGTAAACAATGTACCCATAACTGCGAATATTATATTTGATGTTCTTATCTATACAGATAAATAAAATTGAAGTGTCTGTTTGTAATGTCAAAATTACAGCTTTTTACTAAATCCATATGAAAGTATATACGGTATTAATAACAAAAATACAATTTTTAAAGTTTTTGTCTGTCTGTCTGTCTGTCTGTTTCTTCCGGCTAATCTCCGAAACGGCTGGACCTATTTTGACAGGATTTTCACCGGCAGATAGCTGATATCACAAGGAGTAACTTAGGATACTTTTATTTTAGAAAAATAATTAGGGTTCCACGCAAAAAAATAAAACCCCAAATAACACGCGGGCGGAGTCGCGGGGAACAGCTAGTTAAGTAATATATGTGTAACTAATGTCAACAGATTGCTCAAAAGTGTCTCAATATCCAGAAAAACCCGTAAGGATTTTTGTGACGTTTTTATGTTTACATTATGTTGTTTTTTTATAAAATAAAAAAGTGTTAGTTCGGAGCTATTCCACATGAGTAAAGAAACCGACCAGAGGGGAAGCTACATACAAACGTCTCGTTGCGGGTACACCCACACATAGCGCAGCGATGAGTGCGTGAGCTCTCACCGACGCTCCGTCAGGGTACAAACCGATTTGCGCCGGCTCAGTCGGAGTGTGAATAAAAGGGCTCTTGGTCACTGGCAATAAAATAAATAGACGAATAATATTTCGTGATTTTATAGATCAATAAACCTATTAATTTTTTTTTACAATTAGAGTTAAGTTTAGAGATTGTGTACTATAAAATAAGACATTATCTTTATATATAAAAATTACGTGTCACGTTGTTTGTCCGCGATGGACTCCTAAACTACTGAACTGATTTCAATGAAATTTTGCACACTGTGTGCTGTTTGGTCCAGCTTGAGAGATAGTTTTTATCCCGTTGAGTGACCATCAATAATTTTTTGCGAATTTAAGGCTTTCTTTTATTAGACAAAGGGTCGTCGGAAAGAGCAGAAGAACGTTTGCCTGGTCGGCTAGTAGATTTATATATATTTATATTAGATAATTAGTGTTCGTATAAGCTAAATGCCTAAGTTGTACAGTATGTATGAAAAATTCGAGAGAAAATTATACAATAGCCATACAGTGGTGCAGTTAGTGTTAGTGGTGGTAGATCGTGCTGGTAATGGTGACAGTGGACAACTACTGGCACTACCACCACGACCAGCATCACCACAGCCCTTACTAACGCTACCATCATCCTGGTAGTAATATTTGTTGTGGTGGTATTGATATACAACCACCACCAATATATAAGGTTACCACCGCCACTACCCACTACCATCATCACAGTCATTACTGCTACCACCTGATTTTTTGTACTCATGAATACGTTGTCTTACGAAAATAATTTTTTCCTTAAAATTTTCACATGCATCAAGTGATAACCCTATCAGAATAGGTATAGATATTCGACGTTGTTAGGAAGCTTCCCCTCTGGTCTTTGTCTTCACTTTGTGGCTATTCTATATATACTGCTTTTACTTCGGAACTTTGATAGCGATATTTAGGTTTCGATATAATTTCGCTTGTGACGTGACGACACAGTGCAATCTAGATGTTGACAAATGTCCATGTGCCAGGGAATTGACTTGTAGTCTGCCGTAAGTCGAGAAGAAGGCGAGTACTCTGCGAGAGTGCGGTGAAGCAGAGGCAAGGAGTAATGCTCAGAGATATGCCGAACACTGTAGCGCAGAGAGTAGCTTGAAGGAACAGGAAGTCTGCAGACAATATATTCTCGGGGCCGAATGAATGGGGTACTTGAAGACGGTAACGAAGTTTTGAAGTTGTATTTTCCGAAGGTTCTTGGTTGCGTGTTCAGATCACGTCAGAATCACCAATGTAGTCGCTGAAAGTAAAAGGAGAGATCTCCTGCCGGGCAAGGTGTTCTACCCTGGGAGCGGTCAACGCTCCAAGTTGTAGTTTGGAGCTATTTTATATATACTGCTTTTACTTCGGAACTTTGATAGCACCATTTAGGTTTCGATGTATTTCCGCTTGTGACGCGATGATAGTGCCATCACACCTTAAATTGAAATAACGCCACATTAATGGTATCTATTCAGACGAAGCCGGGTGGGTCGCTAGTCCACAATATATCATACATTTAGTTACGGCCGCAGCATCGAAATACTTTCAAGTGGACTCTGTGCTCGTTTCACACCCTTATCATTACCCAAATTAAAACTCCATCAATTCTACCCATTTACTTATATAATCACCAAGTTTGACAGACTGATTAAAGATAGAGTACCAGATATCGCGTACCTTTGAAGGTGCACCGCATCTAGCTAGAACACATAAACAGGCTTCAATTATTGAATTCGCCGGTGTTTACTAACAAATATTATCGAAATTTGATTAAACTGTTGTGAAGATTGGGCGTGACAGAAAAAAATGAGAGTAAAAAGTAAGCTTTAGAAATACGATCATTATTAGGAAGTTTGGTGACGCTAAATGATAGAAAGAGATTTACAATATGAGAAAAGTCTGGCTTACGAGAAGATGTCGAGACCAGGATTAGGTAAGAAATGTTTCGATAGTTTGGATACGTCCGAAAAAAAAATGAATACAAAGTGTGAGGAACGCCCTAGCCGGAAGTTTATGGACCAAATTGGTGATATATTCAAAATCAAGTGTACCCTTCACCGACGAACATGATGTATGCTTATATATATATGAACGTGAACAAAACAAAACTGGTGCGTCAGTATCGTGTCTGTTGAAGTCCGTAGTTCTGCCTACCTTACTAAATAACTGGCGTGAATGTTTATAATATATATGTAATAAAACATTTTATTACACCAAAATCTATTTTAAGTTCTTCCAAAAAGCAAACAAACTTAAGTATCATAGTCTATGCATGGAAATGTTATTAATTTCATAAAAACGAGCACACAGTCCACTTTATGGTAAGTGGATGCTGTGGTCCATAGAAATACGCGCCTATCTTAGATTAAGAATAAAATTGCGGATGCGTTGTAACCGCTGAGGACTAAAACAGAATGCCTCGTTTGCAGTAAAAGCGGTCTTGGGCTCTTTACACTCACCATATGAAACACAGCATTAAGCTCCTATTTTACGCCAATATTCTGTGAGAGTGTCGTACCCCGGTTGAGCCAACTCGACGTTATTATATTATACATTTATTACATAATATAATATACTACATGAAATTTTCTATTCGTTACTATTCAAAACGGATACAGAGAGACGATGGTTTGTGATAACGCTGCTTTATGATAATGCTCCTCATTATTTACTTTCTTTTATATCCGATATAAATTCAGTAGCCAATATCATACGATGCTCTTATATCAATACTGTAATGTTTGTAAAAAAAATATAGTCGTTGTTTTTGCGCAAAAATATAATAGTTTAACTGATACTTAAACTTGGTTTGCCATACACTTAATCAACGCAACAAATTTTTCGAAATTTCAATTAAAAATTATTTTAGTAAAGAGTTTTTTTTTAAGAATAAGGGGAACAAACGAGCACACAGTTCACCTGATGATAAGTGGTTGTCATGGCTCATAGATATCTACATCTATCCTTGATTAGGGACAAAATACATATGCGTTTTTATCCCTGAGAACTAAGATAGAATGCCTCGTTTACATTCACCACATGAAAAACAACACTAAGCTGTGCTGCTGCTTTTTTTTTTGTATCCATACGAAGCTGACATATTATACTGCATTTATTAATTAAATAATTGGGTTGTTTTCGCAAAAGAATAAAGTAATTTAACAGATAGTTAAACTCGGTTTGTCAACATTTCCTGGACGTTGATATTAAAAACATTCAATTATAAATTTAGTAAGTCAAGAGTTTAGTTGAATCTTTTTCTCATTATTAACGCTCGACGACCCGGGGCTGTGTTTAAATAATTTTATCGCCAAAAAGGTTTCGCGACCGCAATTCGTTAACGTAGTTTTAAAGAAATGTTATTACATAGAGGGTACTTTAACAGCTTTGATAATTTATAAAACACGCTTTCAAAATCAACATAGCTTTTGCAGCGTCTGTCTATATTTATGTACAACACAAAAAAAATAATTTGGAAAATACAAAAGTGCAAAACATCAATTAGAAATTATTAAAGTTTTCAACAATTTTCTATAATATTAAATAATTCTATAAACAATGAAGATTTCATTGATGAATTTTAATGTACTTAACAGTCAGCCACAACAGTCTACTTCACCTGACAACGCATCTGCATTTTGATTCATAATCGAGACTAGATGTAGATGTCTATGGGCCAAGGCATCAACTTACCATCAGGTGGACTGCGTGCTCGTTTGTCAACCTTATCTAATAAAAAGAGGAAGGTAAATAAAAATGTTTTGTGAAAAATGTAATAAGTTGGGTATAGTGGTGGTGATATTACTGTTGACGGGGATAGTGCACACATTTGAGGGAGGGTGGGAAGTGCTCTTCGAACTAGGTATGACACTTCATTTTATTTTATTACGTAGACTTCAGCTTATTAATTTTTAACACCGTTATTATTATATTTATTTTTATTTTCAGAAAAAAATTTCTGACATTTGGCGAGATAGCCTACATGAATAATTACTTCAGTCATTTGTAACATTGTCTGCACATGTACCTGCAGACCGATGACGTACAGAACAGTTCGTAATAATTTAATCACATTAGCTACACTTACATAAAAATAACTCAATCCATGAATAAATGAATTATAGAAATTAGAACTTTTAGTTTATATAAACATAAAAATAAGATTTATTATGGTTAATTATTCACTAACGATCCCCTGGGCTCCGCCTGGGTAGGATCTATTATATTAACATAAAAATAAGATTTATTATGGTTAATTATTCAATAACGAGCCGCTGTGCTCCGCCTAGGTAGGATCTATTAATATAATCTATACTTTTTTATCTTTAAAAGAACGTTACCCCCCCCCCCCCACTCTAGGATTTTATCCTGTATCGTGGAGGCAGTTTACAAACATAGATTACACGAGGACAAAGATCCAGACCCGGAACAATTATTTGTAGGTCATACAAATACTTGTTCCGTGCGAGATTCGAACCCGCGGCCTCCAGCGCAACAACTCATTGCTAAGCCACTGCGCCACGGAGCCGTCGATAATATACAATAAATAAAATATGCACTATACAAATAAATAAAATTGTGTCTGTTTGTAATTCCAAAATTACAGCGTTTTATTGAATGCACATGAAAATATAAACGGTACTTACCACAAAAATACACTTTTTTTTAATTTTTGTCAGTCTGTGTGTTTGTTCCGGCTAATCTCCGAAACGGCTGGACCGATTTTAACGGGACTTTCATTGGCAGATAGCGCATGTCACAAGGAGTAACTTAGGCTACTTTTACTCGTATTTTAGAAATATAGTTATGTTTCCTCGCCAAAAAATTAAAACCCTAAATTACACGCGGGCGATGTCGCGCGAAACAGCTAGTAAATAATATAAATAAGGACTATTTAGATTTAACATCAATATCTAAAAAAAATCCATGTTTTATACCAGATTAGTGCTAGTTTTGCTCTCTACCTCTCCGTCAAGTTTCATTACAATCGTTCAATTAGTCATTGCGAAAGTTAGCCGGGACACACAGACAATTTTTTTATTATTCACGTATTAATTTCATACGGTTTATTAGCATATTTATATTAGCAATTAAAACGTGAATAACTTTTTCTAAAAAAAAGGCAGTTATATCGATATTACATACAATTCTATTTTATTTATATGTATAGAAGACACCGGCGTGATAAACTTAGGAATGAGGATATCCGAGTAGAACCACAGTAACCGACATAGCCCAACGGATTAGTAAGCTGAAGTGGCAGTGGGCCGGCCATATAGCTCGAAGAACCGACAACCGATGGGGAAGCAAGGTTCTTGAGTGGCAGCCTCGTACCGGTAGGCGAAGTGTAGGGCGACCCCCCACGAGATGGAGTGACGACCTGGTAAGACATGCAGGAAGTCGATGGATGCAGTTGGCTCAGGACCGTGCTTTGTGGCATTCCTTGGGGGAGGCCTATGTTCAGCAGTGGACTTATGAAAGGCTGTAATGATGATGATGATAGAAGACACCATTAAATGAGAATATATCGCGTCATGGTAGCTTGTTGATATCAAAACACGCCCGATGCTTTGGCTATCAACATGATTAAAAAGAAATAGGTGAAGAATGGGTGCATCTTGGTTTGTCTATTTTATAGTAGTAGAGCATTTTATTAAAAAATCGCTACGAAATCGATTAGTAGATAATAAAATCACTATATTTTTTCATGCAATTATGCATCATATAAAATTATTTCGGAGATTATATCATCATTTTATAGCGTGATATGCGTGTGAAAACAACCTTATTTTCCTTCTTCTGGTACCACTCGTCTAGCGAAGGTTGGCAGTCAGCTTAGTGAACTTCGCTCTATTCTTTGCGAGGTGAAACATTTCGACGGCACTCGCAATTCCCATCCAATCCCGAATATTACATAGCCATATTTAAGTAACAAGTTTACTTACGCTTAAACGGGCATCCTTATGGAAACAACGGCTTTCTCTTAGATCCTAGATAGGTAAATCATATTATACAAAATTTCGACTTTCAAACATCGATCCTGTTTAACTACAATTAACATTAGTGTTGAAGGCGGGAATCGTCGCTTATGCCTGAATCTTATAGTGCCTTTTCATGCTTGCCAAGCCTTGGCAAACGTTTTCAAGCCCCAAACGTCCACAAATCTCGTTTGGCGTTTGTAAGTCGTTTTCATGCTTGTGAATGCATCAGTGTGCTACGTACACACAAGCATGGCGGACACTGAACTTGTGTCCGCTATTGCGTTTGGTTTAGCATACTTTTATTTGAAATACAAGCAAATTGATACAAAACAAGGATTTTTTTTTATCTTCACGCACAATCCCTGACGGGGTAGCCAGAGAGAACAGATCGCTAAGTGTCTCTTTACTGTGACTGTAAAGCCTGTGTGCGGGTAGAGCATGACCTGTCACCCATGTTTAGCATCCAAACGGGCGTAAAACAGGGTTGTGTCATGTCTTCCTGGCTGTTCATACTGTATCTCGACAGCTGTTTACAAAAGCTGAAAGATAGCTGTTTAGGCGTGAAATTGGGTGACATAAAAGTAAATTGTCTGCTGTATGCTGATAATGCAGTGCTTATTGCACCATCAGAGGCAGAACTTCAGGCATTAATCACGTGTATGAAAGAGGAATGTGAAATTAAAGGTCTCCGTTTGAATGCTAATAAAACTAAGGTTCTGGTATTTGAAAGGGACGAAGAGAGAACGAAGTGTGAAATATGGGTAAATCAGGAATGTCTAGAACATGTAAATGAAATTGTATACTTGGGGAGTGCTTATAGCCGGGATGGAAGATGTGATTTAGATGTGGACAGGCGTGTCGCTGCCGGGAACAAAGTCAATGTTGCCCT
Source organism: Parnassius mnemosyne (assembly GCA_963668995.1). Taxonomy (NCBI): domain Eukaryota; kingdom Metazoa; phylum Arthropoda; class Insecta; order Lepidoptera; family Papilionidae; genus Parnassius; species Parnassius mnemosyne. Next base: position 19,631,450 of record CAVLGL010000091.1, read on the forward strand.
GACTGCGTTAGTCAAAAGGCAAGGCGCAGTGAAGAGTGCACGCCTTGCAATACATAACGCAGTGTTGGTACCAACTTTGTTATATGGCAGCAAAATCTGGGTATGCCAGAAGAAGCATAAAAACAAGTTGAATGCAGTAGAGATGCGATCTCTTCGTAAAATGTGCGGCGTTACCATGGCCGACCGAAAGCGAAACGAAGAGATTCGCAATATGGCAGGTTTGAAAGATGACCTTATCACAAAAATTGATAAGGGCGTGCTTCGGTGGTTTGGGCACGTTGAGCGAATGAGTGAAGACCGAATGGTGAAGAAAATATATAGCGCGAAAGTTAATATTAAAAGGTGTCGAGGTAGACCGAGACTAACTTTCGAAGACCATGTGAGCAAATTGCTCGAACAGGGTAGGGTCAAGAGTACTCGGATACCTAGACGTGCATGTATGAAGAAGATAATGAATCTGAAAGAAGCGAAAGAGGTATGTAAGGAAATTTTTGGCTTTTAATTCTTTTACTGGCTTTCCCGTTAACTCGGCAAGACTACCCCAAGCATCTGCAACTTTCTTTTTATTTTTATGATTAACGTCTTTGGGGTTTCAGATTTGATAGGTGACGATTCACTCTGGTAATATTCCAGAAACGATAAACTCTCTTCGTTCGACTTGCCACTCATTTTAAACAAAGAAATAAACATGCAATCGTCGCGAAATCACAATTTCTACTAAACGCGCACCAACGTGTGAATGCGTTGCAAGCGCTTACTGCAAGCACCCTTTGATCTGTGTCCGAAAACCGACACTAGACCGGATCGGGGACAAGCGTCCACAAGATCACGCAAGCCAAGCCAAATGCCCTCTTTACACGCTTGTGCTTGTGGATGCTTGCCGAGACCTGGCAAGCATGTACACCCGGCATTAAAGTGTTTGCAACTTAACGTGAGACAAATCTAGGAACCGTCCCACATATGAGTAAAGGTCTGATCAATATTGAATGTTTATTTTGGATCACATTCTAACAGTATCTGATTTAATTTTAGGCAGGAAGCGACTGTGATATAGCGAAAAGGTCAATTGATCAAGTATTTGTCAATGAATATGTCAAATTCTTGGCAAAATATGACAAGTTTGTGTCTAACAGTCTACCAAAGTTATTTGAATTCTATCGATCCTTTTAATATTAGAAAATTTCATATAAATATAAATATTCCATGATCGAACCGACCAATTCTTCCTACAGCCATAATACAACTGCAGCGTCACTGTACTAAGTATATTTATAATTTTTGAGTCGTTATCAAGACGATGCTGCTGTCCATATCTTGTTGCTATTTTAAGTATTATACGTTAAATAACTTTGATTATAATACAATGTATTATCGTCTATTCTACAAACTATTGCTTTATTTATGTTATTTTATTCCAGCACAGAAATGGAACTGTTTCGTACGTATCAAATTATATTAATCACGTGTCAGAAAAGAAAATGTTTCGAGGCATGTTCGACGTTATGTGACGTTACCGTATATGCAACATTCAAACGCGAGGCACCCTCCGAGCACGTGATGCTGAAGTCACACATCAAAGAAATTCTATTAAAGTCTACGGTTATAAAGTAGGTTTCTTGTAAATTATTTGTTTTAATTTACTTACTTACTAAATTCATTTATAAACATAAAATATAATAGACAATATTCATTGTCTATTTATTAAGTTATGTGAGTTATATATACTCGTATAAGTAATGTTGGAACAAGACAAACATGGTGTGATGCAATTGAATCCAATTTATTGAAATTTGTTTGCTGCGGGGACATTGGAGTGCCATTGCGTTTGTATTGAAAAGTTGTATTTGATTATTTCAGATGAAGCTATTTTTACTAAATAAGTTTAGTATAATGTACTTTGTACGAGCGCTGTGTTTTTTTTTAGAATATTTGTGACAAACGATCACACAGTTCACCTGACGGAAAGTGGATGCTGTGGCCCATAGACGTCTATATCTATCCTCAATTAAGAATCAAAATCCAGATGCGTTGTCACCCCTGAGAACTAAGATGAAATGCCTCGTTTGCTATTCTCACCATACAAATTACAGCAGCATTAAGCGGCTTTTTTATGCTACAGAATACTAGCGAGCTAGTATTCTATAGCGCTTGAGAGCGTCTTTCTCGGAACGAGCGGACCCATTTTGTGCTGCCAGCCACCACCGTAATTTAGCTGCAGAATGTCTCCATCAAGTCAAAAAGGGCGCTTTGCGTTTTAATATTTTAAAACAAATAATAAAACTGAAATATAAAGTAATTATTAACATGACACGTAACGCAATAATATATGATAAAGATAGCGGATATCCTATAGAAGAAACTAAAAAAAAATATAGTAGATAGTAGAACTGGGATATACACACAATGTGTAAATGGGCCGACGCCCATTGTCACATTAACCGACATCTCATGGGGGAAAAAGTTCTCAAAAGTTCTCTAGAAGCAGCCTCGTAAGTAAAGGCCACACAAGATGTAATGACGACCACGTAAAACAAGCAGGAAGTCGAAGGATGCAGGTGCCTCAGGACTGTGCTTTGTATCAATCCTTGGCGGAGGTCTTCGTTCAGCAATTAACATTTGGAAGGATGACTAGGTGATTGTATAGAGTAGTAGCGACACGTGGAAAATTATATAAGGTCCAATTCTAATAAAATAATGCGTGTTTTTGTACTAAAATTATTCTAGATTACACTTGCTTAATCACAACTATAATTTAATCACAAGCCATGTTATTGGTGTTACAAATTCAAAATATACTATAATATTATATTGAGAATTTAAGTTAAAAAATTATAAAAATAAACTGAAATCGATTGTTAAATAACTGTTTTAACTTCTCTTAAACAATATAAATTGCTTGATCAAAAAAGATTTAAATTAATTTAAATCGAGTAACATACACAAGATTTTGCGATATTTTATACGCATGATAAATAAATACCTAAATCAATTTTATGCTCAGTCTTTTAATAAAAAATTTAGTATTCGAACGTCATTCTTTCCTCTTTCTTTCATCAATTCATAATATTTAAATTATAAAATAATAACTAATGCTTGTTATTTATCTAGTACGTGTTCCTATGTTATTCATCAGATTGCGATAAAACTTTGGTGAGTGTGATGCACGCAAATGTTTTTGCCCATCGGATATGCCCGGCAGTGACAGCGTGTTGGCAGTGTAAGGGTATCTACTACCCCATATCATCTCGTATGTGATGTAAGAGGCGACAGAGGGAAACAAACCAGGAGATGGGCAGCAGCTCCTCCCAGAGAACAACTCAAAATAGTGATTTTTTGGAACTATACTAATTTTTTACCACAAACTAACTTTTTTATAGTAAAACGTTTTGTAAAACTTAAATAAAAGCATTAGTTTTATTCATTAGTATTTTCTCTTAATAATAATGTAATTTTCTTCACGTATTATTGTGATTTAAAAATATATCCCGATTCTAAAAGGAGCGGGAAGTGTGCCTGTGTTATGACGGCAATAAAGCCCAACTAAGGCAAACATGAAACTGCGCAGCAAGAGAGTAAGTTGCAACTACATTGAAACTTGTATGTTATAACTTATAAAACGAAATGATCATGTTGGTTTTCTATTGGAAAATTTTACTAACAACGTAGTAACGTAGTACGTTAATTTTTATTAGATAATATTGTAGAAATAATCACGGAAAACTATTAAATGTAATTTACAGGCATAATTTAGAGCCATGGTGGTTTAGGGGCTAAGCGTTTATTGGAAATTCACAGTGCACGGAGCAACCCGGAATCGATTCCCACCGGCATCAATGAAATATATAAATATATGAATATTTGCAATGATGCAATTCGATGTGACCAGCCGAAAATACCACGTGTTTGGCGGTCAAGGTAAACATTCTGAGGAAACCTGCATGTCTGAGAAATTAAAAAAAAATCGAAGACACGTGAAGTCAGTCAACAAGCATTGATCCAACGCGGTGAACACTTCCTTGCCCTAGCCTTCTTAGAAATGAGATGAGGCAAAGGTGAGGCCGTATAAAGGCTGCTCCTTGACTATTTGACTTTTCATGTACATAACTGCGAAAATAGTTTTTGAAAGAAAAATAAAATCTTGTGAGAGTTACACATACATATTATTTTGTATTCAGGTAAGGGTTGAAAGTGGTTGGATTCGTTTTCTGCCTAGAAATCGGCCTGGATAGGTACCATCATCTTACATATTTCAGTACTACAAGCTGATAGGCATTCCATCTTAGTCCTCAGAGGTAGCAATGCATCTGTGAGCTTCTTTGTCTTAAATCGGTTGCAGATGTCCATCAGCTACAGTAACCACGCACCAAAACGACTATGGAGTGTAATTTCGTTTGTTACCTTAATTTTATAAAAGGTGAAATACCAGATCACCTGCTTAAAATTAAATGCAGCCTTTTCACACCTACATATATTGACAATTAAGGTTCTGAATGCCGATACGCTGTTACTCTTAAGAACTGAGAGAAAAAGACTCGTTACTAGTTCCACAGTAGCATTAATGTATTATAGTACTATCTCTATATGTATTAATTATTTCTAGCCGACCCATTCATGCTTCACGTATAATATTCTGTAACCTGACGTCTAGCTGTAACGAAATGTACACACGCACGACAGCTATTTTTTCGCTGACTTCCAACATTATTCAGTTATTGAATATTGTTAACTTCTTGTAAGTAATTAAATAAAACTACCTTAGACCCAGTAATATCTTTTAATTACAACTTTTTTTTTATAGAATGGGTAGTGACAGACGAGCATACCGTCCACTTGATGGTAAGTGGATGTTGTGGCCATTAGACATTTCCATATATTTTCGATTAAGAAATGCAGATGGGTTGTCACCCCTAAGAACTACGATAGAATGTATCGTTTCTAGTAAAACGGGTCTCCGGTTCTCAACACTCACCATATGAAACACAGTTGCTATTTTATGCTAGTATTCTATGAGAGCGTGAAAGGGTCCCCGATCGATTCAACCCATTCGCGTTAGAACAATAATTTATCTGCAGCGTGGTCCTACCCCGATCGATTCGACCCAGTCGTGTTGCTACAATAATTTAGCTGCAACATGGCTATACCACGTAATTAGACTTGACTTGAATTTGGTCGCTCTTTTCCGTCTTCAGTCAGACCTAAACAGAGTGGTAATATCACATTCTGTTGGAAAGTTTTTCTGGAATTTCCATCAAGGCACCTTTTATGACATCCGTGGGACAAAATAAAGAAATCGATTCTCTTACGTCGTTTCCACAGAGCTTTATTAGTGAAAAATATTCTACAAAAAAAAATGTTTTGAAGTTATAAGAATTAAAAATCGTACTACTATTTCTATAAATACATTCTGTGTGAAAACAAAACCTTGGTTACAAAACCAAAGAGTTAAATGCAATGCACTATATAGGTATTTAGGACTTTATTTTGGTTCTTCTTTAGGCTGCAACCAGCATCGTAAATTACACTCCTTTCCCAGAACTGCTAAATTGTATAGGCAAAGAACATACAAGAAGACTCATTATACGAGTACTGATCTAAATATGTGAACTTGAAATTTAAGCGTTATTTTTACATCAGTATAAAATTTATAAAGTAGTAGAAACATTATTAAAAATAAAAAGGATAAATGTTTCATATTTATATAAAATACCAAAGTAACATATATTTTAATTAATATATTTATTCCAATTTCAGAAAATAGGTTAGTCTTTACACACGTGACAACTTCCATCTAGGGCGTACCATGCCGTGTGCATAGTAATTGAATACAAATAAAATCTTGCAAATTATTCTGTATTATTCTGGTCCTGGGATCATCATTAACCATATTCCCCTTGTGTTGCAGTTATTCATGGATGGCGGTCGTCGCATACTATCTCTTCTATAAAAAAGCGGTTTTCCAAACGTGGCTTATTTGACGATTGCAACGATTCTTCTAACTAGAAGAAGACAATGTCAAGCAGTGGTCTGTAACTGCCTGATTATGAAAAATAATAAATAAACCTAACTTTTATTATTTAGCTTGCCAAAAATCCCAACAGATGCAATAAACGCAGGCTCTGCAAACAGCGCTAATGGGTGTCTGCTATTGTGTTTTATTTCAGCCGAATCCAAATGAGTCTAATCACCGGGCCACAAGCTTGTTAGCTAAATGTAAAGGTTATTCCATTATTTCCAATATTTGTAATGAGGTAATTTCTAACTTCAACACTACGGTGTAAGAAGTGATGCTCTTAAATTAATTATTTCATATTTAAGTAAGAGAACGCAAAAAGTTGTCATTAACAATATAGGCTCTTCCGGATCGATGGTACAAATGGGCGTGCCTCAAGGCTCAATTCTCGGCCCCTTTCTGTTTCTTGTATACATTAATGACTTACGTTACATAGTAGGGGATAACCATGATATAGTATTATTTGCAGATGACACTTCTTTAATTTTCAAATTAAGTCGACAATTACTAAAATATGACGAAGTAAATAATGCTATATCTAAATTAGTAAATTTGTTCAATGTTAATAATTTGCATTTAAATGGCACTAAAACGAAATGTATAAAATTCATGACTCCAAATGTCAAACAATTTAATACTAATGTTATTTTAAATGGGGAGAAACTGAGTCTTGTAGATACCACCATTTTTCTTGGAATCACACTAGACGCGAAGCTTCAATGGAGCCCCTATATATCAAAACTAGCAAGCAGACTTAGTTCTGCAGCATATGCTGTAAAAAAGATTAGAAGTCTAACCAGTCTTGAAACAGCTACACTAGTTTACTTCAGCTATTTCCATAGCATAATGTCGTATGGTATTTTGCTATGGGGACACGCAGCTGACACTAAAATTATATTTGTTTTACAGAAGAGGGCCATAAGAGCAATTTATGATTTAAAGCCTAAAGAGTACCAGATATCTCGTACCTTTGAAGATGCACCGCATCTAGGTAGAACATATAAACAGGCTTCAATTATTAAATTCGCCGGTGTTTACTACTGTTGTGAAGATTGGGCGTGACAGAAAAAAATGAGAGTAAAAATTAAAGCTTTAGAAATACGATCATTATTAGGAAGTTTGGTGACTAAATGATAGAAAGAGATTTACGATATGAGAAAAGTGTGGCTCACGAGAAGATGTCGAGACCAGGATTAGGTAAGGAATGTTTCGATACTTTCATTATGTAAGAAAAAAAATGAATACAAAGTATGAGGGACGCCCTAGCCGTAAGTTTATGGACCAAATTGGTGATATATTCAAAATCAAGTGTACCTTTCACCGACTATCATGATGTATGCTTATATATATATGAACGTGAACAAAACAAAACTGGTGCGTCAGTATCGTGTCTGTTGGAGTCCGTAGTTCTGCCTACCTTACTAAATGACTGGCGTCAATGTTTATAATATATATGTAAGAAAACATTTTATTACACCAAAATCTATTTTAAGTTCTTTCAAAAGGCAAACATTTATAAGTATCGTAGTCTATGCATGCAAATTTTATTAATTTCATAAAAACGAGCACACAGTCCACTTTATGCTAAGTGGATGCTGTGGTCCATAAAAATACGCACGTATCTTAGATAAAGAATAAAATTGCGGATGCGTTGTAACCGCTGAGGACTAAAACAGAATGCCTCGTTTGCAGTAAAAGCGGTCTTGGGTTCTTTACACTCACCATATGAAACACAGCATTAAGCTCCTATTTTACGCCAATATTCTGTGAGAGTGTCGTACCCCGGTTGAGCCAACTCGACGTTATTATATTATACATTTATTACATAATATAATATACTACATGAAATTTTCTATTCGCTACTATTCAAAACGGATAAAGAGAGACGATGGTTTGTGATAACGCAGCTTTATGATAATGCTCCTCATTATTTACTTTCTTTTATATCCGATATAAATTCAATAGCCAATATCATACGATGCTCTTATATCAATACTGTAATGTTTGTTAAAAAATATTGTCGTTGTTTTCGCGCAAAAATATAATAGTTTAACTGATACTTAAACTTGATTTGCCATACACTTAATCAACGCAACAAATTTTTCGAAATTTCAATTAAAAGTTATTTTAGTAAAGAGTTTTTTTTTTTTAAGAATAAGGGGAACAAACGAGCACACAGTTCACCTGATGGTAAGTGGTTGTCATGGCTCATAGATATCTACATCTATCCTTGATTAGGAACAAAATGCATATGCGTTTTTATCTCTGAGAACTAAGATAGAATGCCTCGTTTACATTCACCACATGAAAAACAACACTAAGATGTGCTGCTGCTTTTTTTTTTTATATTCATACGAAGCCGACATATTATACTGCATTTATTAATTAAAAAATTAGGATGTTTTCGCAAAGAAATAAAGTAATTTAACAGATAGTTAAACTCGGTTTATCAACACTTCCTGGACGTTGATATTAAAAAAATTCCATTATAAATTTTGTAAGTCAAGAGTTTAGTTGAAACTTTTTCTCATTATCAACGCTCGACGACCCGGGGCTGTGTTTAAATCATTTTATCGTCAAAAAGGTTTGGCGACCGCAATTCGTTAACGTAGTTTTAAAGAAATGTCATTACATAGAGCGTACTTTAACAGCTTTGATAATTTATAAAACACGCTTTCAAAATCGACATAGCTTTTGCAGCGTATGTCTATATTTATGTACAACACAATAAAATAATTTGGAAAATACAAAAGTGCACAACATCAATTAGAAATTATTAAAGTTTTCAACAATTTTCTATGAACAATGAAGATTTCATTGATGAATTTTAATGTACTTAGCAGTCAGCCACCACAGTCTACTTCACCTGACAACGCATCTGCATTTTGATTCTTAATCGAGACTAGATGTAGATGTCTATGGGCCAAGGCATCAACTTACCATCAGGTGGACTGCGTGCTTGTTTGTCAACCTTATCTAATAAAAAGAGGAAGGTAAAAAGAAATGTTTTGTGAAAAATGTAATCAATTGGGTAAAGTGGGTTTTTTTTATAGGATCGGATGACAAACGAGCACACAGTCCACCTGATGGTAAGTGGTTACTGTGACCCATAGACATCTACATCTATCCTCAATAAAGACTCAAGATGCAGATGCGTTGTCAACCGTGAGGACTAAGATGGAATGCCTCTTTGCCAGTAAAAAGGGTCTCCGGTTCTCTACACTCACCATACGAAACACAGCAGCGTTAAGCTGCTATTTTACGCTGGATTTCTGTGAGAGCGTGGTCCTTCCCCGGTCGAGCTGACCCATTCGTGCTACAACCATAATATAGCTGCAGCATGGCTCTACCACGTTTAGAAAGGTGGTGATATTACTGTTGACGGGGATAGTGCACACATTTGAGGGAGGGTGGGAAGTGCTCTTCGAACTAGGTATGACACTTCATTTTATTTTATTACGTGGACTTCGGCTTATTAATTTTTAACACCATTATTATTATATTTATTTTTATTTTCAGAAAAAAATGTCTGACATTTGGCGAGATAGCCTACATGTATAATTACTTCAGTCATTTGTAAGTTTGTCAGCACATGTACCTGCAGACCGATGACGTACAGAACAGTTAATAATAATTTAATCACATTAGCTACACTTACATAAAAATAACTCAATCCATGAATAAATGAATTATAGAAATTAGAACTTATACTCGTAGTTTATATAAACATAAAAATAAGATTTATTATGGTTAGTTATTCACTAACGATCCCCTGGGCTTCGCCTGGATAGGATATATTATATAAACATAAAAATAAGATTTATTATGGTTAATTATTCAATAACGAGCCGCTGGGCTCCGCCTGGGTAGGATCTATATCGTGTATCGTGGAGGTAGTTTACAAACATAGATTACACGAGGACAAACATCCAGACCTGGAACAATTATTTGTAGGTCATACAAATACTTGTTCCGTGCGGGATTCGAACCCGCGGCCTCCAGCGCAACAACTCATTGCTAAGCCACTGCGCCACGGAGCCGTCGATAATATACAACAAATAAAATATGCAATATACAAATAAATAAAATTGTGTCTGTTTGTAATTTCAAAATTACAGCGTTTTATTGAATGCACATGAAAATATAAACGGTACTTACAACAAAAATACACTTTTTTTTAATTTTTGTCTGTCGGTCTGTCTGTCTGTTTGTTCCCAAGTCACAAGGAGTAACTTAGGCTACTTTTATTTTAGAAAAATAATTAGGGTTCCTCGCAAAAAAATTAAAACCCTAAATTACACGCGGGCGAAGTCGCGCGGAACAGCTAGTAAATAATATAAATAAGGACTATTTAGATTTAAGATCAATATTTAAAAAAAAAAACCAAGTTTTATATCCGCATAATATATACCAGATTAGTGCTAGTATTGCTCTCTACCTCTCCGTCAAGTTTCATTACAATCGTTCAATTAGTCATTGCGAAAATTAGCCAGGAAACACAGACAAATTTTTTATTATTCACGTATTAATTATATACGGTTTATTAGCATATTTATATTAGCAATTAAAACGAGAATAACTTTTTCTGAAAAAAGGCAGTTATATCGATATTACATACAATTCTATTTTATTTATATGTATAGAAGACACCGGCGTGATAAACTTAGGAATGAGGATATCCGCAGTAGAACCAGAGTAACCGACATAGCCCAACGGATTAGTAAGCTGAAGTGGCAGTGGGCCGCCTATATAGCTCGAAGAACCGACAACCGATGGGGAAGAAAGGTTGTTGAGTGGCAGCCTCGTACCGGTAGGCGAAGTGTAGGGCGACCGACCCCTCACGAGATGGAGTGACGACCTGGTAAGACATGCAGGAAGTCGATGGATGCAGGTGGCTCAGGACAGTGCTTTGTGGCATTTCTTGGGAAGGCCTATGTTCAGCAGTGGACTTATGAAAGGCTTTAATGATGATGATGATAGAAGACACTTTTAAATGAGAGTATATCGCGTCATGGTAGCTTGTTGATATTAAAGCACGCCCGATGCTTTGGCTATCAACATGATTAAAAAAGAAATAGGTGAAGAATAGGTGCGTCTTGGTTTGTCCATTTTATAGTACAGCATATAAGCTTAATATTTTTATTAAAAATGGCTACGAAATCGATTAACAGGTAATAAAAGCACTATATTTTTGCACACATGCAATTACGCATCATATAAAATTATTTCAGAGATTATATCATCATTTTATAGCGTGATATGCGTGTGAAAACAACCTTTTCTTCCTTCTTCTGGTACCTCTCGTCTAGCGAAGGTTGACAGTCAGCTTAGTGAACTTCGCTCTATTCTTTGCGAGGTGAAACATTTCGACGGCACTCGCAATTCCCGTCCAATCCCGAATATTACATAGCCATATTTAAGTAACAAGTTTACTTACGCTTAAACGGGCATCCTTATGGAAACAGCGGCTTTCTCTTAGATCCTAGATAGGTATACTTGAAATTATTTGAAATGTCGACTTTCAAACATTGATCCTGTTAAACTGCAATTAACATTAGTGTTGAATGCGGGATTCGTCGCTTATGCCTGAATCTTATGGTGCCTTTTCATGCTTGCCAAGCCTTGGCAAACGTCTTCAAGCCCCAAGCGTCCACAAATCTCGTTTTCGTAAGTCGTTTTCATGCTTGTGAATGCATCAGTGTGCTACTTACACCCAAGCATTGCGGACACCGAACTTGCGTCCGCTATTGCGTTTGGTTTAGCATACTTTTATTTGAAATACAAGCAACTTAATACAAAACAAGGAAATTTTTGGCTTTTAATTCTTTTACTGGCTTTCTCGTTAACTCGGCGAGACTACTCCAAGCATCTGCAACTTTCTTTTTATTTTTAAGATTAACGTCTTTGGGGTTCCAGATTTGATGGGTGACGATTCACTCTGGTAATGTTCCAGAAACGATAAACTCTCTTCGTTTGACCTGCCACTCATTTTAAACAAAGAAATAAACATACAATCGTCGCGAAATCACAATTTATACTAAACGCGCACCAACGTGTGAATGCGTTGCAAGCGCTTGCTGCAAACACCCTTTGATCTGTGTCCGAAAACCGACACTAGACCGGATCGGTGACAAGCGTCCACAAGCTCACGCAAGCCAAGCCAAATGCCCTCTTTACACGCTTGTGCTTGTGGATGCTTGCCGAGACTTGGCAAGCGTGTAAACCCGGCATTGAAGTGTTTGCAACTTAACGTGAGACAAATCTAGGAACCGCCCCACATATGAATAAAGGTCTGATCAATATTGAATGTTTATTTTGGATCACATTCTAACAGTATCTGATTTAATTTTAGGCAGGAAGCGACTGTGATATAGCGAAAAGGTCAATTGATCAAGTATTTTTCAATGAATATGTCAAATACTTGGCAAAATATGACAAGTTTGTGTCTAACAGTCTAACATTGTTATTTGAATTCTATCGATCCTTTTAATATTAGAAAACTTCATATAAATACAAATATTTGTGGTCAAACCGACCAATTCTTCCTACAACCATAATACAACTGCAGCGTCACTGTACTTAGTATATTTATAATTTTTGAGTCGTTATCAAGACGATGCTGCAGTCCATACCTTGTTGCTATTTTATGTATTATACGTTAAAGAACTTTGATGATAATAAAATGTATTATCGTCTATTCTACAAACTACTGCTTTATTTATGTTATTTTATTCCGGCACGGAAATGGAACTGTTTCGTACGTATCAAATTATATTAATCACGTGTCAGAAAAGAAAATGTTTCGAGGCATGTTCGACGTTATGTGACGTTACCGTATATGCAACGATCAAACGCGAGGCAGCCTCCGAGCACGTGATGCTGAAGTCACACATCAAAGAAATTCTATTAAAGTCTACGGTTATACAGTAGGTTTCTTGTAAATGATTTGTTTTAATTTACTTACTTACTAAATTCATTTATAAACATAAAATATAATAGACAATATTCATTGTCTATTTATAAAGTTATGTGAGTTATATATACTCGTATAAGTAATGTTGAAACAAGACAAACATGGTGTGACGCAATTGAATCCAATTTATTGAAAATTGTTTACTGCGAGGACATCGGAGTGCCATTGTGTTTGTATTGAAAAGTTGTATTTGATTATTTCAGATGAAGCTATTTTCACTAAATAAGTTTAGTATAATGTACTTTGTACGAGCACTGTGTTTTTTTTAGAATATTTGTGACAAACGATCACAAAGTTCACCTGACGGAAAGTGGATGCTGTGGCCCATAGACGTCTATATCTATCCTCAATTAAGAATCAAAATCCAGATGCGTTGTCATCCCTGAGGACTAAGATGAAATGCCTCGTTTCCTATTCTCACCATACAAATTACAGCAGCATTAAGCGGCTTTTTTATGCTACAGAATACTAGCGAGCTAGTATTCTATAGCGCTTGAGAGCGTCTTTCTCGGAACGAGCGGACCCATTTGTGCTGCCAGCCACCACCGTAATTTAGCTGCAGAATGTCTCGATCAAGTCAAAAAGGGCGCTTTGCGTTTTAATATTTTAAAACAAATAATAAAACTTAAATATAAAGTAATTATAAATCGACATCTGATGGGGGAAAAAAATTCTCAAAAGTTCTCTAGAAGCAGCCTCGTAAGTAAAGGCCACACAAGATGTAATGACGACCACGTAAAACAAGCAGGAAGTCGAAGGATGCAGGTGCCTCAGGACTGTACTTTGTAGCAATCCTTGGCGGAGGTCTTTGTTTAGCAATTAACATTTGGAAGGATGACTAGGTGATTGTATACAGTAGTAGCGACACGTGAAAAATCATATAAGGTCCAAACCTAATAAAATAATGCGTGTTTTTGTACTAAAATTATTCCAGATTACACTTGCTTAATCACAACTATACTTTAATCACAAGCCATGTAATTGGTGTTATAAATTCAAAACATACTATAATATAATATTGAGAATTTAAGTTAATAAATTATAAAAATAAAATGAAATAGATTGTTACTTAACTGTTTTGGCTTATCGTAAACAATATATATTGCATGATCAAAAAAGATTTAAATTAATTTAAATCGAGTAACATACACATATTTTATACGCATGATAAATAAATACCTACATCAATTTTATGCTGTCTTTTAATAAAAAAATTATTATTCGAACGTCATTCTTTCCTCTTTCTTTCATCAATTCATAATATTTAAATTATAAAATAATAATTAATGCTTCTTATTTATCTAGTATGTGTTCCTATGTTATTCATCAAATTGCGATAAAACTTTGGTGAGTGTGGTGCACACAAATGTTTTTGCCCATCGGATATGCCCGGCAGTGACAGCGTGTTGGCAGTGTAAGGGTATCTACTACCCCATATCATCTCATAGGTATTGTAAGAGGCGACAGAGGGTAACAAACCAGGAGATGGGCAGCAGCTCCTTCCAGAGAACAACTCAAAATAGTGATTTTTTGGAACTATACTAATTTTTTACCACAAACTAACGGACAGTGACAATAATAAATTATTGAGAATTTTTATAACAAAATGTTTTGTAAAACTTAAATAAAAGCATCAGTTTTATTCATTAGTATTTCCTCTTAATAATAATGTACTTTTCTTCACGTATTATTGTGATTTAAAAATATATCCCGATTCTAAAAGGAGCGGGAGGTGTGCCTGTGTTATGACGGCAGTAAAGCCCAACCAAATGAGTAAAAAAATCGTACCGGACAGAGGCAAAGCTTCATACAACCGCGCTGTGATAGGTATACTACTACAAGCTTGAGGCGCATTTGTGCGTGAGCACTGGCGGCTCGTCACTTACAAAGAGAAATCACAGAGTACTTTTATATATACTGAAATAGAGACGAATCTCAAGCCCAAAAATGAATTCACGAATGTGCTGCCGTCTGGTGGTGTCGGATGGAATAATTTATATTTATCATATAGATATACTATACACGTAGTATATATAGCTACTATATAGTATTTTATACTATACTAAATTATTGTTTCCTTATGTTTTTTCTTTTTACTTAATGTAAGAAATTTTTCTTACAATAAGTATAGGTTTTGAGGTAAAAATAAAAACTCATTTCAGAAAGTTAAGTGATTTATTGAATAAAACGTCTTTTATACATTTGTGGAAATATTTTTTGGCTTTAATTTGAAACACATTTTCATTATTGTGACACATACAACACATAATTGAATATGAAAAAGCGGCAAGACTATTTTATTTTACATAGCAAAACATCAAAATCTACATGAATTAGTATCAAGATTTTTATTAATACTTCAACATTGTCTCTACCTAAATATTTTTAATACTGAATTTGTTGTCTTTCACTGCAGATACACACACTATAAGAGACTCAGTGGGACTGCAAAGCCACCGTTTACCTGCATATTCCCAAAAGTTAATGATTTCATTTTCTTGTAAGGCGAATATTTTAGCAGTACATTCACTACAATTTTTAAAAACATTTTTTAGCACATCTAGCAAAGTATCCACTAACATAATCTAATGTCCCCTTTATATATGGAGCAGTGTTCTCTTTAATATCAATTATATATACATCCAGGATTGTTTCAAGGACACAGGTTGCAGCAGCTTTGCAGTTATCTGTGATGATAACAGATTCTAAAGCCGTACAATTATCTTTTTCACAATTAGCTCCTGAAGCATGGGCACTGGACATATTGTTAATTAAAAGTGTAGTGTAGGCACTCTGAAAATGTACTGGTGTTGGATTAACATTGCGGCACTCATAGCTTCTAATGGTTCCAAAAAAGTTTTCAATAGGGTCTTGGTTGAGGTGCCGCATCCAAACAGAAGTAATACCATACTTAGTTTCGAATTTTTCAAAAGAATTTATACACCAAGTAGTGTCCATACCCATTTTTTTATTGTTGATACACTCTCATGATTATTAGACATTTTATTTATAAATTTAATGTTATTGTGTTCTGAGTTTGGCTTTGCTGGTCCAAGAAGAGGCTTTACATATAGTTTTTTCTTTATTGTAGCTGCCATTAACAGAATCGAATACCTTGTCAAAAAAGAGGAGAATTTCGGCAGTTTCTGCATATTCTCTTGGAAGAATGCCTTTTTCTGAAAAACAAAAAGCTAATTAATCCATTAATAAACACTTGTATTATCAGAGCACAGCAAGTTTTTTGTGACTTTTTTCTTCTTTATTGGCCTATTAAAGTTTACTGCTGGACTTGAGCCTGTCATGCTTGGCAGGTGGCTTGACAATCATAGATCTAGACGTGAACACCTTTGACACAGCTTGTCCATCGTCAATTAGGATTTTACGTCTGGCGTAAACAAGATGGTTATACCGCCGACTAAACAGAACTCATGAGATTATTTGATATATCTGTTATAAAATAACACCCATGGGACAAAATGAGGTGATGGGCTCTCTGTTTTTATTAACATACAATTTTTAAGACTAAATACATAATTTAATTTAGTCATGAGTACATAAGACTTACACTGGACTGATTAAAAGAATAGAAATATTTTTATTATTATTATTCTAATACAAGTACAATCAATTGTGTCAAATATAAATTATTTATTAATAAACTGATATTTTACAGTACACTATTATTATGGTGACGAATTTTTTCAGCATGGACTATAACATTAAATAAAACAAACAATCATCATCATCATCATCGTTACAGACCAAACATAGGCCGGTACGACTTTCCATTGACGTCAGTGGAGTTTGGTGTTGATACGTATTTTTACAGAAAGATTACACTATTATAAGCACACACACAAAGTCTCAATATACGGAAACGCGTAATTTTTGAGAAAAGAATAATTGAAAATCAATTATTCTTGCAATGTTTATGTCTAATCTGCTAATAAACTGGCGCCATTTTGTAATGTCATTGTCGACGTCAATAGGGATGTCGATTCTTTCCGAAAAAGGTCGATTTTTAAATCGATTCAAATCGTAAGCGGATGTATCGATTCCCAAAAATCGTATTTCTAAAATATCGATATTTTTTTCATGTTTGCATTTATAATGTAAATATAAATCCATTTTATGAGAAAAAATCCCCTTCATCATAAAAAAATAAGGGGACTGATTCATAAGGATTTCTGTATCTATTTTGAGACTGCTACGTCTCCGGCGCTGCGGGAAGAGCAACCTCTACGCCTTAGCGTAACAAATCGCAGGCATCCCTCCTCGCCTCCGCAGCTTCGGCATGTTGGTCGCCTTCGGCGACCAGCCTCAGCCACTCCGGCTCGTCCGATGCCTACGATTTGTTACAGCAGGCGGAGGCTGCTCCCCCTACGCGCCTCCGGCTCTATAAAACCACTCTAGGGGTAGGACAGACTCGTACCAGGTGGAGTCGGGGTCAATCAATTCGGTTCTTTGACATAAGTTGAACCTAACCTATTTTATTTGTTACCTGCCCTAATAGGTACTGTTAAATAAAACAAATTTCAATAAGAGATCTTTTATCATGGTATCTTTCTTGTTTTTCATAA